>CM076577.1:1216638689-1217198701 GCA_034641835.2 Pinus albicaulis
CATAGTAAGGCTGAACTCATTCACCTGGAAACTCCAACCTTATTTTAAGACTCCACTGGAAGCGGGATACAGAAATTAGGGTTTTATTGGTGATTCCACTGGTAGAAGAACCGGTAGCCTAAAGGATGCCTTAGTTAATCTATCATTATAAAATGGATTCAACTACTATAAGGTATGATCCTATGAATCATGCTCACATTCCTGGTTTTCCAAAACAAATACCTTGCATAGATTGGCAAACTTATCTTCCCAAATTCATAAATGGAAACTAGGATGAGGCTATTGTGCATCTAATAAAATCTCATTGGAATTTACATAAGCTTGGGATTAGGTTTCAGGAGGATTTTTTGATGAAAATGTTTGTCTACCCTGGAAGGGAAAGCAAGTTCATGGTATGAAGGGTTGAAGCCAGGTATATTATTCTCTCTTAAATATTTCCACACAACATTCTTTGAGTTTTATGGAAAATCTCATCATTCATTTTTGTTGTTCAAAGATTGTTGTGAATCATGTGAATATTTCATTCAATAACTTGATGAGACTTTTGGTGATGAAGAGTGTCTAGATGATGATATCATAGAGGCTCTTTATGAATTTTCTTCCCTACAAAAAATAACAAATATTAGCTGCATTGTTACAAAAGATCATTCACAACACACATCAACTCCTTCTTTACTTGAAGATGAAACACATTTGCATCCTAAGAATTAGGAAGAAATTGGTCCAATTTAGAATTTTGAAATTGCATGTACATAAAACTTAAGCAGTGAACCATCTTATGACGATGATCATCTACTTTTACAAGGAAATAATGAACAAGAAGTTGTTTTCCTTGATTCTTGTGACAATCAAATTGATCTTCTTCCTGTTCAAGCACATGAGGAATCAAATACACTTGAAGTGGTTGTTGCATTTAAAGTTTTCCATGAGCATTCAAAACCCTATCTTTTGGATGAGAGGCATGAAGATATTCATTCACTTGTTTTTTCAGATTTTTCTTTCTCTCGGTTTTTATTTCAATATCAGGTTTGTGAAGACCAAGATGAGGTTTCTGATGAAATGTATGAACAAGGATCTCTAGACATTCACCACACATCTCTCTCTAGCTCATCTTTTTTCTGAAGCACTATTTCAAGTGCAGATTCATGCAAATCATAATATTGAATTAGCATCTGTGGGAGTTCCAGACAATGTAATTATCGTAGAGAATAATCATCAAAAATTGCAAGCAGATTTTGAAGAAGAGAGAAGCGATAAAGAAGAGGTTGTTTAAGAGCCTCTTGCACATGATGATCTTCCTCCAGGTTCAAAAATGAAGAGTTTGTTGAACAAGAGAAGTTTGTGTTGGATCCTATGGATGTGCACATGTTTACTATCGATAATATGACTGCCTATCTTTTGTTTTTTCTGCCTACTCAATAAAGTGTGAGCATGATTCAAGTAAGTAGCCATTTGCTGGATTGGTTACACTAGAAGATAATTTCACATGATTTTATATCTATATCTTCAGCAGGTGGGCGATTATCATCAAGATTTGAAGCCCGAAGCAAAGGCCCTAAGATTCCAATGGCCTATTTCCATAACTAAGTTCGCTTCTAAGATTCTGATGGTCTATTGCCATAACTAAGTTCATTAAGTAAACAAGTTGTTGAGTCAAGACAAGTCAGTTTCAATTTCTCTTAAGTTTAGTTAGTTAGTCATTTCAGTGTCAAGGTTTTCTTTATTTTGACTAACTAATTCAATGCTCACAAGTATAATTAACCATACCAACATATAAACATATCTTTAGTTTGTCAATGGATTTATCTTGAATGGTCGAGAGGAATGTTATTATACTCTACCCAGGTTTAATCCCTACAAGTAACATGGTAAGCTTTGACATAATGGTTTTGAGCCTTGAGGAAAATGAATAGTCCCTCAAGAATTAAAGCATGTATATCCCCGTATGGAATATAAAGTTAACACATTTTTTGTTCATATATTAAATAATAACAAAGGAAGCATGGAAATCATAACAATATATATAATCAGCATTTCCCAAAAGAATAATTGCATCCCCCTCCTAATCCTACCCGCTTCTTAGGTACTCATAAGGCCATTTAAATTACATAACAAAGATAGAATTATGCCTCCTCCATTAAAATATATGGCTTCAATATAACCGAATTTACATACAAATATGTATCAAACAACTATGAATGTCGCATGAGTCAAAACTAATTTCCATCATTTTATTTTTAGCAATATAAGTACACAATTCTCATATGCAAGAGCATTAAGCTTCAATGCATCAACAATAAAAATTTATAATGTTTATCATTCCAAAAATTCTCCACTGACTAGTTGTAGAAGATGGATATTCTACCCAACTATAAGCTCCATGTTGTACCAATTCTCTTTGCAATAAAGGCCACCCTGAGCTAAAAGTATGGATCCACAAGGACAACCTCTTCCTACGTCTGGCTATAACATCTTCTCACAAGCCAATTCCTAGCTTTATGCACAACATCAACACTTAGAAGAATATCATTCCATAACCCTCTTCCCCATTAGCTTACACAATCCAATGAATGAGGTCTCTTTCTCTAGTCAAAAGTCCCTTAGGCTATTCTCAATGGCAATAGTCAACAACCAAAATTTTCATACAACTCATGAATAATACCCCACTACTTAATTGAACAACATTTAGTCAATAATAAAAAATAATAATTTAGGTCATTGAAATTTTGGGTAAATCATTTACCTAGACTGTTGTCTTAGCCTATTCAAACCTCACTGCCAAACTATATTGTTCAACTTTTGTGTGTGTCTATATATAAACACTAATCAAGAATTAAAATTACAATATTACTCCTTCCTCTTCTTTTATCTTTTTAAATTTCATACAAAACAAGACATAACAACACTACTATTTTGTTTACAATACATTTGAAAAAAAAAGAGAGAAAAAAACACTAAACATTATAACATTCTAGGAAAAGGAAAAGCAACAATATACACATAATAACAAAAGGAAAAACAGAACAAAACACAACATTCAAATAAATAAATAAAACAAAAAGAAAATCTATTTAATAAATTTTCATTGTTAAAACATACCCACCATCATAATCATAGAAACCATTGGAGAAGCATCATTCTACAACTATGAAACTTTCAAAACAAAGACACATAAAACTTTAGATTCAACTTTGAAAAAAAACAGAGCACAACATACACAATGATTGTTAGGGCTTCTTAAAGAATCATGTAAAAATAAAAAGCTTAAAAAATCCATTCATAGCAATTTTCAAAAATAAAAAAATCCACAAAAACACAGTACTTCATGCTTCTAGGTTGCCCTACTTAACCTTAAATTGCAGTATAAGCGCTTCAGACAGACCTATTTCCCAGAGCATCGAAATAAAAAAATCCACAAAAACACAGTACTTCATGCTTGTACTTAACCTTAAATTGCAGTATAAGCTTCAGACAGACCTATTTCCCAGAGCATCTAAATAAAAAAATCCACAAAAACACAGTACTTCATGCTTGTAGGTTGCCCTACGGTGAGTAAGCTTGGGGAGACGGAGACCATATTTCCCCGAGGAGGCATCTAAGCCGTCACAAAATACGGTACTTCATGCTTGGCAGGTTTGCCTGTAACCTTCGTTAGGTATAAACGAGACAAACCTATTTCGAGCATCTAAATAAAAAAAATCACCAAAACACGATGCTTTAAAAGCACTGAAAATCTATTCATGAATTTCCAAAAAATAAAAGTAAAACCTACACGAGTGCTATTCATGTATGGGATTGCTCTGTAACTTTGAAGTGCCGGTATAAAGCGCAGACAGGACCTATTTCGAGCATCTGACAAAATGCAAAACATGGTGCTTCATGCTTGTGCTTAACCTTAAGTGCGGTATAAGCTTCGGGGCAGACCTATTTCAGGCATCTAAATAAAAAAATCACAAAAAGCACGGTTGTTCGGCAGCAGGACACCCTACTTAACCTTAAATTGCAGTATAAGCTTGAGACAGACCTATTTCCCAGAGCATCTAAATAAAAAAATCCACCAAAACACAGTACTTCATGCTTGTACAAAATCCATTCATAGCAATTTTCAAAAATAAAAGAAATCCACAAAAAACACACTACACAGTACTTCATGCTTGTAGGTTGCCCTACTTAACTTTAAATTGCAGTATAAGCGCTTCAGACAGACCTATTTCCCAGAGCATCTAAATAAAAAAATCCACAAAAACACAGTACTTCATGCTTGTACTTAACCTTAAATTGCAGTATAAGCTTCAGACAGACCTATTTCCCAGAGCATCTGCACCAGAGACACCACACTACTAGTGTTTTCATTACTATTTGGTTGCATAATTCACATAACAACTTTATTAAGATCACAGTGCTTCTGCCAGAACCACTAAATATCAGGACCTAGAGCTTCGATCGTTCATTCATTCGATCAGAGAGCTTCAATCGTTCCATTCGATCACAAAGCTTCAGAGGAGGATTGTTATGATCATGTCGAAACCGTTCCATCACAGACTTCAAACGCTGCTCCAAAGTATTCAAGTTCATGTATTCTTCCTGAGAAAAACCAAAAAAAATAAAAATTATGTAAACTTCAAAAAAATATCACAAACTTCAGTTCAAGAATCTAGTAACTGGATGCCATTGTAGCAGACTCCTCGAATAGAATTTTCTCCAATTGCCCATGAAGTACAGAAGGAGTTGGCCCAGGAAATACAAAAGAGATAAAACATAAATTAAACTACCATTTTAAAAAAATATTTAGAGAATCTAAAGACACGAAAAGAATCAACATTATAAGGCCTTTGCAAAACGCACATGTTGCCGCTGACTTTGCAAAACGCGCACTTCATGTAACATATGTTGCCACTGCCTTTGCAAAACGCACATTTTCTCAAAATCAGGGTCAGCTTGCCTCATAATTCCCAGACCAACCTCGTGCCCGCTGGCAACGTTTTTCAATTCCCCTTCCATTAATTCTCAACTTTGATACCAATATGATACGGTCATGCAATCGTCACAACATGCAATTCCCTGCATAACTTATAATAACAAACAAACAGAAATATAAATTTGCACAATATCATGGAAATTAAACAAAAACATTAAAGCACAATAAGTGAAATCTCAGTGGCTGAACTTCTTTAATAGCAGTAACCAACTTCTCTAGGGAGTGCCTATTTGATTGAGACTACATCTAGGGAACAGAGTTGGTTTTCTTCACGACAGAGAGTGGAGCCAGTTGGGAAACATTTCCCTTCAAATTCTGTCTCATTTTCAATGCATTTTTTCAACAGCTCCGCACAGTTGGCACTAAGATCTTGAATAAATTTATTCTTTGTAAATCAATCAAACTGTAGTTTCAAACTGTGATCTTTCTTCAGTTTTTCTCTGCAACTGTTCAGCTACTTTATCTAATTCATCAGACATGACTATGCTCTTTGTCCATCTCCTTCATTGTCCTTGGTCTAAACATATAAAGAATGAGGCACCTTTTCATTTTCTGCATCCATCCTATCTTGTAGTCCAATCAAATTTCCAAGTCTATGGAAAGTCTCATAAATTACTCTAGCAGGTGATTCTATTTCTTGTTGGATGAGTTCTAATTTCTAAGTGAGTTCTTCAAATAGTTTTTGTATCTCTGTACTTTCACAATAACACAATTCAACTTTTATCTTCAAACTCCTCACGTAGCATTGACAAGAGTAACAAGGAAGCAATTAATAGTTAGGCAATTCAGAATGGAAATCAGAAGAAACGTGTTGGATGGATTCCTCTAAACTTTCTGCAGCATGAATTTCTCTCTTCCATTAACAAAGATCTATGCTCAGCAAATTCCCTCTGTAGCTATTACTCCAGTGCTATTGAATTCTCAAAAGCATGTTGCTTCAGATTGTGTAGTTGATAATGCAGTTCGTCACTAGAAAAGTATCTTTCAATACCTGTTCCATGACTTGCTAATTCATCTCTGTTAAATGTAGCCAAATTCAATATTTGCTTTTCTTTCTTAAGCATAAAAATATCACCCTCTAGCTGTCTTACAGTGACTGTTATATCTTTTCTTCTGCTCTTCTTCCATAAGCTGCTATTTGATAATATCAGAATACTTTCCAAGAAATCTCAGAGTAACTTTCAAAAATCCTCACTTATTCCATTTTCAACCCACCTTTCAATCATGGCAGTCCATGAAACAACATCTTGTTTTTCCATTCTCTCAAAAACTTGGCAAGTATGATCTATTCTCTTATGCTTTACATAAATATTAACACAAGCATTTCTAGTAGAGAGATTTGATTCAAACCTCTCACTAATGATGTCAACATGCACCTGTTTACCTACCCTGCCCATCACAACCAAAAATACATGTTTACTTACCCTGCCCATCACAACCAAAAAGATCCACCATGCAAGCAGAGTGGTCCAACGAAGACATAACACCCTATTTTTGGATCATGTAATCAAACCATTTTCAGCCCTTGTCCACCAGGCTTGAATGACTGGATGCAGTCACAACAGAAAGAAAGGCTATATGCTCTGACTTCACTGCATTTAATGAAAATGTATGAAAACCTCAAAACCAAGTCCACTCTAGGCATATACACAAACAATCTAACACCAGGAAACCATATCTCTTACAGACATTTCGTCAGACAGCTCGTGAGTAGCATCTAGACTCCCACGCTTTACGTACATGATTACCATAGAATTTCCAATAGAAACATCAGACTAAAAACCATTATTGAATGTTAAACTTTTTTATACCTGATCTGATTTATTTTACTTCAACGATCTATTAAAAGGCTAGAAAATATAAATATTTTTGAAATTAATGATAAAATAAACACACTAGTATATTAATTTGGAAAATAAAATTCACCTGAAGTAAAACCAGCGTAGATCTATCTGAACTGGAGGATACGGATCAAATCTCTTCAGGTGCAAACCTTTCTTCAAGTTTTGCATTCAAAAAAGAGGTTTGCACATAGAGATTTGATCTCTCTCCATGCTTGATAGATCCAGAGTTAAGATCGATCTACGCTGGTTTAGAAATAGATTTTTGAAAACTCCGGAGGATACGGATCAAATCCCTCCAGGTACAAACCTTTCTTTAAGTTTTGCATTCAAAAAAGAGGTTTGCACGTAGAGATTTTGATCCCTCTCAGCCCTTGATAGATCCATAGTTAGATCTGGAGTTAAGATGGATCTAAGCTGGTTTAGAAATAGATACTTGAAAGCACTTTATTTCAGCCGGAAATGAAAAATTAAAACATTCTAATTTGGCAGTTTTTTGCCCAAGACAAAAATTAAATTACACAGAATCACATCCATGGAATAGAAATAGATGAAAAGGTGAAAAAAAAAGATAGAAAAAAAAATTGCAGGAGCAATCGAAATCAAACCTACCAATCGCACTTCGCACTGACACTGAAATCCTTTCCCGCAAATATTATTTTCCAGCTCCCGAAATCCTGTCACAAAAATATTCCTCACAATTACAATTGGACACTTTCTTTGTCTTAAATTTATATATTTAGGGAGAGAAGTGATTTTTCATTAGGGACCACATTAAATTAATTAGATCAAATTTTAAATGTTAAATGTTAAACATTACTTTTACATTTACATTTACGGTTATATGTATATCTGTTTAGTGTGAGATAATCAATGCATGTAGTGGACTCAAATACAAACCTCCAGGGACTAAATTTATTAAATTTAATAATATTAATATTATATGCATGTAGTGTACTCAAATACAAACCTCTGAAACCCAAATTTATTAAATTTTATAATATTAATATTATAATATATTAATATGAAATATTAGAATTAATAATAATAGTAATATTAATATTAGGGTTATAAAAAAAATTATGGAGTAAATATAAAAAGAGGTTTTATTTATTTACCATATATATGGTTTATTTATATTTTATTTATTTACCATACTTCTTTATAACTCTTTTATATTTATGTAT
The DNA here is from genome assembly GCA_034641835.2 of Pinus albicaulis. NCBI lineage: Eukaryota > Viridiplantae > Streptophyta > Pinopsida > Pinales > Pinaceae > Pinus > Pinus albicaulis. The sequence goes on from CM076577.1 coordinate 1,216,646,696, forward strand.
TTACCATACCTCTTTTATAAATATGGTATTTGGCCCATGGTATTTAGCCCATGATATTAAAATGGTATTTTCTTTAAATATAAAGAGGTTTATGGAGTAAATATAAAAACAGGTTTTATCTATTTACCATACCTTTAATTTATTTATATTTTTATTTATTTACAATACCTCTCGTCTGTTTGTATTTTTATTTTTTACCATACCTCTTTTTGAGTGTTTGTAACCCTCTTTATATTTTAAATTTACATTGTGTTTATACATAAGCTCAATTGGTTATCCTAGAAATGTGAAATTGTTGTAACTCTAAAGACTTGGGTTCAAATCCGGGTGCGGGGAGGAGGACAATTCCTAGCCCAGGAGCCTAGGAGGACAATTCATAGCAATTCAACCCCTCTTTTTTCCTCTTTTGAAATTTAGCCTCCCTCACCACCAGCAATTCAACCCCCCTTTTTTCCTCTTTTTAAATTTAGCCTCCCTCACCACTAGCAATTCAACCCCTCTTTTTTCCTCTTTTTAAATTTAGCCTCCCTCACCACCAGCAATTCAACCCCTATTTTTCTTCTTTTTCTCTCATATGTCCCTTGCACACATGATAAATTCATCCTCTAAATATTTCAGCCCTCAAATAATTTGACCTAGCTTTGGCTTCCCTCAATTTGAAGAGACACGGCCTCTAGAAAATTTAGCCTACCTCACCACCAGCAATTTAGCGCCTCTTTTTTCCTCTTTTTAAATTTAGCCTCCCTCACCACCAGCAATTCAGCCCCTCCTTTTTCCTGCTTTTTCCCTCATATGGCCCTTGCACACATGATAAATTCAACCTCTAAATATTTCAGCCCTCAAATAATTTGACCTAGCTTTGGCTTCCCTCAATCTCCCGCAATTCCCTGTTGCATTTATTCTCACTTCTCTTTAGTCTAATCGAGCCTCTCACTCTTGGGAACATCGCTTCCTCAAAAATTGTGTCTTTAGCTCTCCCTTACGTTGTTTTTATAATTCCATTAAGACAATATCCCTAACCCTAATCTCATAAGTGATCAATGGCTAGGATTTATCCTAAGCCTCACTTGAGATGAATGCTTGAGATTATATCTGTCATTTACATAATTTTATTATTTATCCTTAGAACATTGACCTAATAATCCACAATAATTAATTAAATTAATTATTGTACTTTTCCTAAGTTAATTCTATGAAGAGGCAATGAAATATCTTCTACATGCTAAGACACCAAGCCAATGTAGAAAACCTTCCAAGGGTACAAAATAAACATCAAACTATATAATCATGTATCAATTTTCCTTGTTCAAAATCTCCTAAATGGGTGCATGCATGTAATACACTTACCATAGTAACCAAAGTAGGCATTACCCCTACCAGTCACATTTCATAAGAGTGTGAAGGTCCCTTTCACATCTTCCTTGTCTACTTGCCCTAAAATTAATACATTCCACAAAACCACATTTCTTATAGTCATTGTCAAAGAATTCTCTTGTAGACTCTATTTCCACACTTGTTGTACATCTATTGTACATTATCACAAGTGAATTGATTATTTAGAGACATACAACTCCAATCTGTTATGCATTATGTAGTCATGGAACTACTTTCCTAGAGCAGATTCTCCAAATTAGCATATGCTTGAAGTGCACTCTCAATTGTAACCAAGTCTGGTATTACTTCTATACATTGCATCTGGTGAAAGAGCTTCCAAGCTCCGTCAGTACGCCCATTTTGAGTATAGTTAGCAATAATCATATCCCACAAAACAACATTCCTTCTTGACTTTATGTTGAACAATTTCCACACAATCTCTATATGCCCATACTTTGCATACACAACAACAAGAGAATTCCCCAAAAAAACATCTGACTCTAACACTCTTTGAAACATGTAACCATGCATCGGCATACCTTGTTGTAGAGCTTCTAAATGCACACATGCTTAGAGCATGTTCACCATGGTGATTGGATTCATTACTACACCATCAAGTTGCATTTCATGAAAAAGCACCACAGTTTGCTCCCCGTGTCCATTTTGTGCATAACAAGCAGTCATGACATTCCAGGAAATAACATCTCTTAGCCATTTTGTCAAACACTTGACATGCATCCTTCATATTCAAGAATTTCACATACATCTAAGAGACAAAAAGTTCCCCATCACCTTGTCATACTTCCAATTCAAGGAAGTAGTGCATGAGACCATGTCCTTCATTTCAAAATCTCTTGCAAGGTCCTCCTTGCAAGATATGATTAGTTGCTCATCACTAGTTAAAATCCTCATCAACATATAAGACAATAATCAACAATTTACCTTCTACCAAGATATGATAGAGTTTTACATCCTCTTCGCTTCTGGTGAAGTCCAAATTGGTAAGATAGCTATCGATCCTGGTGTACTAAGCACGGGGTGCTTGCTTCAGATCATACAATACTCGCTTGAGTTTGCACACATGAGACTCGCGATCAAAAGTCCTAAAGCCTTTTGGTTTCTCAATAGACACCTCCTCCTCAATAACTCCACTGAGGAATGTTTCTTTCACATCCATCTAGTGGATCTTCTACCCTATTTGTTCAGCCAGAGCAAGAATTGATCTGATGGAGGAGTACCTTGCTACAGGAGAAATAGTCTCCTCATAGTCAATCCCCTAAACTTGAGAGTACCCTTGGCCACAAATCTGACCTTATACTTTTCTATGCTTCTGTATGTTTCATGCTTTACCTTGAAGATCCATCTCGAACCCACAACTTATTTATCTATTGGTCTTGGGACCACTTACCAAACATTTTTCTTTGCAATGGATTTGTATTCATCCCCCGTTGCATCAACCCATATTGGTTTCTCTAATTCTTCCTCAAAAGAGGATGGCTCGGTCTCTACAAGCTCAATCATTAGAGAAATGTAGTCAACATACCAATTTGGTGACCTTCTCTTCCCACGCTAATTTGAATGAGCACCCACATTCTCCCTCACATCCTGCACAAGTCTCTCATATTCCCTGGTCCTTCTACTAACTTCTCTAGATGGTTTTTCTTGAGTGTCGTCTCCACTATCTGCTCCTCAACTTGTGGTTGCTCCACAACTTCTTGAGGTTCCTCCTTTGGAGCTAAAAGCTCCTCTTCTAGTGGGATATGAAGCTCCCTCTCAAGAGAGAATCACATGGCTTTCTCTTCATCAAATTTTACATCCCTTTGAACAACTATCATTTTAATGGATAGAAAGTACAGATAATGGTTGTAGGGAGTTTTAGTGTAACCCACAAATACCCTCAATTTTATTGTCGGATTTAGCTTCTTCCTTGATTCTTTGGATACATGGAAATAAAAAGAGGCTCCAAAAATCATGAAGTGTGACACATCCATCTTTCTCCCCAAGAAATCCTCCACAAGTGCAATCATGCCAAGAATCCGATGAGGACTCTGGTTCTTCAAATAGACTATTGTGTTACATGACTCGGCCCAAAAATTTAGAGGTAGGCCTTGATTAGGCAACATCGCCCTCACTGCTCCCACAATGCTGTGATTCTTCCTCTCATCCACCCCATTTTGTTGTGGGTTGTGGAGTGCTTTCAACCCTCATCAAATTCCTTCTATTGCATAGAAAATTTTAAATTCATTTGACACGTACTCACCTCCATTATTGCTCCTGAGATACTTCACCTTCTTGCCCGTTTCTTTCTCAACCAGTGCCTTGAATTATACAAGCTTGGAGAATGTCTCATCCTTATTTCGCATGAAGAAGATCCAACACTTCCATGAGAAGTCATCAATAAAAATGACAAAAAAAAATTGCTTGGAATTGGAGGTTGTCAAGAAAGGTCCACAGATATCATAGTGGATCCTTTCCAAGACTATATGTGCTTTGTTATCCCGATCATGGAATGTGGATATTCCTCCTCCCTTATTTGTTTCTTCTTACCCCAATGCACAACCAAACTCTTGACACGTTTGAGGTTATCTTCAAAATGTTGGGCAGTCGAGATTCCACAATTAGGGGTATAAGAGGACCAACCCTCCTTGAACAAGTTAACAAACTCTTCATCTTTAATCTATGAGGATTTTACTTTAAAATGGAAATGAGGCTTGGGCCCAAGGTCTTTGATCTCTAGAAGAATGGGAAAGTGGTCAAACTCACCCCTAGACCCAATCCATTAGCGGATATTTATTGAAACATTCCACCAACGTTTCCACCACTAAGAATATGTCAATACTTTTAGAAATATGATCATCCTACACAATGGATTCACCATGAGGATATTAGTTTTGAAGGTTCAACATCCAAAAACTTTTTATCCATAATTTTGCTGACAAAACAATAAAAAAGACTGTCGACTTTGGCTCTTAGACCCCAGGACTTAGCAGCACCAAAAGAAAATTTTAAATCCCCGCCAATGATCACATTCACAGCCTACAACATTTTCAAATAAAAATTTTATTCCAAAACTCCAAATAGCCTTCACAAGGCCCATAAATATTAATACAAAAGAGGGACACCCCCAGTTCCAAAGAAAAAATTTCAATCCCTAATCTAGAATTAACACTCAAGAAAATTTGAAATAGGAACATTTAAAGTATCCTGGTGCACAGTGAGACCTATTGAATGACCATATGAACATTTGAGGCAATAAAATTTCACCCTCCCAACATCAACTCCAACTCCTCATAGATCGTCTCCCCATGTCTCAAGGTTCCCTGAAGAAAAACAACACTCGGTCCCTCGACCTTAACCAATCTCTTGAGGAACAAAAATTTGGAGTCACTTGCCAAGCCTTTATTGTTAAAAGATAAAAATATCATAAGGACACCATGCCCTAGGTATTCAAAGCTCTAAGTGCCCCAATGATAGATCATTTCCTTCCAACAACCAAATCCTTCTTAGCTCTTTCTTTGGCCTTGGAAAACGATGATTTCCTCCTGCGATATTTATGTGTGGACAACCATATTTGACCTAATCCCATATACGGGGCATAAAGAGGGGTGAATCATACAAGAAAAGAGTTTATAAAGGATATCACCAACATCAGAATCCCTCAAGAAACAAGATACACCAAAAGAAGTGGAGGCTCTCAGAGAGGAGAAAGCCAATGACGAAGGGGGGACAGGGAAAAATACTTGAGCGAGTGAAGCCCTAGATACAAATTGTGACACACCAAACTCCAACCCCTAGACTCATTTTTTTATGGTTAAATTCCTTTTTCGGACAAAATCAATCTCCCTAGACCTAATGGCTTAGCATAGAAACAACTAAGACAAAATTGCAATGTTTTTCCTTAGAAATGTTTGAAATATGGAAAGAAAACCTATTTGGATTCTAATGCAAGCTCCCTCCTTATTCTTTCTTGTTAGCTCCAGATCCAACTCACTTTCTAAAAGTGGAACTTGCAAATCATCCAAAACAAACAAGAGAACCAAAATATACAAAATAACATATACAAACAACTCTAAAAAAGAAGTCGAGGATTCATGTTCTACATATGCATAAACAAGACATAATGTATAGGAGAAACAATGCACGCTTGTATGAATAATGGTAATAAAATATTACAACCCTTCTAGGCCTTTAATTTTTGAATATTTCCCAGCTATCTTATCCTTCCTTTCCCACAATGGTAAGTGTTCAATCACTACTAAATCACATGGATGGATTATGGACCTCCAGACACAAATGAGAAACATAAGGACATAATCAGAGTCTCCAAAAGCCAACCCAGACTATATGGAAGATGTTTCATTTATAGGGTAAATGAGGTGGTTTTGGATTTACCATTCTAGGGCTTAGATCCACATTAGAGGGAGGTAAGTTTTCGGAGATAAGAAATCATACCTCAATAATAGGAGTTCAAGATCTGATTCAACAGGGAATAGTTAAAACCACTCCCAAAGCTTCTAGAGAGAGAAACTTCAAAATTGATTTTTATTTCTCATCATTTCCAAGTGTTCATTGCACTTTTTATGAAAGCAGCCTCTATTGACCAATGCAGGTTGTCTTAAATACAAGTGTGATGATCCACAAAATTAGGGTCTTTATCCAATGTAACCCAATATTCTTGTAACTTTTAGAAATGAATGTTTTTGGCTTTGTACGGGATTTATGCAAAGTGTAAATTGATGATGATAGATCCAGGTCTAGGGTCATTTTTTTGTATGCAACAAAATTCCCTGTAATAGATTCCCCCCTAAAGTACAAATTCGGAAGTTGTGGTTGAGGGCTGAAGTGATTTATCATGTGAAAATTAGGGATCGATAATCAACTAGTTGAGATCATCAATTGAAATTTATAATACATTATCATCATGATATCATCATTTACATAGGCATACCCACACTCAACATAAAATCTATTTTACATGTACAATGATCAAAGTAGCGTCCACTGATATACATTGTGGATCCATGACTTTCTGGAAAATCATAGCCATCATAATTTTTAGATATTGTATGAATCCTGAAATTGTAGACCGGATGGATGAAATTAGATCCGAGGTATTCTACCTTGTCACTTGATAGTACGAGTCTAACCATGTGAATAGATGTGTTTTAGTTGAACATGGTAGACACCATCTGATTACCAACCAATGATGAAATCCATTAACATATGTGGGAGGAACTACCGATAATGATAATGGCCCTCAATGTACTTAGCACAATATATGAGGTGTGAATATATGAGTTGAAGTTGAACACCTCACAGAATATTTTGGTCAAAGGCCAATGATAAGAACTTGACGCCAAAAGCGAGGAAACTTTCCATTGAGGCATACAAGTTCTAAGGAACTATAGGGAGTTTGTAAGTCAACTTCCTAGATAATTTGTTAATGTTGATAGGAAGCGACCCATCATAGGAGGGCCTTAATGTATCCCCCATCAATGACACAAAAAGAACATCAATATTAGGGACAAAATGTGATGATTCAGAAATGATTCAGGGGAAGAATACATGAGAAAAGGCTAAAGGTATTGTAGTAGATGTCAACTGATGGTGGAATTCTCTTGAACATATCGACGAAACTTTTATGGAATTGGAAACATTAACTCAAAGAACCATTATGAAGGATTCAATAAGGTGTGATCAACAGAGAGGAAAGTGGATTCCACAACCCAAGACAGTCACGAAGGTGAAAGAGTGTCATGTTCAAGAGCAACTCGTTGCCAAAAACATGTTTAATGTATTATTTCCCCAAATTCCCCACCATTTTTGGCAAGTACCTCTTCATTTTTTTACAAGCTTTAGGAGTATAACATATGCTTGATTTGTAAGTTCACCCTTCAGATGAACCCTTATGAGTATTTTTAACAAACCCTGATAAGTTTGGTATTGTCATGTTTAACGAGTCCTACGTTGTTTACTTTTTTACGAGTCCAACGAAGGTATAACTCGACTTATTTTCACACTTAGAGAGTTTGAAAAAGAGGCCAAAAATAAAAATATGAAAGTTTCCTTTTCATAAATTTAGTCTCTTGGGCCCAAAAAGGCATAAAAAAATACCCAAGAGAACCTTTTAGTCATGTCTTATTAAAGTATTCATTTTTCGTAAATAGACCATCTAGTCCGAAAAAAAGGGTTAAACTTGTATTGGACATACATCCTTTCATTTACTTTAACGAGTACGAGATAAACAAGTTCTTGACAATATTTTCATATTTTGGGAGTCTGAAAGGAGCTTAAAGAGGATTCCTCCTGGAGGAACAAGTGGTATGAAGGGTAGTAACCGATTCCGATCATGATGGAATTGCTCAAAACATGTATAGGTCAAGAGGCAGGCTAATAATACCAATCATCATAGTGGTTCCTCCAGTAAAAAGTAAAACAACAAGTGAAAGTGAATGATCGTAAAAGCATATGGTGATGATGGAATGAGAAAACCAAGGCTCATCTTGCAGAAATATGATGATAAAAAGTGGAAATCATGAGGGATAAAGTATGGAATCCTTCCAAGGGGGGTCCCTTTTCGTAAGTTTTACTGATCCCAAAAACATGATAAAAGTATACTCAATAACTTATTCTGATGTATTTACAAGCACGAGAAGGAACAAAGACTAAGCTCATAATAGGTTTCATTTTTTACACAAGCTTGAAACAGGGAAAAATTGTGCTTGAGAGTGGTTTTATTTTTACACAATATTGAAATATAGAAAAGTTATGCTTGAGATAAATACATTTCCCCTAGTATAATGGTAGAGGAATTCCCCCCAACTTAATTTCGTCCATCGAATCTTCTTTTGAACCGATAGACTGTTGGTTACTGAGAGAAATATGTTCACTAGGTAGGAAGGAAGTGATATGGGTGGATTAAATGAAGGTGACACAGAAAAAGAACTTAAGCTCATAGTTTTTTTTTAATTTTTATGCGATCTTGAAACATAGTAGAAACTATGCTCGTGGTGACCTGTTTCATTTTTTAACGATCTTGACACAATAAAAGAACTTTTCTCATGACACCTTGTTTCATTTTTTAACGATCTTGTCACAAGAAAAGGAACTTTGCTCATGACACTTCGTTTCATTTTTTAATGAGCTTGACACAAGAAAAGGAACTATGCTCATAGGTTAGTATTTACCTTGATCATGTCCCCCAAGAGGCCATGGATTCCAAGAGGGTTTGATCATATGGAAGAACAATCCTCTTACAGGTAAATATATCAAGGGATCCAAAAGGGCTAGAAGTCGAGAAAACAATGACAGGTTCTTCTTTTTCGGTAGGTGAAAGCATGGAATAGGTTGTCACATAATTAACCTATGGTGAGGGGGATACCACTTGCATACTGAGAATGTTTTGGGATGTTGGATGGTTGGCAGTAAAATCAAAACCAAAAAATGAAATTTGGTCAATAGCCACAAATTTTCCATCATGTGGGAAAGACATCACTCGAAAGAGTGTGGACTCAACAACGTTCATGGCATAAACACAGTTTTTCCCAAGGAGTAAATTGAAACCCAAGGGGTCTTGGACTACCATAACATAAATACATATAGTTTTTCTTGTAAGGTCATAGGTAATTGAGGAAGGACTCCTAAATATTCCTTTTTCCTTCTATTAAAAGCCAACAGATTCTGATTAATGGATACAAGTTGAGGAGAACCTAAAGCTTGCTAACCAGTTGAGGATAAAATGTTAACATAAGAGCCTTCGTCTATAACAGTGTGATATATGTTCTTATCACAATAATTCACCATTATTTGGAAGGCCATGTAATAAGGGAGATGAGGTTATGTCAATTGATTCTAATCAAAGGAAATAATATGATTACTTGGAGGGGGTTTCTCAAGAATGGGAGAAATCCCCCCTTATTCGATGAGATCTGAAGTAACAAAAAGAACATGAGTGGTATTAACTTTACTCTCAAAGAGGAGAGTATGTTCAATGGAAGATGGAATTGAGTCAACCACTTTCTCAACCAATGGTTGGTTGGAAAAGGGCTCATAGGATTCGTGTCTAGAGAGAGTATGATTTACTGAAGATGGATTCAGTTCAATCACTTCATCAAATAATGGAGAATTGTGGGAAAGCTTATGATAGATAGACGTTGGAAGTTGTTGCTGAGAAACTATAAGGTTTTCCAACAACGGTAAAGGTGAGTTTGATGACTCCCTTCACATATAGGGAAACCTAACTTTACCCTTTTTTTCAGCTTCCTTATTATCACTAGTTGATGGTTTGTCAACAACATGATCTCTAGAGGCTGATGACAAAGGTTGAAGTGAGACTATGAACCACACTTCTAATACTTGAGGAATAATAGGGAAATCTCTAAGAAGGTGGTCACCCTTGCAAAGCTTGAAAGGGAATTTGATTTTATGAGGCTTGGAAGCACTAGCTACATTCATAACAATGGTTTCTTGGTTTCCCCCTTTATTTTTTTTCTTCTTAATTTTCTTCTTCTTCTTAGCTTATTGTTATTAGAATCAACACTTTCAATAGGTGAGGAAGAAGAAAGGGATGAAGATATGTTGGGAGAATAAAGAAAAGGGTCAGCTTGAGGTTGGTGTGTTGATTTTTGTAGCTTGGGAGGTACTCCAAGCCCTAGTGTTCAAGGTTTGAAGGGAAAAGTGCCACAAGTAGGCTTGTGGGCTTAGAACCCAAGCCTGTGGTTTTGCACCCATCGATGTTTTGGAAAAAACTGTGATGAGTTTTTGACATGTGATGGATGAGGATGATAGTGCTCATTGGGACAAATCTGACGCATTGAAAATAATCTGATTCTGAGTTGTCATTGAAGAGTTGTGAATTTTTAGGAGCTTATGGTTGGGCTTGTGGCTTATGTTTAAGGTCGGCCTAAGGTATTTTAGGTGTGTGACAAGTTTTGAAAGCCCTAAATCATGACATTTTGGAGCCCCTCATTTATGTATAAATAGAGGCTGAGTATGAGTTGATTCCTCATCCTTTTGTGTAATACATTCCTTGAGGACAACCAGTGGAGGAAGGGAGATTACTTCTGTTTTGGGCCGCAAATAGGAGAGGAAAAACCAGCAGAGAAAGTGAGTAGTATTTCTTCCCTAGATTAGGGAACCGATTTGCAGGAGGGAGGTCATTTACCTTGCTGGAGGGACCGAAGAAAAAGGGGTTGGTTGCAAACTATCTAAGGGTTGAACACAGGTGAGAAAGGGATGCTTTGGAGGGATGTTAGGTGCCACAACAGACTGAGGTAGGTCACAGGCCTAGCCTCTCCAAAATAGGTCAACGTGGGTTGTTAAGGGTTTCCCCTGGCCCAAAACAACATCCCACAAAGAGGCTAACTCACCTTGCCTAGGCCGCAACAAAGAGGAGGGTGTCAAGTTGGTTTATGAAGGGAAGTTGCAACATGAAATTTCCCTAACCAAGGAGAAAAATACATTAGTATTGCAGCAGTGTGGGAATGTGCATTGAATCCATGTTCTTGGATCAGTTTGGATCGATCTACATTGCAGTTTTTTGGGAACCAATTGTTGGAGTTGCCTTGGGAATGAAGGAACTCCAACTAGGAGGAGATCCTGCTATGGGGTGATGTAGGTGTCATAGTGTGGACAGAGTTGTTGTAGCCATTGGAAGCCAATGAGGTAGGGATTACGTGGCATGTTAGAATCCCTAACCAGTGGGGAGTTTCCACAGTGAATATTGGAGCCTAGATTTGTGCAATAGCTCCTCTATTTTAGGAAAAAGGGTGGATGATGATAAGTATGTTGGTAACCATGTGTAAGGGTCTCCTAGGTGTGGGGATGCCCTAGCCAGGTGCAGATGCTACAATGTGGAATTGGTCACTCATGGACTATTGGAGGGTAGCGTGGGAGTGGACCAAGTGTGGATGTGGATTGGGCACTTATGGTCTCATGGAGGACAATGTGATAGTGTCCAAGTTGGAGCCTGGTGTTAAACACCTTGATGGACAAAGGTGGTTTCTAGAGAGGTAATTTTCGATGAGCTAAAAGGTCTAATCAACCAGGAGAGGTTTTTAGAGCTCGAGACTTGTGTGTGGAGAAGGAATTATAAAATAGATGATGGGTAGTCCTCCTAGCCCATGTTCATTATGGGAGATAGACATCTTGGAGTGATATGTGGAAGCCCTTTGTGCGCTATGGTGGTATTCATCGGTATAGCATAGGAATACCATAGTGAGTTGAAGTCCATGAGTAGTTGAGGAGCAGTAGTGGGAAGATTGAGAGTTTTTCACAAGTGGAACTGTGAGCAACTTGACAGGAGTCTCGATTATTTGTGCCCTTGATGGACGAAGGGACAATTGGAGAGGAGATTAGGTAACCAAGATTTAGAGGCCAGATGAACTTGCAACATTGATAGAGGTAGGAGTTGTAGATCGGGATCCAAAGGACCAGGCAAGTACAAGGTACAATCGAGAGGAGTTGTGAGAGCAAGCTACATCCATATGGTCAGAGTATATTATTTTGTATATTGTACTAGTGGATGTATGAGGGCCATTATCCCTGGTATGAGAGCCCTAGAATGTTGTATTATATCAGTTGGATTAATATAATGAAGTTGGATTGAAAATTTAAAAATTTGTCTATATTCTGTGCATGTGTGATTTACTATTGTTTATATTGTGTTGTTCAGATGGAGGACTTGGTTATGTATCAGTTTGGGCATTTGGGACCAAGGAGATTGAAAACAACCATACCTATAAACCTATCGTGAATCTAGGAAGGGACAATGTAGCCATGTAAGGAGCACCAATATTTCTAAAAGAAGGAAAAGAACCAGGATTCCCTTCGCAGGGTTTTCCCTGACTGGTAGACTCTAGAACTGTTGTCATCAGACTCAACCTAAGGTCTATTAAGGAATAAAAAGTGAGAATTCAATCAAAGAAATAATAACAATGAGAATGGTCACTAGGTATGAAGGGATTACTGAGTCACTATGAACTGCAATATATTTTTAAGTACATGCAGAAAATCTCCCTGAATGTTGTGTTCAATGTATCACATATGACAAGGTGATCGACTCAGTTTCCTAGGGTTGGTTCGAAACCTAATGGGGACTTCCAAAATATACCTGAGTGTACGAGGAAGCGAAGTTCTTAGTAGTTTTTTCTAATGTGTAACTGTACGATGTGGGAATTCTGATATACTCATTGTACGTGGAGCATCGTCCTACATACCCAAAGGTACATGGAAGAACGTTCTCAATACATTGATGTATGTGGAAAACCAACCATCTCTGGGATGTAACCCTGAAAAGTAACAAAAAATCCTATGTTTAGAGACATCGGAACATGTCTTCTAGCCTAGACCACTAAATGTGTCTTTAAGTTTTCAAGTGCTCCTTAGGTTCATCGCTTAATTTTAATGTTTATATTAATTATGGTTTCATTTTCAAGGATCGAAATGAATTCACCTGAACTCCTAAGATGCAACTAGCATAAGAAATAATTATTTTCATTAAATGAAGATCTAACTAAAGAAGGGAAGGAGTTTCAAACAATTATGAAGCAAAAAAAACTTCCAAACAAGATCTTCAAATTGACTATTCCAATTCAAAAGTTCAAAGCCCTAATGCATGAGAAAATGAAACTCTTTTCTATTTCTTTCAATTTTCAATATAAAGAAAAATGAAAAATATGACAAGATTAAAACTGTAATATGAACAAACCCTTAGTAGATTAAAACTGTAATATGAAAAACCCCTTAACGGAGTCAATAACCAAGTCAAATAATAAAACCCTAATTCACAAGAAGAAGCAAAAAGAAGCAACTCATATAAAAAATATATCAGACTCATTTTGACGCAAGTCGCTAGCCTTACAGAGACCTTAGATAGACCAGAGACTCGGGAAGAGACTGTAAACAAAACATAATTCAGATCAAGATGCAATTGTTTCATTTTTCAGGGATCATCGTAGGTACACTATAGGCACCAGTGCGCTCGGTCACACTTACTGAATTGGAAATTGCACTGGGTCACTTTGTCTCTAAAGATAAAGTGTTTTGGGGCAGATATTCTCAAAACACAGAAAAAACCCTCATCAAGCTCGAAATTAATCTTTCCTAAATCGAATTAAAGTATAAACAGTCAAACAGATTCGATTTCATAGGTATTAAAAGGCTAGGCAAAGAAAGCCACTAAATAACATCATGTTCCCTAGTAGAGTCACCAGGTTGTTTCATGGATAAATTCCTTTTGTGGACAAAAGCAATCTCCCTAGACCTAGTGGCTTAGCCTAGAAACAACCAAGACAAAACTGCAATGTTTTTCCTTAGATATGTTTGAAATATGGAAAGAAAACCTACTTGGAATCCAATGCAAGCTTCCTCCTTCGCCCTAATTGTTAGCTCTAACTCTAACTCCAATTTATAAAAGTGGAACCTGCAAATCATCCAAAATAAGCAAGAGAACCAAAATATACAAAATAGCATATACAAACAACTCTAAACAAGAATTCAAGGATGCATGTTATACATATGCATAAACAAGATATAATGTATAAGAGAAATAATGCACTTTTGTATTAATAATGGCAAGAAAATATTACAACCCTTGAAGGCCTTGACTTTGTGAATCTCTCCTAGATATCTTATCCTTCCTTTGCCATAATGGTAAACCTTCAATCACACCTAAAGCACATGGATGGATTATGGACCTCTAGAAACAAATGAGCAACATAAGGGCATAATCAGAGTCTCCAAAATCCAACCCAATCTCTATGATATATGTTGAATTTATAGGGTAAATGAGGTGGTTTTGGATTTACCATTCTAGGGATTAGATATATATTGGATGGAGGTAAATTCTAGGAGATAATAGATAAGACCTGAATAGTAGGAGTTCAAGATCTTATCCAACAGTAAATAGTTAAACTGCTCCCGAAGCTTCTAGAGAGAAACTTTGAAATTAATTTTATTTTTCCTCATTCCTAGGTGTTCATCGTACGTTTTTTGAAAGCAACTTGCACTGACCAGTGCAGGTTGCATGTGTGAAAAATATGCCAACACGGGATGTCTTAAATACAAGTGTGATGATACACAAAATTAGGCTTTTCAGCTAATGTAACCCATGATTCTCGTAACTTTTGGAAAGGGAATGATTATGGGTTTGTATGGAATTGATACAAAGTGTAAATGGATGATGATAGATCCAGGTTCAGGGCCATTTGTTTATATGCAACAAAATAACCTGTAACTCTCATGATTCCAATCAAACCTCAGAGTTTAAAATTAAATAGCAAGGGAAGAGACAACAAGAGGGAGACAAAGAGAACTTGGAGGATGGGTAGTTGGAGAAGACATTGAACCAGGAGCCTGAGAAGAACCTCAACATCCTCGAATCATTCCTAAGGTGGTGACCCTAATACTGGCAGGACAAAAGTATTTATTATATCCATATTAATATCCTCTGAACTAGGGTCTAATAACCCTTCCTTCAAGCAAGCCCCCAAATCCAGCCCCTAAACCACCTTCATTTTCTTCTTTGCTCCTCCTTGCACCAAGCATTTTTTGAAAGGGAGAGAATAGTGGTGGATTGTGTGGCCATATTTATGGCAACATTTTCACATAAATGACACCACTTCATAGCCATGAATCTGAAGCTTCTAATAGCCGCTACCAATATTAATATTTTCATAAAGGCCTTTTCTCATATCAAGATTGACCAAAATACAATCCATTGACATATCCCTTGTTTCTTTAAATGAATAATCTACTTCCAAGAAAAACCCAATGTCATTGTCTAGATCCTTGAAGCTCTTTTCATTCCACACATTCGATGAGAGCCTATGCAGCTGAACCTTGATCTACACCACATCTATCCTTTCCCTACTTGTGTTTAAAATTAATGACCAAAACTTAAATGTGACTGGGGTAGAATAAATTGACCAAACATTCTTTGGTATAGCCTATGCCTCCTCATGAGAAGCAAAGTTGAGTTCAATACACTGTTTAGATGACATAAAAATATCTGGAGGGGAATGCTATCAACCTATTTTTCTACCCCTACGTCACGGACCCCTATCCCTCATTGCTTGTTGACTTTTCCCTAGTAGGAGGGCCTCTTTCTCTTTGTTTTGACCCTGAGCCATGGGCTAGCAAGATTATTCCCATGGCCCAGGGGCTTGAGCTACTACCAAGACCACTTGTGCTCATGGATCAAGCTCTAATTCATCAGTTTAGAGCCAGTGGCCCAAGGAACCTTTTAAATTCTCTGAGTTCCTATGAGATGATCTCGATTACTCATTTATTCGATTTAGCTAGGACTAATCCACTAGAAGTATCCTTAACTTCTTGTCATCATAAGTGTCTACATTGATCCTCCAGTGACTTGGAATTAACCTATTTATACTAGATCATTTGAGAGGGTTAGGCTAGTTCTAGAGTCATAATTTGAGAGTCTGTGAGAGCCATGGTGATGCTTAGATATCGACACCCTATTTCCATCTTGCCATTACCTTGAGAGCTTGTGAGATCCCATGCTATAGGAGAGTGCTCTTCATACTATCATCTAGTGGTGAAACTCTACCGAGTTTCAGAGTGGAGAGGTTGGAAGTAAGGTATCGAAGTATCATTTTATATTAATGAATATGTATGTTCCCTTCCTATATATGATTGTATGTTCAGATCTTGCAATTGTTTTATGATATCGTTCATCTAATGATCTTCCGAGGAAGATCACTTGTTGTCTTTGTATGGTTGTGAATGTGTGTAGGTTTTGATATAGTAGGTAGATCAGATAGATTGCTTGTGTGGAGCGCAACATATCGTCATTGAACTCAATATCTGTCCTCAGCCTGCAAGGAGGCAAGGTAGCTTCTTCTTCCTCATAGCATTAAAATATTGCATGACTGCTTGTGGATCATAATGGATTGGGAATCTATGATGTCTTCTTGATTGTGTGTGTATTTTCTAGTGATCTAACGGACACTGGGTCACACGGAAACAACTCCTTGAAGTTTTTACTGCAACAAAAGTGGTGCTTTCAATGAGAGCACACTCGCTTCTTTGTCTGCGTTGCCTTATATCCTTATCATATCCTCTCGTTTATGGTTTGCTAATATTCCTTTCATTTTGTGACTGTTTTCATATATTTTACATGGTTATTGCCTCTGTTTGTTGATTTTTTGTTACAGATTGTGCGAGGAAATAGGGAATTACTTCTTTGGAACCCTAGTTGCAGCCTTCTAAGGCTCAACCCGTGGCCGAAGAGCCTCTGAGCCACTGGCTGGAAATATTACGCTCGTGGCTAGCACTAGCAGGGCATTCTGAGCCCACAGCCAACGCTTATTTCCTTGTAAAACCTTTTCCTTTCAGTTTTATTTCTCTATTTTTGGATATGTATTGTTTGGGCTTATTGTTTTCTTGCTGGATCTGGTCTAGATCTGTTCTTGTTATCAATTTTCTTTTGATTGGTTAACTGCCTCTTTAGAGCACTTGATATCTTTCATTAGGCATCAAGCTTGTTGATTTCTTGTCGA
This sequence comes from Pinus albicaulis, assembly GCA_034641835.2. Taxonomy (NCBI): domain Eukaryota; kingdom Viridiplantae; phylum Streptophyta; class Pinopsida; order Pinales; family Pinaceae; genus Pinus; species Pinus albicaulis. The sequence continues at coordinate 1,216,663,588 of CM076577.1, forward strand.
TATATTGAAAACATACTTGGATTCATTACTTTTTGCCGCTGATCAGTTGTCCTATGGTCCTGAACTAGTCTATTTATATCAATTTTTTCAAGGTCTCCCTTTGTTTATCATCTCTTGAGTTTCGTCTTGAGTTTTGATTGGATGCCTTGGATTGCATTTTGGGTCTGATTCCTTGATTAAATTATCAGTTTAGATAGGTTGTATTAAACATTTCATTGGGTCTGATTTATAGTTTGCATTCATATTTTGAGATTGATCCTAATTTTCATTCTTGCTTATTAAGTGATCCATTTGATTTTTGGTCATTAGTGTCACGAGCAGTGGTATCGTGACTGGTTGTGTAGCTGTCATTCTGATCAAGTTTCGTTGAGGGTGTTTTGTCACATTTTATCACTTGTTTTCAGATCTTATTTGTGCATCTTTTCCTCTAGGGTGTGGTTTAGTCCCTTATAGAACATTATCCCTCGTGGTGACATTGTGATACAACCCTAGTCAGATTAACATTACCATATTTTGTTTCCACTTTGGATTTCATTTTGATTTCTTTGAGTGTGTTTTTGTTAGGGTTTTGTTTCCCTATATGTTTCTATTTTTGGAGTCCTTTGCGTTATTTCTTGGGAGACTTGTTTTGGTCTCTTTCTTGTTTGTTTTTTGGTGTGTTTTTGGGTCATTAATTAAAATTCTTGGGATAATTTTCATTCAGGAAGACTTAACATAAAATTTCATCTTAGTAGGCATTGGTGTCTTAGATAATCTCTTTCCCTCTCGTAGCTAGCATTCATCAAATTGAAAATGAAAAATTGCATATAGTTGCATTAGGGTGACTAACTAAGATTCCTACACACCATTTCAGTTTCAAGTCGCTTCCCGCTTGAGTAAACAACAACCATTAAAAGTAACGTGACAATAAAATCAATTTGAATTGTCTTTTATTTTCACTGGTAGTACACCAAAATTAGCTTAGGCTAGGGTCTTGGAGGTAGAAGTGTGAGTTAACCACTCCAAGACCACAATATCAACTCAGAATCTTGCGGTAGGGAGTGAAAATCCATTTACAGTAGTGTGGTCAGGGAAGCCCTCCTCACAAAAGGGTTAAGCACAAGGTCACACTTGGGATAAGTGGGGTAACACAACCCATTTTTCTTAGTTTTGGGTGGCGTGATATAGTGGAATTAGAATGCATGCAAACTGTGTTTATCACTCGGGTACCACTTGCGAGGTAACTCTCAAGGGAGTTTCTGTCTTGGCTCCTTTTTGGGTTAATTTTCTTGCCCTTGCATGTTGGTTTGTCCTATGATTGTCCCCCTAGGTCATCTTACTGTACATGGTGACCATAGTGGCCTTTATTTCTAGGGCTCATACATAGGTGCAGGGTTGAGTTCATCTTCTCTATACTTGGGATGGATATTATTCATACTCACTCAGTCCTCTCGGGGGGTGTTCCACTTGTGGGGGAACTTGTGTCAAGTTCGCAACTAAAATGGATGGGAAGCAGGTCACTAGTATAATTGTTCCATTGTCGGCTTCTTTATATTATATTTGTGTGTGCTACCTTTTAGGACATTTATAGAGTGGGCTCTTTGGTCTGAGTCAATATTTTTGGCCTTGGGGTGTTTGCACTAAATTAACTATGTTTTATTTACCATCACTCCAGAAGAATTTGGACATCGACATTCAAGCTGTCTTCAAGGTTTACTTCCTAAATGAAGTTTCTCCTACACAGAGAGTGCTTGTCAACACTAGTGACTTAGACCACCATATAGTGTTGGAATCTTTGTCTGGCCCCAATGATAGTGATATGGTTTCTATTGATATTTTGGCAGATGACTCTGACACTCCTTCCAATCCACCTCTAACTGATATTTTAAGGCCTACCCTACTATGAATGAATCTTGACGATTCTACATTGGCTTACACTTACGTGCCATTATATACCATTTATCTTATGGTGGAGTCTGAGACTTCCATATCGTCTGCATCAACAGTCTCAGCTGCCATGACAACGTTGCCATATCTTAGTGTGGCTATCCCTACTACTTTGTCTGCACTTCTTAATTCTTCCTAGGGAATTCCACTTGTCTCATCTATGGATCCCACGAGTTTCCCAAATTTTACTGTGCCCACACCATCCTCTATGCCGGCTATGGTACCCCGGCCCAGTCAGCCAGTAGGTCCGGGAATATACACACCATCATTTTCCCAACCTGCTATTCTTATTCCTCAGTTAGGCATGGTTACTTCTAGGAATCCATGGGGGGGATCAGCAATTGTCCCTAGTGAATCTGGGGGAAATGTAACATCTAGTATGACACAAGCTTGGTATAGTTCACTCTTTGGAGGGACTTCACCTATTAGTGCTTTTACTAGAGGGGCTAGTTTACTTGGGGGTAACCCCACTTCCAGTACCGTGTCTTATCCAATTCATTCCCCTTTTGTCAGTCCTACTGCGTAGTCTAGTCCTTCTTTTCACCCTAGTTACAACCCCATTAGAAGTCACACTTTAGGGGGTCCATTTCTCTCTGGAGGTTTTTACCCTCGAGGGCAACATCCATCTACTAGTCACCCTGGCCCGCAACAATCTTTTGCTAGGGTGAACCCTTTTCACCACTAGCAAGATCATCTGTCAAATCCATTTGTGGGGGGACCACAAGGTTGATCAGGGGCTTCTCCTTCCTATGACCCATTTTGTTAAATTCATAATTTGTTTCTATCTTCTCTTGATTTACTGGATCTTTCCAAATTGACTAATGACCCCATCCGTCATGATCCCTGATGGCCACCAATGCCCGCCAAATTACCATCTGATATTCCCAAGTTTGAAGGGAAGAATGGGGAGAATCCATCCACACATATCACCACTTACCATCTATGGTGTTCATCTAATTCGTTGGTGGACGATTTTGTCAAACTTCGCTTGTTCCAAAGAACGTTAGTCAGGGATGCTGCCAAATGGTACATCGAGTTAGATACTGCATCTTACGGTGATTTTTCCTCGTTAGCTTAAACTTTCCCGAAACATTTTTAGTTACCAACTCGGTATGATCTTGACTCTAACCTTTTTTCTAACTTAAACCAAGATGATTCTGTTATCACAAAATTGCACTTGATTGGCTGTTAATCAGACAAATTCATGTAACTGTTTCAAACCAACTTGTAACTGAAGCTTAGACTCTTCTGTCTGAGAGGGCTCTCTCAAAGGGGTTAATGATATTTGATAATGATGAAAGTAGATGGCTAACTCTATTTGGAAAATAACTTGATTGTGATGTGTGTAGGTTGAAAAGAGTACAATTCTACAACCATTGGGCTTGTGGAGTCAACAAATCAATAGTTTCAGTGGTAAGAGCTCTTGACATGGAAGTTGAGGCAGGTAAGAGTTTTTAGCAAAGGTAAATCACACATGGAACATAAAACAACACAATCATTTCATCAATAAAGGAAGTCAGAGCATACACATATGAATTCTGAGTAATAAAGATGAAATCCACTGCAAGTGGTACACATAAAAATATAGATCAGAAAAACACTAAAAAATCCATGAGAATCTTAGGTCTGTCAATAAGAAGTCCTCTGTATTACTGATATCAGTCAAATTACATAAAGCTGCATTAGTGAAAAAAATCTCCAACCCTTTAAAATTTCAAATATCTGCCCTTTAATAGACCTTGTCATATGAGAGATGATCTGCCTCTTGGCTAGATTCATCGAACTCTTCCTATGACACCTTGCATAACAGGAAAACATATTCTTTAATGAGTAAATGACAACTACACTATAAAACAATCCTTTTCCTAATAGGACTCAAACTACTATTGATTACATCAACTACCTTATCTCTTAAAATAGTTATACATCTGAAAAATAATACTTCACATGTTTGAATAGGATTTGATAGAACTCATCACTACTTGACATCTTAATTACCCGCCTCAACATATGGAAACAAACCCTATTTTTTAGGAAAACAGAGGTCTATCTTCAACGAAGTCTTCAACTGATAATATGTCTCCCTCTCATGGTCTTCAAGTCATGGATGATTGCTAGCAAGGTCCCTTGACCTGTTGAATATGTCCACTTGTCCAAAACTGCTCATAAACCTGCGTAGAAACCTTCAAAACAGCACGCTACGAAAGTATGGCAGTTTCGTAGCGTGCTTTCGTAGCATACAAAAAATGACCTTTGCAATCAAAATTTCTGATTCTTTTCTCTTGCATTGTGTTCATCATGACATGACACATCCTCACTATCATTTCCTCTCCTTGAAATCTACCAAAAGTGGTTTTAGAAGCAAAAATATAGCTACAGATGCTTTCGTAGTGTTTTCCTAGCTTCAAGCCTAGGAAACGCTATGAAACTGTGGAAAACTGTGTAAATTCCATATTTTTGCCTTGTTTAAAAAAGGTACCTTCCAACTGTACAAATTTGATTTTCAACATTCCATTGACCTCTCAAAACATAAACCAACTCAACCTAAGAGCCTTGAGGTGTTTCTTCTTCATTGATGATGAGTTGAGCTATGGGTTCCTCAACTACAGTCATCTTTAGACCTTTCTTTTCCAACTCCTCATGGATCAATTGTAACTTCTCTTGAAGGTCTTTAACTTGATTTTTCAGCTTTCTGTTACTAGATTTCAAGTGCAGGTTCACTCTTCTAACATGTTTCACCTCTTTCCTCAATGTCATAGTCAATTTGATTAATTGTTGTGTGTTATCTAAGGTCTTTGATACACTGTCAAACTGCTCTTCCAAAACCTCTTCCATCTTCTCAAACTGCACCTTCTGAACATTATGTTTCCTTGCCTCCTTTTCCAAGACTACTATTTCATGATTAGCTAACCTCAACTTTTCCTCAAGGACTTCAAACTTTGCTTTTTTAATGACTTTCTCCTTTCCTTTCTTTTGCTTGCTGACTAGACCTTCTTCTGCAGGAGATGAAAGGTCAATAATACTTTGTGGTGGATGGACAATGTCAGTGGCTAGATGGACTTCTTTACTCCTTTCCAAGAGTTGTTTAGCATGTCTTTTCGTGGGTTTCCTAGCCCAAAACATAAAACCTGCATCCTCACCTTCAAACTCTAACTTCTTTGTTGATTTATATTTCTTGTTCTTCTTTCAACCCTCATTTATATCTTCAACCTGGACTATAGGAGTCTCTTCAATATCAATAGCATGTAATATGTCTTCTAAATTGCCTTCAACCACTGTTTGGCTCCTTGTAATCCTTTTGTTGCCATGCTTACTCACAGTTGGCTCTTGTTTAGCAGGTTTGCTCATTATTGACTTTTGTTTTGCAAGTGAAACAATATGTGTATCAAATTTCTGCAACTGCTATGTTTCCATCATTACTAGTTCACTTTTTTCTGCCACTAAAGGTGATGGTATACCTCTATATTTAGGAGTTCTTTTAGGGGTAATGGTATCCATTTCAAAACCACTAACAAACATAAAAGAAGACCAGACTCTGCCTAGTCTTTGTAGCTCATCTAAAACTAGAAATTTTATTAAACCATGATGAAAAAGTGAGGTTTCACTTCCTTCAGATTTAGCTTGAACTTTATCTGCCATTTTTTCTAAGCTTCTATGTAAATAAAAAGGTAGATCAAGAGATATCTTACCAACAAAGTGTAGAAGAAGCTTGAAGTGGTAAGAATAGACTTTATGATATATTCCTTCACAAGTGAAATATTTCTGAATGTTAAGCATTAGCTTTGAGAAATTATCCTTCATGCAACTCCTTGGAATGGAATTTGTAAGGTCAACCTCACTATTTTCTGGACTGATAAATTATTTACATTCCTCCATGTTGAATTTGAAACCTTTGAACCAGCTTTCTTGTCCTCTTAGAATCCCTGTTGCTGCTGCAATGGTCTTTGGTGTTATAGTGAGATTCAACATTCCCACTTTTGTAGCTATTCCATTGAAGTTTAGGGAAAATTCTTTAGAAACTTGTACATATCATCATTTCAATATTTGAAAAAACTGCAAATGCCCTGTTCTTCTGAAAGCTTCTACATCTGTTGGGTCTTCATTTATCATATTCATGTCTGATGGCTCATATCTGAGACAGTGGCCACCTTTGTTGGTCTTCCTCTTTGCAGCCATGGTTCTTTAATGTCTCCTCTACCTCTCTTGATCAGTGATACCTGCAAACCTTTGAAAATACTAGCCATAACTTGGGCTCAATAAAATAACACTTCGGAGCTCAATAACACGCAAAGAGGGAATGGAGAATGACAACTGACTCAATTTGGAAATATTTTGAAGTTTGATGACAACTCATGGCATAATGATGACACATACATGCTTAAAATGGTGATGATGACTTCAGCCATGACCATTGTACCTTGATCTTTACCCTAACTGACTCGAATGGCATCTACCTTATCCCTTTCAATCATTTATTGACACCTAACAGCTAATTTGACAAGACAGACAGGAATCCTTACTTTCGTAGCGTACCCAGTGTATTTCAGGGAAATTTCGCTATGAAAGTATTAGCAGTTTCGTAGCGAAAAGTGTGTTTTCTCTGTGTATTTCGCTATGAAAGTAGGGTTTCTTGGCTAAAATGACTCTTTCGATACTATAAACTTTGGAAATGAAAAATGTTAGAAAATAATGACTAATGTGACATAAAAGATTTAAATGAGGGTGGGTTTAGACCTTAGGATAGGCTAAAATAAAATAAAAATAAAAAAAAATTTCCTTGATCAAGTAATGAAAAATGAATTCTATGACCCTACCTCTGACACATGAACCTCTAGGACTTTGTCAAATGATGCTTCATTTTTTTCTGAGTGAAAACGGATTTCATACTCATTTCTGAACATATTCATGAGTGGCGTCGTCGTAAGAGGTTGGTAAGAACTAATTTTCCTGATGAAATTCTTCGTAAATGGTTCATTAGATCACTCCAACCAAAATTTTCCAAAGATGTGTTTATGTTTCGAGCCATCACTGAGGATCAATCCATTCTAGCTTCCCCATAGTTTTATCTTATATACTCATAGTCAGGTACATTGTACTAAGTTTTTCCTAATGCCCCTAGGCCTTCCATTGACCCACCTAAGCCTATTCCTTGCCCACATGCCGATGGAAGGATTGGATTTTTTTTTCTGATCCCATGATCCACCTTGTTGCCCACCTTGGGAAACTGATTGTTACATCTCAAGCCCCAAAAAGTGTACCTGGAACTACTAAAGCACAACCTCCTGAGGATTCCACCAATGTTCTTATGGTGAATTCCACGCAACCAAATAAAAACTCTCAAATTGGTGGTAAAAAGAACAAGAATAATAGGAAAAATAAACAAAAAAATCAAACTTCCCAGGTCCCTAAACCCAATCCTGAGAGTCAGGGAGCTAGCACCAGTAGCATCGCCGCAAAGTCAAGTTCCCTTGTAAAATTTGTCAAGGCGATCACCATACTCATGAGTGTCCTTAGACAGATGAAGTTCATAGGCTTCTTTCACCACCATATTATCAACAGCCTGCCATTTTAACTCATCCATTCCTTGTACAACCCCAGCAACAAATGATTGCTCAACCTTGTTGACCTCTGCAAGGGGGAAACAAGGGGTCATCTTTCCATCCTAGATTTATGTGCAAGGAATATGTAAACGTGAGTACGCGAGCTAATTCCTATGATGTACCTGAGTCGAGTCCTCCTTCCAAGGACTGAACTGCTCCACCTAGTTCCACTGGACCTCTGTTTATTGCCCCCCCAAGGGTGTTTTACGTAAGACAACACACAACACTTTTTCTCGGGTTGTTCATCATTATAGTGTTTTTGAGGATCTAGCCAAGGTGCCTTATGCTAGGTCTTCTTTATAGGTGTTGCAAACTTGTCCTCAACAGTGCAAGGTCTTGTTGTCTTCCATCGATGGAGTTGACTCTTTTGACTCTGGTGTCATCACTTTTAATGTCGAGAAAGTTTCTCCTCGTCTTTCCCATCAAATTTCTCTTCATATTATAGTGCAGGTTTCCCAAAAGAATATAAATTTCGCTCTAGGAGATGAGGGCCCTTCCACCTATGTCATGTCCATATCTTGTTGGAAAGCTATTGTCACTCTAACTCTCACAAAATCTAATACCACTCTCCATGCATTTGACGGTCACAATTCCATTCCTAAGGGGTCCTCCCACATTTTTCCATCGAGTTAGGGGGGGAAATAGTACATATCGATGTTGAAGTCGTCGACGCTTATTTATATTATAACATTCTCCTTGGCCGTAATTGGTTTTATGTCATGACCGCAATGGTCTCATTTTCATTTCGTGTCCTTTTCTTTCCTCATGAAGGCAAGATCATCACCATTAACTAGCCTGACTATTTTGTGCCATCGACCCAAATTTCCACTACTGGAACTACTGTACCGCTTGTGGGGAACCATCTTGGTCAGTTTCAGAGTGTTGGCACTGGAATTTTCAAAAGTTCCACTCTTACAGGGGTTTTTCCTCAACTCCCTCCACCCAACACTCCCTTATCTCCTACCACTTATCCTATGTATTTGATCTCTTCTGGCATCTGCGGACCCCATATATCTCCTAATCCGTGGGTGGTGTCACATGTCCTTATAGAGGATGATCAATCTAGTGAGCACCCTCTACCACCTATTTTGGAAGATATTTCCTCTCTGGAAGTCCCATATGTACCTCCTGATGCTGATTAGAACTCCATCTGCATATGGAATATGATTATGTTATCTCACCCACATGGGTCGCCCCTCCACTTGTTTTGCGTGACTCCCTTGATGACGAGCCTCCCCAGTTAGTCAGCTTGGAGGTCATGGATCTATCCATTGATAATCATATGGAGGTTATGCCTCTTTCTGCCTCTAGTATCCCCGATTCAGAACAAGTAGAGCTTGGAAACACAAATCTTAAATTGACCTAAGAGGCACCTCCTCAGTGTTCCTTGGAAGTTCCACCCTTGGACCGAGTCAAGTCTTGGGCTTCTACTAGTAAACTTGGCAACGAATTTTCTGCACCACCTGTTGAAGAGCATCGTGTACCACCTTTATGTCTTGATCCTCCCTAATATCCTTAGTTTAATTTCAAGAGTGTGATTGTGTTAGAATGTCCGTGGCAATATGGCCAACCTTTCCAGATGGGCCAGTTCGACTTCATTTGGCATGGCTTTACACTAGTGAACCATATGGCATATTATTCCCATAAGTTCATATATAACAACCCCTGGCTTGTGGTTGGTTGTGGGCACACATTACCGTGACCTACCAGAATGAGTTTCGTTTGTAAATACTATACATAAGAATGTGATTCTTTATCTCCTTTTTGGTTTGATGCGAGTATTTTTCATGCCTTATTTATGCCAAAAATCCAAAAAAAAATATAAGATTCAAAAAAACCAAAATATAGGTCTTGTTTTTCCCTCGTCCATGATTATTTCTTTCATTATGTGATTTAACCATGGGTCTAGTATTTTTAAATGGTTTTTAAAGGATAGGGTGGCATTTCTATTACGGCGACATCCATTGGACCTTAGGTGCATTTCTCTTGAACTGGCATATAAAGGTAGGTCATTTTTGTCGATTTTGCATTTTAACCGTAAACACTATTTATGGCTTAGGTCAGACCCCATCAACCCAAAAAAATTTCCACATCCTATATGCATGTTTTAGTTTAGTGGTAGATCTTACCCGCTCATGGATACCCTAGTTAGTGGCACCCTCTTTCTGTATTGGTGTCCATGCAGTATTTTTTTATCACTTTTAGAATTCCTCCTTCTGACCGGCCATGACTTCAAATTTTGCCTTGTGTCCTCTTCGTCATCTCATTTTTGGCCATACCTCAAGAGGATTCCACCCTCTATCCCTTGTGATTTCCATTTTTATGAGACTGATTCTACAGTTTGAGCCTTGGGTTCTCTATTCCATCGTCATCACCTGCTTGGAATATCATCCACTTTCACTTGGTTTTTTACACTTTCTTTGAGGAACCGCTACGATGAGTGGTCCAATTAGCCATCCTCATGTTCACCTTATGTCATGAGCAGTTCCACCATTTACCGGAACTAGTTTCTACCCTTTATACTACTCGCTCCTCCAGGAGTAGTTTTCTTTAAGCTCTTCTCAGACTCCTTAAGTTAGAAAATATTGTTGAGTGAAATTGTCTACTTCATGCTCGTTAAAGTAATTGAAGTGTCGTCTACCAAGTATAATTTTAACCCTTTTCTAGACTAGGATAGAATTGTTATGAAAAAGGAATACCCTATTCTACTGTGGCTAGGAGGTTCCCCCTTGTATACTTTTATCTATTTTTTGGGCTTGGGGGACAAATTTACGAAAAAGGAACTTATAAAAAGGGAAGGGAGGGAACATATATCTTCATTTTTCACACATTTGTAGTGTCAATTACGTCGCCCTTGTACACGGCACATGTTTGATTCATTATCTTACAGTTGGGTTTTAACTTTATTAGGAGTTGTACCATCCATATGAGTCTCTTTACTCCTCTGGCTGGTTACTCCTCCAGTCATATGGAGAGTGCGTTGATGCCTCTTGCATCATTGCATGATATCACATGGTGCTCATTAGTTATGTTGTCATGCCACTTTTGTGTTATGCCGCTATGTGTTTAAGGGAAGTCTCAACCTGTGTCGGTCATCTAAAGTAGCATGTTGACATTTTGAGTCGACCATTCTCTGTTAGTTGTACTTCATCGCTTCATGAATTCAGCCATACATCACATCATCCTAGTCTATTACTTGTCGATTTATGTGGGATACATCAAGGCCCTCCTTCGATGGATGTTCTCTTGTCCACTCTATCTCCTTATACAGGAGCTTGATCTAGGAACTAGTAGTACCTAGGAGCTTGTAGTCCTCAATTGCAGGCCTCTTCGCGATCGACAGTGGGTTTACATCATTGGCTCCTGAATGGTTGAGTTCACTGGTGTTCGATATCAACTTATTTATTTACACTTAGTGGATTGTATTAGGTACCTTGGGATAAAATTCCCTCATTGGTGTATTCCCTCACATTTGTTGTTGGTTTACCTCATTGGCTGGTAATCAGGCGGTCTCTACCATTTATCGAATTCAACTCATCTATTCGCATGTTTAGATTCATACCATCGGGGTTATGTCGAAGACCCTGGGTTAGGGACTACCCACTCTTATATGCCACCCTTCCTAGGCTACATTGGAGTTATGTATCATTTATGTACTTTGAGGGCTATCTAGACACTTCTTTTTCTGTCATGTTTCCATAGTCCTACTTATGTATACTGTGACATAGATCCACGATTATTTTTTAGTGGCTATGCTCTTTCCATTGAGTCACATGGATCCATCGTGTATGTCTGTCGTGGCCATTTCTTAGTCATTTATATCATGGATTTGTAGTGTATGTTTGAAAAACATTTTCAATATTTTCTTATGACCAAGCATGGGTATGCCCGCATTGGGAATGTCATCTTCACAACTGAGACCTCTACTTCAGTGTTTTCCTATCAGTGATCCTAGCTCTACTTCCCCATTGCTACTAAGACCTCCGATTTTTTTTATAATGTATTTCGGCCATCACCTACTCATTTTGACCTCATACATTAGGGGGCATTTGTTATTAGCCTATTTTGCTAACCCTACATCATTGGCCCCTATCCCTCACTTCTTGTTGACTTTTCCCTAGCAGAAGGGCTTGTTTTTCTTAGTTTTGACCTTGAGTTGTGGGCTAGCAGGCTTATGTTTGTGCCCCAGGGGCTTGAGCCGCTACAAGGACCTATTTTGCCCGCGACTCAAGCCCTGATTCATTAATTTAGAGCTAGCAACATAGGTAACCTTCAAAATTCATTGAGTTACTAGGAGATGAGATAAATTAATTATTGATTCGAGTTGGATAGGACTGATCCACTATAATTTTCCTTAACTTATCATCATTATGAGCATCTAAATTCATCCGCCAAGGACCTATCATTCACCTATTTATACTAGATCATTTGAGAGGGTCAGGCTACTTCCATTCATAATTTGAGAGTCTGTGAGAGCCATGATGTTGTTGAGATATTGACACTCTATTTCCATCTTGACATTATCTTGAGAGATTGTGAGGTCTCATTCTATAGGAGAGTGCTCTTCATACTCTCATTTAGTGGGGAAACTCTTCTGATTCACAGAAAAGAGAAGTTGGAAGTAAGGTGTTGAAGTGTCATTTTATATTAATGAAGATCTATGTTTCCTTCCTGTATATGATTGTATGATCATATCTTGAAATTGTTTTATGATATCGTTCATCTAATGATCTTCCAAGGAATATCACTTGTTGTCTTTGTATGGTTGTGAATGTGTTTAGGTTTTGATATCGTAGGAATATCAGATAGATCGCTCATGTGGAGTGCAACAGATCGTCATCAAACTCAAGATCTGTCCCTGACCTATGAGGAGGAAAGGTAGCTTCTTCTTCTTCATAGCATTAAACAATTGCATGAATTATTGTGGATCATAATGTATTGGGAATATATGATGTCTTCTTGATTGTGTTTGTATTTTATAGTGATCTAATGGACACTAGGTTAGGGTGAAACAAATCCTTATAGTTTTTCCTGCAACAGGGAATTTACTTTAGGGGTTGTTGGAGAATGTAGTAGGGTAGATATTAAAACAAATTCTCCTTAACCTTACGAACTTTAGTTATCTTCTTATGTTTCCTTATTAGATATTTTCATCAAATAATTACCAAGAGAAAAAACAATAAAGATAATGAAAACAAGAAGCAACCTCCATGCCAAGGAAAAAACTCTCCAAGGGGAAACCACAGAAATAATATCTTCTCTTCTTATAGAATTGTCTTCAAATGAGAAAACCAAGACCCAAAACCTAGACCAAGTCCTCCTCTAAGAGCCAAGTCATCCCTTCAAGAATCTCTTTAAAACAAGTCAAAGTTTGACTAAGTCAACAAAGGTCAAACCATTTCAAATCTTCTTCACTTCAAAATTTTGTCTCTCTACTTCAGGTTTGCAACTTCAGCCCTTAATAACAACAAAAACCATAACTTCTCTGCACATGTTATACTTCCAAGAGATCCTTCATTCAACAAGTCAAGGTTTTCCAAGTCAATGAATATAAAATTCTTCATAAACTACCCCAATAAAGGTCTCGGTCCTACAACTCCATATCTACAACTTGGCCTTCAACTTTCGGTCCTGCAATTAGCCCAAAAATCCTATATTCTCACACATTTGGACATATTTAAGTTTTATTTTCGGTCTTCCTATTTTTTCTTAGTCTTTCTCCTTGACTTCTTAAACTGCTTTATTTCCTTCTCTTTTCACTATAGATAAAACTAGTTTCTTGCTTGTAGGTCGAATGCATCAAATGAGGTCAGAGTTGCTTGTATTTATAGCCTTTCCATGAGGTTGAATAACCCTCCTAGGCCGAATTTTCAATAGCAAGGCTGATTTGTGCTTGGAGGCTCATAGGACTTTCTAGAATCATAATTAATATCTTTTACACATTAAATATTTCCCAATAGGGTCTTATACAATTGACAAGGACTCTCTTGACTCAAGAAAAATATTCTTTTGACATGAAAAACCCTAGGAGCATGAAATGCATGCTTGACCTAGATGACCAATAAAATGAAGCATGAAACCCATGCTTAAAAATAATATTTTTCTTTCTTCTTTTTCTTGTAAAATAAGATATACATAATGACATGAGTACAAAGACAATTATGAAGACCGAAACTAGTCACATTTTCCAATAGGGGAAATATCTTCCTAGAGCCATTCACACAACATCCCAATAAGAAATTTTCCCTCTCTAGCCCAACCTACCAAAGTATTCTTCGCCAAATATTCGACCTCCTCCATCTCAATGTTAACACCCAAGTTGAGGATACAAGTGATGGGGAACTTTTCACTTCACAGGACCCTATCCTTTTTTAATTTGGAGCTCAAACCTAATCAATGTTTAATCAGCGAGTGTGAAAATTCTCCACCCTCAACATCCCCGACTTGTTGTTCAAATACAATTATCCCAACAATAAGAGCACCCCCATCCCCATTAGTCAAGAACGTCCTCAAAAGGCCACTTGAAGCCGTCTGGAAACCCTCGAACACCAACTCACCCTCAGAGACTGGACCAGTGGCTGAGAGATAAAAACTCCCTTTTGTAGCCGAGAAAGAAGATTAATCCCCATCTTGCAAAAAAACCTAAAAATAATCTAACTCAGGTGAATGAAAACCACCAGTTAACAACCTCAAAGAAGGGAAGTTTAAACCCCCCAGGAGTAGAGGTACCAATACATTAACCTGACCTGTCACTACCAGTTCTAAGTCATTGTAGTTTTCTTGAGAAAGTGAGTAAAGTTGTGAACCCAATAGTAACCAAAAATAAGGGGAACCAAGACTGCCAAAATCCCAATAAGTAATTGACAAATCCCTCAAGGAAAATTCCCCAACAGTTACCATGACTCCATTCAAAACCCCAGATGACCTTCCCTTGAATATGAGGGGAAAATATCCATGTGACTAGGGCTAAGAGGATAGTTAGTTAAGTCTCACTCCATGAATCCACTGAAAGACCCCCATAACCATGGTCAAACCACTCGTGCACCTGAACCATGTTTTCGTGTTGCAATTGTTACAAACCCTAACCCCATGTGTTCCCCTTTTGCAACCCGTTATTCCCAACCAACATTATAACCATCAAAAACATTTAATTTAATAATAATTTATGTAAATATATTTAATTTTATTAAAAGTTTTAAATAATATATTATAAATTAAAATTAAAATTACATATATATATATATATATATATATATATATATATATTTATATGGTTTTTTCTCATAAATTAGGAGATTGGTTTTTTGGAGATTAAACTCAACAATATATTTTTCATATCTTTTTGTGTTGTTATTATATATATATATATATATATATATATATATATATAACCCAAAGGTTTATCTTATTTGGTCAAGTCCCCATCGTTAAAGCACCTATGTTATTGAGAGGTTATAGGAAGTGATCGTTTTAGGTGGATCTACTAGGTACATTTATTTCGTGAACATATAAATCACCAATCTTCAGGGACCATGAACCATATAGATAATAAATAAATAAAATAAAATAAAAAATTCAGTGATCACCTCCAGTCGAATGGTTCTCAATATAGTTTTGTAGCGTCGACTCAGAGAATGGGGCTGAAATTATAGCCAATCAGTCGTGGTAGAAAAATTCTCTTTATCTCCCCACAAAAGTGTCATTATTTCTACAAAACCAAGTTGTAGGAATTTTATTCTAGGCTCTTGTATATTCAAGTTATAGTCTCACGAATTTATGTTGGAAAAGCTAGCAAGAAGTGGTGGTTTACGTCTTCTCCCCAACAACATTCATCTCTAACCATCAACAAGGGTTTGTTTTTGAACTAAGGTTATGCCTCGAAGAATTTTTTCCAACTGGGTATCATTACAAAAAGATTCACAATTCTGGAACTCACAATCTTCCAAAAAGTCACCATGGCACCCATCATCTCAAGCTCCACTCCTGTTTCTAATTACATGTTCTTATTTTTATCCTAATCTCTTGGTGTGTCAGTTGAGTGGTTGGAATTGGGATCGATTTCATAAAGTCTAATATCTCCTTCCCCTCTAGCACCAAACAAGTTGTATTTCATGAAAATGTACAACCCTAAGGTAGGGCACATGCATAATCGATACAAGAAATACACGTACACTATGGATATTTATTGGCACTTTAAGATTCCTTTTGGAAACGTATTGTTGTATATGAACAAACATAGAAAGATATTTTTCTCTCCTTGGATCACATGCAACAATTAATGATAGCAGTGGATCATTGGATGGGGCGTGTTAGCGTAATATTTCACTCCTTGACTACTGAAGGAGTAAGCCTTACACATCAAAGTTCATTTCAAGTTTTAAAGGGGTTGTTTGAGTGGTAAGATGGATTTATCAAAGATTTTAAAATGATTTTATCTTCTTTAAGACATTCATGAATTTGGCAAGTTGTGGCAAGTATAAATTGTGTGGGTAAAAGGTAGTATAGGGAGAAAAGTACACAAATGGAAGAAAGATGAATAGCTGGTACCTATTTCAGGAAATATTCCTATCCTAAATCAGTCACACAGCTATGATTATGGACTTTAACACAAAATTTGTTTATGCAAAGAAAACAACACTAGAAAATAGATTGCATGTATAAAGTATTCCACAAATCCTTTATGAAACCTTCACTGACATGTTCTATTACAAACATATAACTTGCATAAAAATGAAAGTAGATAATTTAATGTTAAATACTTTAACAACTTCTCACTCACACTTCACTAGTTGCTGCAATTTATATTTTAGAAGAAATTAAAAAAATAAAATATAAATGCCACACATTAGATGTTCCTTGAATCACAAAATCCTCCAGCATGAAGAAAAAAGGTTTTTTCTCTTATTTTCAGTCTCCAGGTAGACTAACATCCAACCCCCATCAAAACCCAGTCGCTCCTCCATCTATATTCCGCCTATTTATAACTTTAGGTGCTTTTACAATGGGTCTTGTAGCAAGGCCAGAACTTCAAATACCTCTAATGACACCTTGACTAACATAAAATAGATTACAAGGAGAAAAAATAGAGATCTGCTATTTTTAAGAATTTAAAACCTAACAGACCTATGATATACTTTATTACATTTAAAAAACTTTAAAAGACCCCTGCTTGCTAATATACATCAAAAATATCATGTGCCTGAGGTGTCCATGACCATGACTGAACAATAAATACCCTGGCCAAGATAAGAGATCTGTCTTCAAGCTTTGAGGAGGTGATGTTATATTTGATGATAGATATCAAAATATTTTACAACAAGTGCTGTCAGAAATTTTTGAAAAAACCTGTAACTTCCTCTGAAATCTTACCTATGCTTTTGAAAGTGTGTTGATACTGCCACGTATCGGAATGAGAGTGGAGGGGGGTGAAGTGAAGCACAAGAATGGACAGTAAGCGAAAGGCATGGGAATGGAACAATAAGCAGAAGAAGCTATTAAGCTCGCCACATGCAATCACAATCACAGAGTGGAGCAGAGTGAATACATTATCAAAGCGGAATTGCAATGTGATATATCGCAATCAAAATACGGAGGGGTTGTCACAAATGGTTAGCAATAGGATATGCGATATGTGATAAGAGAAGTGACGTGGCAGGGAAATGGGTCCTAGTGTTATCGGAATCGGGGGTTTTTAGGAGCGGGAAACAAAAAGTGGTAACAAAATGTTTTGCGATTTGTGATTGTTTTGAGTGACATGGCGGAAGGTGGGTCCTATCGAGGTGGTAACAAGGTGGCGATATTACGACGTGATATATCACATTATTGCATCAGGGTTTAGGATCTATCACATAAATGGTGAGTGACGTGCGAACAATAATGCGATAATGTGATAATGAAAAATGCGATAATGCAATCTGAGATATATCGCTTCTGGGTATCGCAATTGCAAGAGGGAGTGGAAAACATAAGGCGGGGACAAAGACATTTGTGATTTTGCAATGCGAGAAAGGACAAAGGTCATATTTTTTTGAAGTTTTGGATGGTTTTAATCCTAAAATAAAACTATGGAATGGACTCATGACTTAGCAAGAAACTATGCTAACATTGGCTCCACAGGGGATAGAGCTCTCCCTGCTAGGCTCTAAATTTTTTCTGTTTTTTCAGTGCCTTGTCATGCCCTTATTTCTCCAACCAAAAATTCTGCTCTTTAAATCAAAAAGACCAACATGCCTAGTCATTGGGTAATGGAGTCATAGGCTAGATTTCAATCTTCTGCAACTTATTTCAACATGACTTAAATATGGAAATAAAACTGCAATCTAAAACTGAAAAGAAATGCTCGTGTGGAAAGCTTATTCATCCTCCTACTTCTAATTAGTTGAAAACTTGCATAATCAAGTATAACTTGATTTCCAACGCAAACATAAAATCATTTGTCCAGTAAAGAGAAACTCTTGCATGTAATTGTTTGGAAATACCCACAAGGGATATAATATATGCAACAAGAAATAGATTGGAAACCTGTACTTACTGTTATAAACTGTGTGTGTCATTTCAGCTACTACTACATTGGAGACCCTTGCTGAAAATGAATCCATCCAATCAGGAATCGGATCATGAAACATAAGGAATGTCTAGCTGATACAAAATACCAAGTTTTTGTTGTTTAAAATTTTCTATGTCAATAAAACTGGTTTGCTCTTGTCTTCCTTGCAACAACTCATTAACTGCATATGTTTCATTACATTTAAGGGAAACAGAACCTTCTTTAAGTTGTTGATTACTTTCTTCGACAACAAAATCTTCCACAACTTCAATGAATATTCTAATCTCATGATCATCTTCAAACACTTTCCAATGCTTGACATTATCAGGAATGCTAGGTCTGAACCTAACTTCCACTTCATATTTCAACTTCATAGGTATTGGAATCTTGAATGAGCTTGCTAAAATAGAAAGTGAGTCGGCCAAAATATTACTTTCTCTTGGAACAAAAGAAATGTTAAAAGCCAGGAATGAGTCTTGTACAATGCTCCATACTGCATTATGGTAATCTTTGATTTTGGGATGCTTAGTTTTACAAACATTTATGATTTTTTGAATGATAAGTTCAACATTTCCAAAAAAATATTTTTCTAAAATATTCATGTCCTTTGTTGTTCTTAAACCAATTTGTAGAGCCTCATACTCAATCACGTTGTTAGTTGCTTCAAATTCAAGTTTGAAAGAAAAAGTAGAGCTCTCTTTCAAAGGATAAATGAGAACTATTCCTACACCATCTCATTCTTTAGAACATGAGCCATCAAAAAAAAATTTCCATAGCTGTGAACCTTCATGACTAATCTGTTTTTCAGCAGGCTTCAAAATATGAAAATTTTCTATAGATAGGATAGCATTATCCATATGTAAAATACTTGAAAAAACATCAGCATTTCTAGCATCAATTAGATTATTAGTGGGGTCTTTGTTGTCACTAATGATATATGCTAGTTGAGCTTCTCTATAAAGTCTTCTTTTCTCTCCTCCAAAAACAAGGACAATAGCATAAGTGAGATCCATTTGCAATGTTCCTCCCAACCTTATAATCCATGACCTAGAAAGTAACATGCCAAATATAGGAGGAATGTCAGCTACAATGATATCCATCACCATTCCTCTCATGGGTAACTGAAAAAGGCTTACTGCAAGGTCTTTGATGAAACCAAGGCATTGAACTTTTCGGGAATCAAAGGAGTAGAGATCTCGATACTCTCTAGTTACCTCGAGACCTAGTTCATCCATGACTACCTTGGGCATTAAATTACGTGAGGCTCTGAATTCTAGTAGGCAATTATGCAAGATCCTTTCATGAATATTCAGAGATAGATAGAAAGGAGGGGTAGAGTCATATCTATCTTCTACCAGTGGACCTAAGATATTGGTGGGCTTGTCATCTTAAAAGTTAAAAAAATCAGAAGCTACTTCGGTAGGTGGGGGTTGAAGAGCTTTCATAAAAGTATTTTTGAAATCATCATTTTTCATGAGCTCTACAAGAGGAACATGAATATTTATCTTTTTAATTTCATTCTCAAAATTGAAAACAAGGGGCAGTTTGTGAGTAATTTTTACCTCAAGTGAAGGATTATTGACTGCTACCAGAATTTACGATATTTTCTGTTTTTCAACTTGTTTTTTAGCTGGAATTTTTTTTGTGTCCTTATTCTTCTTGGGTTGTGCAACAAGTTGTGGATTATCATCAATATTCTTTGATCTGAGATTATATCTTCTTTGATGATCAGCTGCAATCATGGAATGATCAGGAACTACTTCATTATTCTGAGTATACGACATGAAATCTTCGTACTTTACTTGTGTAACATGAATCAACCCTTCTTTGTCTCCTGGACAATTTATATCAACAACCTTCTCCAACCTTTAAACTTCCTATTCATCTTCAAATATAGCATTTTGAAAATGATTAGGTTGAACTTTTTGATCATCAACCTCTCTCCTTTCTTGCTACAAAATTTGAGGAACATTAGGTCTTCTAAATTGCTACTTATTAGGCAGATCAAATGAAACATTTATGGTAGTAGCTGGTCTTGCTTCCATCTTGAGCTTGGAAATCACAGTAGTCAGTGACTTGACCATCTTGGTCAGCTCATTTAACTTAGGATCAATGTCTGAAGTTCCTGAAGTAGAAACTTCATCTTTTTGCTTTCTTTTTTCTCCGTTAATCCCTCCTCAGAGCCTATCAGCTGCTAACACATTAGATTCTACCTTCAGTGCATTATCCTGCATTTGTGTTAGTGTTGTAGATCTTATTTCTCTCAATGATAAACAAAAATCAGGATCAAAACCACTAGCATAAGTGATTTTAGCTAAAGCTTTAGTAGGATTTATTTCCATAGGTATTTTACTATACATCTTATTGAATCTCTTAGAAAAATTAGAAATTGATTCTCCTTCTTTTCTTTTTATTGCACCAAATTCAGTGATATAATACAAAAAATATTTTTTATCACCCCATTTCCTTAAAAATGTATCATCTAGGGATTCAATTCCATTGATTCTACCAATTGTCAAAGATCTGAACCATTTTCTTACATCACCCTCAAGACTTTGAACAAAAACTCTCATCCAGACATCTTCATGCTCAATACTCAGATTGTCAGCATAGGCATAAAAATCAACAAGGTGTTCTTCAGATATTACTTCTCCCTCACCACTAAACTTAGGCATGTACTTGAGATAATATATTGCAGGTAATGCATTCATAGGCTGAGGTATAACCAAAGGGGCATACCTAGAAGCAACAATTGAATCCATATGGTTAGGGGGTGGGTTTGGACCTGCCATGGTGTGAGTTGTTGGGATTTGTGGAGCAAAAATAGGTGGATTGTGAACAAATGATGATGAAGCACCAACTTGTGATGTAGGAACTGTTTTTTTATTGGAAAACAAGGGAGGTATAGGATTTTCTGCAAAATCAGGGGACAAAGTTCGTAGGACTTATTTAGGAACAACCTTTGAGGAAACAATAGTAGTAGAGACAAACTTTCGTTTACTCTTTTTCTTGATTTTATTTTCAAGGTCAGAAACTAGGATTCTCAAATGGGAATATGGGTTAGCCCTGGTTCTAGTCCTTCTAGGAGCCAGAACTTCTCAATGGAGTCACCAGGTGTAAACCAGTCTAAAAAGATAGCTAGAACTATACACTATTGAGATTCAACAAGAAATTTTTTTGGCACCCACAATCCTAGTGAAAATTAAGCAACTACACTAGGGTGGGTCCCAAAGCTATTTTTAGGTGCATGTCTATTTTTATTATCCCTTAATTTAGATGGACATTAAACTGTAATCTATTCTCAATGTGGACTTGAAAATTTAATTGAAGTGGCAAAAAAATTAGCTAAGTGAATTTCGAGTTAGAGGTTGGTTGGTGGGACATGCAAAGTGACTTTACTTGCAACTGAGTGATTCTAGTTGTAACAGAGTTGGAAGTACAGTGGTGCATGAGTTTGTGGAAGTTGTAAATAGTTTAACTCAGTTAAGTGAGTTAAAATCACTCGTGCTAGTTGTAACTGAAGATACGCTAGTGAGAGATCAAGTGAATTAAATATTAATTAATTAAAATGCAGTGATCTCACATTCAACTGAAGATTTACTATTATTAACTGCATGCATGTCAGATCCAGGGGAGACCCAGTTGAGTTCTAGGTGAAAGGTAAGATAACTATCAGTTGTGACATTATCCTCTTGCACACATGAAAGCATGCACACATTGGATGTGCCCATGACACTTGCATAATCAAGGCAGGCATGATTGCATCAATTCAGGGATTGCACAGTGAAGGCAGGTGGTCTAGAGACAGTAAATTGGTTAAGGATTTGCCAATTTTTGTATGATAGTGTGAGACAATTAGCAGATGTATTGAGGGATCTTGTGAGAAGAGTTTTGTATGCAATTGTTTCATGATCCATGATATAATATACAATAGAATATAGTGGGGTTTTTAGCTACAAGATATCTGAGGGAAATTATCTGTGTTGTGTGTGATTGATCTTTCTTCATGTTCATATGATTGGAGGTTATGCTTTTAATTCCACAAAGATTTGTAGAAGCGATTCAGTATTTAACTTTAGCATATTGTTATATCCGGTGAATCCAAGATATACATGCATATTGTATAATTTATACATGGTATCAGAGCACAGGAAATTGCATAAGTGAAGTAGGAGTTGAGTTTGTAGCTGGTGAGAATTCGAATTTGCATAAAAACTTTCTTCGTGTTATAGCTGATTCAAGATCGAAATGGCTTTAAATGGATTGCGGTTAGATTATGCACTCAAGGGCAGCTAAAACTACATTGCTTGGAAGGACAAGATGGAGGCATTGCTCGAAGACAATGGATTAAAGGAATTCATTGACAATGATGTTCCTAAACCTGTTGTGACAGATGCTGCCAATCTTGATGCATGGAAAAATAAATTGGCAAAGGCGAGGAGGATCCTGTTGGAGGGAGTATGAGACCACATTGTCTCAAGCCTCCATGGTAAATCCACACCATATGCAATGTGGAAGGCTTTGACGGATCTATTCAAAATAATTAGCGACCATAGGAAATTGGCACTCAAAGATAAACCCAGGAAGATCAAGATGGAAAAGGGCGACACCATTCCAAAGTATCTCACGAAGTTTGTCCAATGTTGAGATGAACTAGAGAGTGTGGGAATAAGATTCGTTGATGATGATTTGGTGAGTTTTTCTCTCTTAGGACTTCCTAAGAGTTGGCACAGTTATGAAGACTTTGTCAACAGACGAGAAAAATTGCCGGATTGGGAAAGACTGTGGTTGGATCTGGTGCAACAGGAGTTCAGACGGAACACTAGAGACAGCTCTTCATCAAAGCATGATGATGATGAGGATTTTGCTTTGGCTTCCAAGGCAAATAATGGGAAGGGGAAGAAATTCCATTCTAAATCCGAGTCTAAAGGCAAGAAGCAGGACATGTCGAAAGTGAAGTGTTTTCACTGACACGAATATGGGAATTTTGCTATTAACTGTCCACAGAAGAAGAAGAACAAGAAAGCTACTGGATCTACAGCTGGTGAGGCCCTTGCCTCGAAATTTGAGCTAGACTTCTCATTGATCACATAAATGGTGTCAAGTGCATTGGGATCTGTGTGGTATTTGGATAGTGGCACTTCCTTCCACATCACGGGAGATAAGGAGCTTTTCAATGACTTGGAGGAGAAAGATCTCCATATGCATATTAAGATGGGAGATGACAGACGGTATAGTGCTACCAGGATTGGTATCATTTCCTGTCAAAGGTATTCAGATAAACCATTTCAATTAAAATATGTGATGCATGTTCCAGGTCTAAAGACTAACTTAGTCTCTGTCGCAATGTTGGAGGACAAAGGCTATGGCGTTGTTTTTAGATATGGAAAAGATTTACTGAGACATAAAATAACAATTCAAGCCAAGAGGATAGGGATTCGATTTAAGAATCTCTACAAGATGGAGGTAGATGGCTGCGCTACCATGATGGACAAGGCAAAAAAAGTGGTGAGCCGTCAATTGGGCCATCTTCATCATGGAGCCTTGAAATTCATGCAGCAAATATCTACTAGACTTCCAATGGGAACACTTTCTCAGTTAGATTAGTGCAAGGGTTGAACCACAGGGAAGTATATGAAGTCCACCTTTCATCAGAAGGAGAACCGTGCTTCGGGGATCCTTGAGAGAGTTCACACAGATGTGTGTGGACCATTCTGGGTTGCTACAACAACAAAACATAAGTACTATGTAATCTTTGTTGATGACTTTTCTCGTAAATGTTGGATCTTCTTCATGCAGAAGAAATATCAAACATTCTCTAAGGGCTGTGAGTTTAAGGCATTGGTGGAGAAAGAGTCGGGGAAGCAAGTGAAGGCTCTTAGGAGTGATAATGGTGGAGAATACATCTCTAAAAAATTCAAGAACTTCTGCAGCAAAGAAGGAATTCGAAGAGAACCCATAGCGCCTCATAACCCACGGCAAAATGGGATCGCGAAGAGGAAGAACAAAACGATCATGGGTGTAGCACAAGCGATATTGCATGATCAGGGCCTACCAATGCACTTGTGGGTGGAAGCATGCAACACTGTTGTTTATGTGCAAAACCGTTGTCCTCATAGAGTACTTGGCATGTGTAATATTCCTAATTTAGCATGTAGCTAATTGGAATATTCATTTTTTAGTTTTTCTTTTAGATAGATGAATAATTGGGTAGGGAGACCCATAAATCTCTTTAGTAGGAATAAAATCCCTCTTAATGTGAAAAGGGATAACCATGATAGCTGGATAAAGCACCTCCATGTCTGAATAGGGGAAAAAGCATGTGCACAAGGTCAATGTTGACCAAATCAACAACGTTGGTATAGAGAGAGTGGATCATCAATGTGAAACAACGCATAGTTAATGGGAGATAGTCTCCATGAGAGTAGTGTATTTAATGAGTGGAACCCAAGGTGAGAAGGCTCGCAATGCATATAAGGAAGGGAAAAGTAGCCATAGAGGGCATGTTAGATGATGATTGATTTTGATCTTTTTAGATCTGGATTTGTCAAGTGACATTTCTATGCATGCTTTTGTTGTTTAGTAGGGTCTGTTGTACTGTTTAGTACAAGGGTGTTCCTGAGTAGGAATCCCACACTCATCCTTGGGGGACTTCGAGTGCCTACTCAGGAGAGATTATTGAGCTATATAATCCACATCTAGGCTTCATGCCAAGCTTCAGTCTTCAGCTACAATGTTGTTTCTGTTCAGAATTGTGTTGTGTTGCAGGGTGTTTCAGTGGAGGATTGATAGGGCCAATTTCTGAGCTAGTTTTCAATGGAGGAAGCATTCCTTCCATTGGGAGGCTAGAAAGGAAGGTCCAGGAGCTGTATTGCATATTTTGGCATTATTCCAACCTATTCACACCTCCTACAACTAATTTTCCCTCAAGGACTGCATTATTTCAGTGAGCATTTGCAGGGGAGGTTTCAGTGCCTCATTTCGGGGTGTTTTCTTTTCAGTGAAGGGATCAACCTTTCATTGAAAGGACCTATTGGAGGATATATATTAATTTAGATATAATTTTCAGCCACTTCCATCCATTTATTCAGTTGCAGATGCTATTCAGCCCTAGGGTTGCATTCCGACATTTTGCATTTTTGGGCATTTTCGGAAACCCTTTCTAGGTTGTCTAGGAAAAGTGTTTGGGAGCCTAGATCTTCACTCCTGACATTATTTGAGCTATATAAAAACATATATATATATATATATATATATTTCCTGTGGCATTTTATGCCCTAAAACTACGCTGTCATGGCTCATGGAAATTTTATAGCAGTGTTTTTCATGTATTGGCATATTTGCTTATTGGAGGCTTGTTTTTTATTGCTTGAGAGACTTGATCCTCATGATATTGTGCATATTATTTGTTGATATGTTTAATAATATGGCTGTAAATTTGTCTCATGTAATGGTGTATTGATGTATTCACTGCTATTTTCCATGTTTATGTTCTATATTGATATTTTCCCATTTGGGAATATTACAGTGGTATCAGAGCATAATCTTGGCTCAGCCTGTGAGTTTCAACGATATGCTATAAGAAGAATAAGAGAAGAAGAAAAGATATAAAATTATGGAAGGAATGAGTTTTTTTTCATCTCTTTTCAGATCTATGAAGAACCTCTCCAAGGAGGTCAAGCAGATGAGAGAGGAGAGATGAAATGAGACCTCTAGAGGGTTTCAAGATGAGGAAGGTCCATGCACTTCCTATCAGCAGAAGAAAGAACCAGCATTTCATAGAGCTCCAAAGAAATACACTATTCCCTTTCCTTTTGAAAAAGAATATGAAAGGCATGGAGATGGAGGAAACTTAGATCATGAGACTCTAAGTGATTATCTTGCAGAGTACAAGTCTCAATCAAAAGCTTTTAAGGAGAATCTAACTCTTCCATAGTTCATTCAGCTCAAAGAAGAGAGGATACCTTGCAGCTATGGAAGGATAAAGAAGAATAGATTTCTATTGTCTACATTTGATGGGTTATCCACATGCACAAGATGGGCTTGGGGAATGGAGTTGGATGCGTTCTTCTTGCTACATCCAGTAGTAGAAAGAGAAGTTGTTGAGATTGCAACGCTGCACCTTGAGGGTGAAGCAAAAATTTTGTGGTTCAGCCATTTGAGTCATGCAAGAGTGACTCCATATGAAGGTTTTACTCAAAGGTTGATCAAGAAGTTTGACAAGAAGAAATCAGAGGAGAAGAAACCTTCACCACCACTTGTTGCAGGAGTACCTGAATCAGGAGAAGGAACACTTGCACCTTTGCAAAATAGTCTTGATCTCTTGACATTTAGAGTCCATGCATTATTCAGGAGATGCATGAGGAGGAGGAGACTTATACCAGTGCTGGTGCAGCCATAGAGGAGTAGTCATCATCATTAGTAGTTGGGAAAGTCATCACACTGGTGGGAGGAACCCTTGTAGTAGTATAAGATGTTCCCAAGCAAAAGCAAGGTATGCAAATGTTTCCACTTTATATTATTTCAACACATCTTATGGAAGGTTGTGGGGATATGCCATTGCATGTCCTAGGGTCAATATACATTGTTGATTTGGAGCAACAAACTATCATTGCACCGAGGACCCTTGATAGAATCAAGGAGGAGATATAATTTCATCTTGGTATGTCAATGTTGAGCTGCACACAACTCTTGGGGTTAGAGTGTAGATTTTTGGAGGACAGGATGAGTATTGTCCTAAACAATCCAATGCAGAACTATATTTTCAGCATTGAGCATAATCATGAGACAGAAAATGCACCAGCATGGATATCAACAGCGCTTTCATGGAGTAGCAGTGATGAGTTGGTGGCCCAACTAGTATTGGTACATTCTGATGACCATTATACTTGTGTGATATTGAATAGGAAGATGATTGATGGAAGACATATTATGATGGATGATATCTCTCATTATCATAATAGATCTTTATTGATGAGCCGTTCACATATGAATGAGAATTTTTTTCCTACAACATATTTGGATCCTCATGGGGTCAACTTGGTCATTGATGAGTGATCTTCATGTGGAGATCTCTAGGATATTGTACTTCAACTTCCCATAAATTACAAAGGTAGTAATATGATTTGGGAGGATGGTATTATTCATTGGAGGGATACAAATTTTGAGCATGGAAGGAGACACCCACACTTGGATGCATGGGTGAGGATGGTGAGCAAAAGGCTGGTGAGCCACTTGCATATCTATGACACATGGCAGCAAGAGGAATGGCTGAGCTGGTTACTCTTGAAAGAGTTTGGCCATCATGTGGACCTACCAATGGACCTAAGATAACAGTGGGCTTATCATCTTGAAGGTTAAAAAAATCAGAAGCTACTTCGGTAGGTGGGGGTTGAAGAGCTTTCATAAAAGTCTTTTTGAAATCATCATTTTTCATGAGCTCTACAAGAGGAACATGAATATTTATCTTTTGAATTTCATTCTCAAAATTGAAAACAAGGGGCAGTTTGTGAGAAATTTTTACCTCAAGCGAAGGATTATTGACTGCTACCGGAATTTACGGTAATTCTATTTTTCAACTTGTTTTTCAGCTGGAATTTTTTCTTTGTCCTTATTCTTCTTGGGTTGTGAAACAGGCCGTGTATTATCATAAATCTTCTTTGATCTAATATTATATCTTCTTTGATTATCAGCTGTAATCATGGAATGATCAAGAACTACAATATTATGAGTATATGACATGAAATCTTAATACTTTTCTTGTGTAACATGAATCAACCCTTCTTTGTCTCTCAGAAAATTTATATCAGCAACCTTCTCCAACCTTTCAGCTTCCTCTTAATCTTAAAATATATCATTTTGAAAAGGAGGTTGAAATTTCTTATCATCAACCTCTCTCCTTTCTCTCTACAAAATTTGAGGAACATTAGGTCTTCTAAATTGATACCTATTAGGCAGATCAAATGAAACATTTCTGATAGTAGCTGGTCTTGCTTCCATCTTGAGCTTGGACATCTCAGTAGTCAATGACTTGACCATCTTGCTCAGCTCGTCTAACTTAGGATCAATGTTTGAAGTTCCTGAAGTAGAAACTTTAGCTTTTTGCTTTCTTTTTTCTCTGTCAATCCCTCCTTAGAGCCTATCAGCTACTAACACATTAGATTCTACCTTCAGTGCATTATCCTGCATTTGTGTTAGTGTTGTAGATCCTATTTCTCTTAATAATAATAAAAAAATAAGGATCAAAGCCACCAACATAAGTGATTTTAGCTAAAGCTTCAATAGGCTTGATTTCCGTAGGTATTTTACTATACATCTTATTGAATCTCTTAGAAAAATCAGAAATTGATTCTCCTTCTTTTCTTTTTATTGCACCAAATTCAGTGATATAATACATAAAATCTTTCTTATCACCCCATTTCCTTAAAAATGTATCATCTGGGGTTTCAATTCAATTGATGCTACCAACTGTCAAAGATCTGAACCATTTTCTTACATCACCCTCAAGACTTTGAATAGAAACTCTCATCTATACATCTTCATGCTCAATACTCAGATTGTCAGCATAGGCATAAAAATCAGCAAGGTGTTCTTCAGCTATTACTTCTCCCTCACCACTAAACTTAGGCATGTACTTGAGATAATATATTGCAGGTAATGCATTCATAGGCTGAGGTAAAACTAAAGGGGCATACCTAGAAGCAAAAATTGAATCAATTCGGTTAGGGGGTTGGTTTGGACCTGCCATGGTGTGAGTTGTTGGGATTTGTGGAGCAAAAATAAGTGGATAGTGAACAAATGATGATGAAGCACCAACTTGTGATGTAGGTACTATTTTTTATTGGAAAACAAGGGAGGTATAGGATTTTCTGCAAAATCAAGGGATAAAGTTCGTAGAACTTCTTTAGGAACAGCCTTTGAGGAAACAATAGTAGTAGAGACAAAATTTCGTTTACTTTTTTTCTTGATTAGATTTTCTGGGTCAGAAATTGGGATTCTCAAAGGGGAATATGGGTTAGCCCTGGTTCTAGTCCTTCTAGGAGCCAAAACTTCTCAATGGAGTCACTAGGTGTAAACCAGTCTAAAAAGACAGTTGGAACTGTACACTATTGAGATTCAACAAGATATTTTTTTGGCACCCATGATCCTAGTGAAAATTTAGCACCTACACTAGGGTGGGGCCCACTGGCTATTTTTAGGTGCATGCCTATTTTTATTATCCCTTAATTTAGATGGACATTAAACTGTAATCTATTCTCAATGTGGACTTGAAAATAGTTAACTGAAATGGCAAAACATAACTAAGTGAATTTCGAGTTAGAGGTTGGCTAGTGGGACATGCAAAGTGACTTTAGTTGTAACTGAGTGATTCTAGTTATAACAGATTTGGAAGTGCAGTGGTGCATGAGTTTGTGGAAGTTGTAAATTGTTTAATTTAGTTAAGTGAGTTAAAATCACTCGTGCTAGTTGTAACTGAAGATACACTAGTGAGAGATCAATTGAATTAAATATTAATTAATTAACATGCAGTGATCTCACATGCAACTGAAGATTTACTATTATTAATTGCATACATGTTAGATCTAGTGGAGACCCAATTGAGTTCTAGGTGAAAGGGAAGATAACTATTAGTTGTGACATTATCCTCTTGCACACATGAGAGCATGCACACATTGGATGTGCCCATGATACTTGCACAATCAAGGCAGGTAGGATTGCATCAATTCAGGGATTGCATTCAGTAGGGATTGCACAGTGAAGGTAGGTTGTCTGGAGATAGTAAATTGGTAAGGGATTTGCCAATTTTTGGATGATAGTGTCAGACAATTACTTGATGTACTGAGGGTTCTTTTCAGAAGAGTTTTGTATGTAGTTGTTTCATGATCCATTATATAATATATAATAGAAGATAGTGGGGTTTTTAGCTATAAGCTTTCCCAGGGAAACTATATGTGTTGAGTGTGATTGATCTTTCTTCATGTTCATGTGATTGGAGATTATGTTTTTAATTCCACAAATATTTGTAGAAGCGATTCAGTATTTAACTTTAGCATATTGTTATATCTGGTGAATCCAAGATATACATGCATATTGTATAATCTCTACATGGTATTAGAGCACAGGAAATTGCACAAGTGAAGCAGGAGTTGAGTTTGTAGCTGGTGAGAATTCAAATTTGCAAAAAGAATTTCTTGGTGTTATAGCTTATTCAAGATCGAAATGGATTTCAATGGATTGCGGTTAGATTATGCACTCGAGCACAACTCAAACTACAATGCTTGGAAGGACAAGATGGAGGCAGTTCTCGAAGACAATGGCTTAAAGGAATTCATTGACAATGATGCTCCTAAACCCGCTGTGACAGATGTTTCCAATCTTGATGCATGGAAAAAAAAGTGGCAAAGGCGAGGAAGATCCTGTTGGAGGGAGTACGAGACCACATTGTCTCAAGCCTCCATGGGAAAGCCACACCATATGAAATGTGGAAGGCTTTGATGGATCTATTCGAAAGCAGTAGTGACCATAGGAAATTGGCACTCAAAGATAAACTCAGGAAGATCAAGATGGAAAAGGGAAACACCATTCCAAAGTATCTCACGAAGTTTTCCAATGTCGGGATGAACTAGGGAGTGTGGGAATAAGATTCTTTGATGATTATTTGGTGAGTTTTTCTCTCTTAGGAATTCCTAAGAGTTGGCATAGTTATGAAGAATCTGTCAACGGACGGGAAAAATTTCCGGATTGGGAATGACTATGGTCGGATCTGGTGCAGGAGGAGTTCAGACAGAACACCAGAGATGGCTCTTCATCAAAGCATGATGATATTGAGGATTGTGCCTTGGCTGCCAAGGAAAATAATGGGAAGGGGAAGAAATTCCATTCTAATCTGAGTCTAAAGGCAAGAAGTAGGACATGTCAAAAGTGAAGTGTTTTCACTAACACGAACATGGGAATTTTGCTATTAAATATCCACAGAAGAAGAAGAACAAGAAGCCTACTGGATCTACAGCTGGTGAGGCCCTTGCCTCAAAATTTGAGCTGGACTTCTCATTGTTCACGTAAATGGTGTCAAGTGGATTGGGATATTTGTGGTATTTGGATAGTGGCACTTCCTTCCACATGGCGGGAGATAAGGAGCTTTTCAGTGACTTGGAGGAGAAAGATCTCCAGATGCATATTTAGATGGGAGACGACAGATGGCACAGTGCTACCGGGATTGGTACCATTTCCTGTCAAAGGGATTCAGATAAACCATTTCAATTAAAATATGTGATGCGTGTTCCCGGTCTAAAGAAAAACTTAGTCTCGGTCGCAATGTTGGAGGACAGAGGCTATGACGCTGTTTTTAGCGATGGAAAAGATTTACTGAGACATAAAAATACGGGTCAAGCCAAGAGGATAGGGATTCGATTTAAGAATATCTACAAGCTGAAGGTAGATGGTTGCGCTGCCATGATGGGCAAGGCAGAAAAAGTGGTGAGCCGACAATTGGGCCATCTTCATCATGGAGCCTTGAAATTCATGCAGAAAATATCTACTGGATTTCCAACAAGAACACTTGCTCAGTTAGATCAGTGAAAGGGTTGAACCATGAGGAAGTATGTGAAGTCCACCTTTCATGAGAAGGAGAACCATGCTTTGAGGATCCTTGAGAGAGTTCACATAGATGTATGTGGGCCATTTTCGGTTGCTTCAACAATAAAACATAAGTACTACGTAATCTTTTTTAATGGATTTTATCATAAATGTTAGATCTTCTTCATGCAGAAGAAAGATAAAAAATTCTCTAAGTGTTGTGAGTTTAAGGCATTGGTGGAGAAAGAGTCGGGGAAGCAAGTTAAGGCTATTAAGAGTGATAATAGTGGAGAATACATCTCTAACGAATTCAAGAACTTCTGCATCAAAGAAGGAATTCGAAGAGAACTCATAGCGCCTCATAACCCACAACAAAATGGATCGTGAATAGGAAGAACAGAACGATCGTGGGTGCAGCACGAGCGATGTTGCATGATCAGGGCCTACCAATGCACTTATGGGAGGAAGCATGCAACACTGCAGTTTATGTGCAAAACTGTTGTCCTCATAGAGTACTTGGCATGTGTAATATTCCTAATTTAGCATGCAGCTAATTGGAATATTCATTTTTCTTTTTTTCTTTTAGATAGATGAATAAGTGGGTAGGGAGACCCATAAATCTCTTTATTAGGAATAAAATCCCCCTTAATGTGAAAAGGGATAATCATGATAGCTAGATAAAGCACCTCCATGTGTGAATAGGGGAAAAAGCATGTGCACAAGGTCAATGTTGACCAAATCAACAACATTGGTATAGAGAGAGTGGATCATCAATGTGAAACAACACAGGGTTAATGGGAGATAGTCTCCATGAGAGTAGTGTATTTAATGAGTGGGACCCAATGTGAGAAGGCTCACAATGCATATAATGAAGGGCAAGTCAGCCATAAAGGGCATGTTAGATGATTATTGATTTTGATATTTTTAGATCTGGATTTGTCAAGTGACATTTCTCTGCATGCTTTTGTTGTTTAGCAGGGTCTGTTGTACTGTTTAGTACAAGGGTGCTCCCGAGCAGGAATACCACACTCATCCTCAAGGGAATTCGAGTGCCTACTGAGGAGAGATTATTGAGCTATATAGTACACATCTAGGCTTCAGTTCAAGCTTCATTCTTCAGCTACAACACAGTTTCTTTTTAGAGTTGTGTTGTGTTGTAGGGTGTTGCAGTGGAGGATTGATAAGGCCAATTTCTGAGCTAGTTTTCAATGGAGGAAGAATTCCTTCCATTGGGAGGCCAGAAAGGAAGGTACTAGAGCTGTATTGCATATTTTGGCATTAGGCCAACATATTCCCACCTCCTACAATGCATTTTCCCCCAAGGACTGTGTTATATCAGTGAGCATTTGCAAGGGAGGCTTCAATGCCTCATTTGGGGGTGTTTGCTTTTCAGTGAAGGGATCAACCTTTCATTGAAAGGATCTATTGGAGGATATATATTTATTTAGATATCATTTTCAGCCACATCCATCCATTTATTCATTTGTAGCTTCTATTCAGTCTTAGGGCTACATTCCGGCATTTTTCATTTTTGCGCATTTCTGGAAACCCTTTCTAGGTTCTCTAGGAAAAGTGCTTGGGAGCCTAGATCTTCACTCCCAACATTATTTGAGCTATATAAAAGAACATATATATTTTTATATCTTTCCTGTAGCAGTTTATGCCCTAAAAATACGCTGTCATGGCTCATGGAAATTGTATAGCAATGTTTTTCATGTATTAGCATATTTGCTTATTGGAGGCTTGTTTTGTATTACTTGAGAGACTTGATCCTCATGATCTTGTGCATATTATTTTTTGATATGTTTAATAAAATGGCTATAAATTTGTCTCATGTAATGGTGTATTGATTTATTCACTGCTATTTTCCATGTTTATGTGCTATATTGTTGATTTTCCCATTTGGGAATATTACAGTGGTATTAGAGCATAATCTTGGCTCAGCCTGTGAGTTTCAGCCAATATGCTATAAGAAGAAGAAGAGAAGAAGAAAAGATATAAAATGATGGAAGGAATGAGTTTTGTCTCATCTCTTTTTATATATATGAAGAACCTCTCCAAGGAAGTCAAGAAGATGAGAGAGGAGAGATGCAATGAGACCTCTATAGGGTTTCAAGATGAGGAAGCTTCATGCACTTCCTATCAGCAGAAGAAAGAACTAGCATTGCATAGACCACCAAAGAAATACACTATGCCCTTTCCTTTTGAAAAAGAAGATGAAAGGCATGGAGATGTAGGAAACTTAGATCATGAGGTTCTAAGTGATTATCTTGTAGATTACAAGTCTCAATCAAGGGCTTTTAAGGAGAATCTAACTCTCCCATAGTTCATTCAGCTCAAAGAAGAGAGGATACCTTGCAGCTATGGAAGGATAAAGCAGAATAGATTTCTATTGTCTACATTTGAAGGGTTATCCACATGCACAAAAAGGGCTTGGGGAATGGATTTGAATGCATTCTTCCTGCTACATCCAGTAGTAGAAAGAGAAGCTGTTGAGATTGCAATGCTGCACCTTGAGGGTGAAGCAAACATTTGGTGGTTCATCCATTTGAGTCATACAAGAGTGACTGCATATGTAGATTTTACTCAAAGGCTGATCAAAAAGTTTGAAAAGAAGAAATCAGAGGAGAAGAACCCTTCACCACCACTTTCTTTAGGAGTACTTGCATTAGGAGAAGGAACACTTGCACCTTTGCAAAATAGTCTTGATCTCTTGACATTTAGAGTCCCATGAATTATTCAAGAGATGCATGAGGAGGAGGAGACTTATACCCGCGTTGGTGCAGCCATAGAGGAGTAGTCATCATCATTATTAGTTGGGAAAGTCATCACACTAGTGGAAGGAACCCTTGTAGTAGTACAGTATGTTCCCAAGAAAAACCAAGGTATGCAAATCTTTCCACTTTATATTATTTCAGCACATCTTATGGAAGGTTGTGGTGATATGCCATTGCATGACCTAGGGTCAATATACATTTTTGATTTGGAGAAAAAAACTATCACTGCGTTGAGGACCCTTGATAGAATCAAGGAGGAGATATACTTTCATCCTGGTATGTCAATGTTGAGCTGCACACAAATCTTGGGGTTGGAATGTAGATTTTTGGAGGATAGGATGAGTATTGTCCTAAAAAATCCAATGCAGAACTATATGTTCAGCATTGAGCATAATCATGAGACAGCAAATGCACCAGCATGGAGATCAACAACACTGTCATGGAGCAGCAATGATGAGTTGGGGCCCAACTAGTATTGGGACATTATGATGACCATTATACTTGTGTGACATTGGATAGAAAGATGATTGATGGAATATATCTTATGATGGATGATATCTCTCATTATTATAATCGATCTTTCTTGATGAGCCCTTCATAACTCAATGAGAAGTTGTTGCCTACAACATATTTGGATCCTCATGGGGTCAACTTGGTCATTGATGAGCGATCTTCATATGGAGATCTCCAGGAGATTGTACTTCAACTTCCCATGAAGTACAAAGGTAGTAATCTGATTTGGGAGGATGGTATTTTTCATTGGAGGGATACAAATTTTGAGCATGGAAGGAGACACCCACACTTGGATGGATGGGTGAGGATGGTGAGCAAGAGGTTGGTGAGCCACTTGTAGATCTATGACACAGGGCAACAGGAGGCATGGCTGCACTGGCTACTCTTGAAAGAGTTTGGCCATCATGTGACATATCATATTTCTAGAGGTATGTTATGGTTTTAGGCATTGCATGGCCCCCATATGATATGGCAGCAGAGATTTGGTTGTATGGGGCATTCTACAAGTCAATCTTTATGATGTTACTACATGACTTGTATGATGAAGAGATGAGGAGGCAATACGAGTTGTTTTTTCTTTGGATACTCTTGGGAGAGTATGGGCTGATTTCTCCCATACTTTTCATGATTTTGCAGGAGTAGATGGTGGATTAATCATGGGGCAAAGGGGCTATGCCTTATCTTTGGAGAATCAGGTGGTACTTCCACTTTGGAAGGAATCTCCCATATATAGCAGCATTATGGTAGATTACTTTGGCATTTGGCATGTCAAAGAATGGATCTATGAGATGACAAGAGCCTTATTACGAAGGCCAACAATGCTCTCACTTGGGAGCTTGGGTTTTTTGATGGAGTGTTCCCAGGATCACTTCACATATGATGCACTTGATGGACAAGTAAGAGATGAGAGTGATGGAGTAGTGGATGGAGACATAAATTACCATGATATGATCTTCTTGACTTGGATCTCCAAGCATAAGATGAAGGCATTGCATGCAACACATGGTTCATTCCTTTCGATTCACAAGGGTCTCATGGGGACATATCAGACCACTATGGAGAGATCATCCATGGACCTCATTATCATCTTACTCTCAGAACATGGTAAGAGTTGTATTTTTACACTTATTGATCATCTAACACAATATTTTCATTCTCTTGCCATTTATATACAATTCATTGCTCCACAAGAGGGCAAGATTATATTTGGGCTTCATGGTCTTTGCAAGACCAACATCAGTGATGGAGATAGTGTTGTGAAACCAACTCCAAAAATAGAAGAAAAGAGATATCAATTCCTTATAAATAGCCACTTCGAGGGGGAAACCTCCAATGCATTACATAAATGAACAATTCTTGGATGATACAAGTGACAAAACCTCCTATCTATATATAGGAGTCCATGGAGCCACAATGTAATCCTAGTGGGGCCACAATGTAATTGTAGCCAACCTAAAAATAATAGTGTAAGGGCACAATAATAACAATATGGGGGTTACAGGGGTACAACAATAACAATAAGGGGGTTACATTAACAACAATAAGGGACTATACTAGTAATATAGGGACTTAACATGCCCCTCTCCTTCAAACAAGTGTTGTCCTCAACGCTTGATTATTTCTTGATGCATATGTATAAATTCTCATCCTCCTTTGAAATTGTATTATCTTTGTGCTTGAAAATCTTCGATATCTGAAATTTAGCCCTGTAGTAGCCCTCTGAAGCTTCTTTCAAATGCCATAGGTATGACTTGATTTTGATGCTCCAAGACAAAGTTGTGTCCAATCTCCCACAATGACCTAATTCTGGACTGGTTCAGTAGAGCGAACTTGTACGACTTGCCACGTGTCACTGTTTTGTCCTTTGTCTCTGAAATTGATAGCGAAGAAACTACAGGCTGTGTACTTGTGACCACTTTTGACGTCACTCCAATCCAATCTTCAGAAAGAGATTTATTGAACTTTTCCCACGATCACCTCTTTGAGATGAAATTCAGGAGCCTGAAAAAGCACTACCTTCCACAGATCATATCTCCAAAAATATTGCGAACCAAGTTCTGAAATTTTTTGACGAATTTCCTCAGGATTTCAGCTTCGTACCATATGAATTTCATACTCTAACCCTTCGTACAAAATTTTTTTATAGCACAAATGCCACGATGACCTGTTTATGAGCCTGAAAAAATACCTAACTTCCACAGATGATATCTCCTCCAATATTGCGAACCAAGATCTGACCTTTTTAGACAACCTTCCTCAAGATTTCAGCTTCGCACCCTACAAATTTCAGCTTCTGAAGCTTCGTAGAAAAAAAGTTATAGCGAAAATTCCACGATGACCTGTTTGGAGCAGCGAAACCCTAGAATCCCAAAGCTCTGATACCAAATGTTGTGTAACCAACTCAAAAAGAGAAGAAAAGAGATATAAACACCTTAGAAATGAGCCACTTCGAGGGGGAAACCTCCAATACATTACATAAATGAACAATTCTTCGATGATACAATTCACAAAACCTCCTTTCTATATATAGGAGTCCATGGGGCCATAATGTAATCCTAGTGGGCCACAATGTAATCCTAGCCGACCTAACAATAATAATTTAAGGGCACAATAATAAAAAAATGGGGGTTACAAGGGTACAATAATAACAATAAGGGTTTTACACTAACAATAATAAGGGGCTATACTAGTGATATAGGGACCTAACATTCTTGGGATGTGAAGAAAAGCTTCCTTCTCCTCAAGTCTCTTCAGACATCATCATTGAGATGTACTTTGTTTTGTATCTCCTTTGAAAGAAGAGCCTTTTGATCTTTTCCCTTTGATGGAAAAGTGGGCTTTTGCTAAAATGTTGCATTTTCTTTTGGCAAGGCATCTTATAGATCTCTAGCCCTTTCAATGGAATCTTTTAGGGTAGTGGGTTTGGTAGATTTAACTAGCCCATGAAGAGGTTCTATTAGGCCATCAATAAATATAAACCCTTCTTGCTGCAGATAAATTAGAAACCATTACAGAAAGTTTAAGAAATTCAGAAATATAAGTTTCTAGATTACCTGATTTCTTGATCTTTGCTAGCCCCATGAAAGGTGCCTCCAGGTCTCTTTGATCAAACCTCTCCACCAACCTCCTTGTGAAATATGAATATGTAGTCACATTGGCATGACCCAATGTAGAGAAGCCATGAAACCACCAATCATGTGCTTCACCCTCAAGGTGCAGCGCTTCTATCTTGATGGCCTCCATATCCGGTACTTGATTCTAATGGAAGTAGATGTCTAGCCTCTCTACCCATGATTTGGTAGTGCATTTTGATGACCCATCAAATTTGGGTAAGAAAAATCTGCCCATATTCTGGTGGAGATCATGATTCTGTATGAATCCTCCACCTCTGTTATGATGCCAAGGTCTCCTATTATCCTTGATCTGAAAAAATTCTTGAAAACTCAAATGATCCTTGAATATCTGAGATTGAGACTCATACTCCATGAAATAGTCTTCAAGGGTTTCTTGTTCTTGAAACCTTCCATTTCCCACTGCTAAGAATGTAGGCATTGTAAGAGTGTTGGGAAACCTGCTGCTTCATTGGTTGATCACTCCAGTGATGAGAAATGTCAGAGCCTTCACCATGTAGAAACCCTTTTGGGGATTCTTTGTGTCTATCCATCCTCATATCCTTTATTTCTCTTGCAATGTCTTGCATATTTCGAAGAATAAGATTTGGATACTCCTTCTCCTCATCTCCTTCTGATAAAGGGGTTGTACCCTTGTCTTCCTTATCATCTGTATAATCATACTTCCAATTTATTCTTCTGAGATACCTCTTCTCTCTATCTGTGAGAGGATCTCCTTCTTTTGATGGCATATTAGCTTAAGATGCATAGTTTGAGCCAAGATTATGCTCTGATACCACTGTAATATTCCCAAATGGGAAAAGCACAAATATAGTGCATAAACATGGAAACAGTAGTGTAGATCGATGCATAAATGTGATAGACCAATATGGTGCTTCTTTATTTATCATAACAGTAGAAAAAATGTACAAAATAATAGGGCACCAATCATATATCATGAATCAACAAGCCTCCAATAGATAAATTCATCAAGAATGAGGTGCTGCTACTATATCAAAATGTCGGAGACACTGCTACAGTGTAGTCATAAGAGCACTGCTACAAAAAATGAACATAAAAAATTTAAAGGGCTCATATATGCCTCAATAGATGCATAAAATGAAGATCTAGGCTCTATAACAACCTTCCAAGACAACCCAAGAAGGTTTCTAGGAAATACACCCAATAATACAATATGAGCTACAGCTCTAGGGAGGAAAGTATCCTGCAACAAAGTAATTGAATAGTTATGAGTGAAGCTGATATGAAAATAAGTAGCTTTCCTCCAATGGATCCTTTGGATGAAAGGCTAGCCCCTTCACTGAAGAAATCACTCCCCAAATCACCCACTGCAACTACCCCTGCAACTCCTCCCTAGAATGTAATATCCCATAAGGGGATAATGCAGTAATACTTAAACAAAATATAAGAACCGTAACAAGATAAACAATAAATCTTAAGACAACATCAGAATTTACAGAGAAGTTGAGCCATTTTATTATATTGGAGAAGATTTAGTTACACAATGTACAAAATATGAGGGGATCTAGCCAAAGAGATGGCCTAGAATCACCTAGAAAACATGCCACAATAGACACTGCGTAACTAGAGAAGCACTAAAGCAAATACTGTACTATCCCTTCAGCAGAATATGAACATATGACAGCAGGCTAAAAAGGAAAATGCGGATCTACTTAAATCTAGAGCTCAGATGATGCCAATATTTAAGATCTAGCCAATGTGATGGATTCCCAAGATAACCCAGAAAGGATTTCCCAGATCTACAACTTTGGAAAATCACCTCCCTAGGATTTGATCCTTGATCTACTAGGAAATACAAATATGAAGCTAGATCTATGAAATAGATAGCTGAAATATGTTGCAAGATCAAATCTAAGCTTGAAGGGCTAATCCATTCTTTAGATCTACAAGCTAGAAGCTCGAGATCTAGCTTCTCAATCCTCCAATAATGATTACAGCTACAACAACACAATTTCCAATAGAAAAAATTCTCTGAGGGAAAGAGAGGCCTTCTGCCTACTGAAAAATGTTGCAATAAACTCTAGGCTGATGGAAATAATGATGGTAATGTGAGGGGATGATCCCTTATAGGATTACTAGCTGAAATGCTAGTAACTTCCTTCCTCCTTTTGGATCTACGAATTGGACAGCGTAATTCCTGAAGGAAATACTGCTGCTAGGAGGTAAATAAATTTTGGCCTGATGCCAGAGCTGAAATGAAGCTCTGGGAATGCTGATCTATAAGCCCAAGGTGATAGGAATAGACCCTCACCAGTTCTCCAGCTAAAGTATTGAAGACAACTTCCACCTTCCAAAATAATCTTCAGAAATCTGCAATTTCTGAATATGAATGTTCTGCAGAAAGTAGGAAAAGAGATGTGGCACCAATTCCTGATGTATAATGAAGTACAATACTCTTTCTAGAGCTACTCCAAGAAATATGTGGGATTCTCGACCAAGAACACCCTGTGCTAAACAACACTTGCAATCTCTGCTAAACAACCTGAGAAAGCAATGGAATGTCACATGACAATTCTAGATCTGAAAATATCCTTAACATCAAGACTCACCAGCATACCTCCGTTATTGCCTTCATCTTCTTTATATAATGTTTGAGCCTTCCCATGACTTGGTCCTCTTCTAGATGGCATTGTGCATGTGGACAAGATCCTCCAAGTTTGACTGCACTATTTGACCAAATCAACCATCATGTCTAGGTGAAATGTACACCCTCTCCATCATGTATGCTTTGATTGCACAACATCCTCCATCACTTTATCATGAATGTTCCATGATCTTGTGTTTGACATCTTCAAAATATTTGTTGATTGTATCAACCTCCATGATCTATCTCAATTAATGAGACATAATCTCCAATTTTATTC
Source organism: Pinus albicaulis (assembly GCA_034641835.2). Lineage (NCBI taxonomy): Eukaryota > Viridiplantae > Streptophyta > Pinopsida > Pinales > Pinaceae > Pinus > Pinus albicaulis. The sequence continues at coordinate 1,216,704,541 of CM076577.1, forward strand.
ACATTAGTAGTTGCTAAACTACCTCATCATGTAGATCTAGGCTTAATTAGTCCACATTCACACAAAAAAAGTGGATACTTATTCATATTGAGGATTATGGGTCCCTCCACCCTTTTATTTACTTAATTTATTAAGAAAGTTAAGAACTCTAATATTCCAAATATCAGGTGAAAATTTGGGAATCTTATAGTCCTCCCCGGCAAAATGTTGCTTGTCCTCAGGAAACTCAGAAGGTAGATGCAAAGCCATCTATTCCCCTCCAAATGGAATCCACATAAGGAAGGCTTCCTCCATTTTCTGCAATGTGTTATGTATGTTTGGTTCCAAAGTTGTCTTTCAAAAACATATAGAATGACCTCTAACTGTATGGTTAGATGTCCTCCTTCCATCATGAAGCACCAAGTGACAACCATATGAGTTCCAAATTCATCATTAATACATGAGATACATAAAATAAAGTAGCTCTTTCTACAAAGGGAAAGCTCCATCTCACAATACATCTCTTCATCCCATGTTTTATGAATTTGATTGAGCATTGATATGCTCTCCTCCTTAGCCCTGTTGGCCTTGTTGGATCCAAGCATCATTCCAACATTATGAAAATGAAGAAGGAAAGGAGTTATATGGGTAGAAAAAGATGTCAAACCATATTCTCCTAATAGTAACCACCAGAGTAAGGTCCTTTGCTGCCATCCTTCATCTCCTCCATGTAAGATGGACAAGCCAAACTTCCGCAAAAGTTGAGCAACAAGAGATATTGCTACTTTCTCTCCTCCTCATGTGCATCATGAAGCAAAAACATACTAATGGACATATGGAATGTCACATCAGCCCAATAAAAAGAAACATCATCAATGCACATCATGAGAGCATCATGCCAAGCTTTACCCAATACAAAACACATAGACATAGGAGATGTCATGTGGTGGCCAATCTCTCTCAAGTGAAAAAAAATGAACATGCCTCCTTTTGCTGCATTTTATCATTGATACACAAGGCATGCATCAGAAAAATATGAGCTATTGGGTGGTAACCATACTCACCCAAGAGCAGCCAGATCAACCATGCCTTCTTCTTCATTTCATAAGTGTTCCTCAAGGCATGGATCAAAGAAATAGGAGCCTTTGGGTAGTACAAGAATCTCCCAAGGGAAACCAGCGTAACCAAGCTTGCTGGCCCATATCATAAATCTGCAAGTGATCATGCAACCCCTTTCTTATCATCCTCATCTACTCATCCCAATATGGAAGATTAGTGATGTGTTGCATAATCATGGTATCCTCCCTTTGTAGAATACCATCTTCCCCAAACTGCTGAAGAACTTTACACTTCATGAAATGTTGAAGTGCACCTCCAATGAGATCTCTTAATGATACCTTCTTCTCATCCATGGCCTTCCAAAACTAATGAGGTTCTGAATCTGTTGTAGGTATAATTCTCTCTTTGAGCTCTGAGATGCTCATTGAGAAAGGGTTATCTAGAAAGGAGGAAAGGTTCCTCATCTCAAGATGTCTACCATTTTTCATCTTTACCTCCATTGCTTCATGAGTGAAGCTAACTTTAGAATGCTCCAAGAATAATGGGGCCTCTTCATTTTCAGAGCTACTAAGTGACAACGCTATAGATTTGCAGGGTAATACATGTGTTTTCTTAAAGCAAGGCACAATACTAGTCTCATAATCAGTCATTGTACATAGGATCATGCTCATCCCTTCTTCTGAAACTCTACACATCAACTCAAGAGGTTGAATGTAGTCCATCCATGAAAAACTGGGATATATTTTCATCTCCTCCTTGATTAAATCAAGGGTCCTCTGTGCTGTGATAGTTTTCTACTTCAAATCATCATTTGGATCTAATCCAACCAGGACAATGGTGTCTCCAACTACTAGTAAGAGAGATGGATGCTCTTCTTCCAATGTACCAGTGCTGGAATATTTCTCCTCTTCCTTATGCACCTCATGGATTATGCATGGGAATCTATGTGTCAAGAGCTCAAGACCACCTTCCAAAGTTGCAAGTGTCTCTTCTCCAGATGCAAGTACTTATAAAACTGGTGGTGAATGTAATGACCTCTTGTCCAAGGTGACAAGATTGGCATCCTCCTTTGTTCCCTTAGGGAATGTCACTTTATGACACAAGTCTGGTTTTATCACATCAAATTCCTTCCTCAAATAGTGAAATAAATCTGAATATTTAGTCACCTTTTCATGCTCTATGTGACCAAACCACCAATCATTAGCTTCACCTAAAAGATGAAGTGCTGCAAGTTGAACAGCCTCTTCTTAAGCTATAGGATGTAGCCTGAAAAATGCATCTAAATCCCTCCTCCAAGCTTTAACAATGCTTTAGGAAGATAAATCAAATGTAGGAAAATAGAATCTATTATGCCTCTTTCTTCTATTGTTGCTATAGGATCCTCTTTCTTCTTTGATTCTGAAGAATTGTTGGAGAGTTAGCTTCTCCTTGAATGCTCTAGACTATGCTTTGTACTCTTCAAGTTATAGAATGAGAGTCTCATGAGTCTCAAGTTCATTCCTTTCTTTATTTCTACACCTTTCACATCCTCCAAAGAAAGTGGGCATAGTGAATCTATGATGAGATCTAGGATTCTTCGGTTTTCTTCTTTGCTGACAGGAAGTGCTTGGACCTTCCTTATCACATCTTCTTCTTAGATCTTCTTTCTTCATTGGATTGACCTCCTTGGAGAGATCTTGCATGGATCTAAAGAAAGGAGTGGCAGAATTTTCATATTCCATGATAGATCTCATCTATATGCTTCTTCTTTTGATTTAAAAGATGAAGTGTCCACAAGATGAGCCAAAGATCATGCTTTGATACCACTGTAATATCCCAAAAGGGGAGAATGCAGTAATACTTAAGAAAAATATAAAAAATACAGCAAAATAAAAAATAAATCTTAAGACAACATCATAATTTACAGAGAAGCTGAGCCATTTTATTATATTGGAGAAGATTGAGTTACACAATGTACAAAATATGAGGGGATCTAGCCAAAGAGATGGCCTAGAATCACCCAGAAAACATGCCATAATAGACACTGCGTAACTGGAGAAACACTGAAGCAAATACTGTGCTGTCCTTTCAGTAGAATATGAACATATGACTGTAGGATGAAAATGAAAATGCAAATATACTCAAATCTGGAGCTCAGATGATGCCAAGAATCAAGATTTTGCCAATGTGATGGATTCCCAAGATAACCCAGAAAGGATTTTCCAGATCTACAACTTTGGAAAATCACCTTCGTAGGATTTGATCCTTGATCTGCTGGGAAATACAGATATGAATCTAGATCTGTCAAATAGATGGCTGAAATATGTTGCAAGATTAGATCTAAGCTTGAAGGGCTGATCCCTTCTTTAGATCTACAAGTTATAAGCTTGATATCCAGCTTCTCAATCCTCCAATAATGATTACAGCTGCTACAACACAACTGCCAATAGAAACTATGCTGTGAGGGAAAGAGAGGCCTTATGCTTGTAGAAAAATGTTGCAATAAAATCCAGGTTGATGGAAAGACTGATGGAAATGTGAGGGGGTGGCCCCTCACAGGATTACTAGCTAAAATGCTAGTAACTTCCTTCCTCCTTTTGGATCTGCAAATTGGACAGCGTAATTCCTGAAGGAAATACTGCTGCTAGGAGTTCAATAAATTTTGGCCTGATGCTAGATCTGAAATGAAGCTCTGGGAATGCTTATCTATAATCCCAAGGTGATAGGAATAAACCCTCACCAGTTATCCAGCTGAAGTACTAAAGACAACTTCCACTTTCCAAACTGATCTTTAGAAATCTGCAATTTCTGAATATGAATGTTCTGCAGAAAGTAGGAAAAGAGATGTGGCACCAATGCCTGATTTAGAATGAAGTACAATACTCTTTCTAGAGCTAATATAAGAAAGAGGTGGGATTCCTGACCAGGAACACCCTGTGCTAAATAGCACTTGCAATCTCTACTAAATAGTCCGAGAAAGAAATGGAATGTCACATGACAATGCCAGATCTGAAAGGATCCTTAACATCAAGACTCACCAGCATACCTCCATCCTTTCCTTCATCTTCTTTATATAATTTTTGAGCCTTCCCATGCCTTGGCCCTTATCTAGACTGCGTTGTGCATGTGGACAAGATCCTCCAAGTTTGACTGCGCTATTTGACCAAATCAACCATCATGTCTAGGTGCAATGTACACCCTCTCTATCATGTGTGCTTTGATTGCACAACATCCTCCATCACTTTATCATGAATGTTCCATGATCTTCTGTTTAACGTCTTCAAAATCTTAGTTGACTATATCAACCTCCATGATCTATCTCAATTAATGAGACATAATCTCCAATTTCATTCACATTAGTAGTTGCTCAACTACTTCATCATGTAGATTTGGGCTTAATTAATCCACATTCTCACACAAAAAGTGGATACTTATTCATATTGAGGATTATGGGTCCCTCTACCCTTTTATTTACTTAATTTATTAAGAAAGTTAAGAACTCCAATATTCCAAATATCAGGTGAAAATTAGGGAATATTGCAGTCCTCCCTGAAAAAATGTTGCTTGTCCTCAAGCAACTCAAAAGGTAGATGAAAAGCCATCTATTCCCCTCCAAATGGCATCCACATAAGGAAGGCTTCCTCAATTTGCTGCATTGTGTTATGTATGTTTGGTTCCAAATTTGTCTTTCAAAAACATATAGAATGACCTCTAACTATATGGTTAGATGTCCTCCTTCCATCATGAAGCACCAAGTGACAACCATATGGGTTCCAACTTCATCATTAATACATGATATACATAAAATAAAGTAGCTCTTTCTAAAAAGGAAAAGCTCCATCTCACAATACATCTCTTCATCCCATGTTTTATGAATTTTATTGAGCATTGGTATGCTCTCCTCCTTAGCCCTGTTGGCCTTGTTGGATCCAAGTATCATTCCAAAATTATGCAAAAGAAGAAGGAAAGGAGTTATATGGGTAGAAAAATATGTCAAACCATATTCTCCTAATAGTAACCACTAGAGTAAGGCCCTTTACTGCCATCCTCCATCTACTCCATGTAAGATGGACAAGCCAAACTCCCCCAAAAGCTGAGCAACAAGAGATCTTGCTACTTTCTCTCCTCCTCATGTGCATCATGAAGCAAAAACATACTAATGGACATATGGAATGTCACATCAGACAAATACAAAGAAACATCATAAATGCACATAATGAGAGCATCATGCCAAGCTTTACCCAATACAAAACACATAGACATAGGAGATGTCATGTGGTGGCCAATCTCTCTCAAGTGAAACCAAAATGAACATGCCTTTTTTTGCTGCATTCTATCATTGATACACAAGGTATGAATTAGAATAATATGAGCTATTGGGTGGTAACCATACGCACCCAAGAGCAGCCAAAGCAACCATGCATCCTTCTTCATTTCATAAGTGTTCTTCAAAGCATGGATCAAAGAAATAGGAGCCTTTGGGTAGTGACAATAATCTCCCAAGGGAAACCAACATAACCAAGATTGCTGGCCCATATCATAAATCTGCAAGTGGTAATGCAACCCCTTGCTTATCATCCTCGCCCACTCATCCCAATATGGAATATGAGTGATGTGCTGCATAATCATGGTATCGCCCCTTTGTAGAATACCATCTTCCCCAAACTGTTGAAGAACCTTGCACTTCATGAAATGTTGAAGTGCACCTTCAATGAGATCTCTTAATGAGACCTTCTTCCCATCCATGGCCTTCTAAAACCAACGAGGTTCTGGATCTGCTGTAGGTAGAAGTCTCTCTTTGAGCTCTGAGATGCTCATTGAGAAAGGGTCCTCTAGAAAGGAGGAAAGGTTCCTCATCTCAAGATGTCTACCATTTGTCATATTTACCTCCATTTATTCATGAGTGAAGCTACCTTCAGAATGCTCCAAGAATGATGGGGCCTCTTCATTTTCACAGCTACTAAGTGAAAGCGCTGTAGATCTGTAGGGTAATACATGTGTTGTCTTAAAGAAAGGCACAATACTTATCTTATAATCATTCATTGTACATAGCATCATACTCGTCCCTTTTTCTGAAACTCTACACGTCAACTCAAGAGTTTGAATGTAGTCCATCCATGACAAACTGGGATATCTTTTCATCTCCTCCTTGATTAGATCAAGGGTCCTCTGCGCTGTGATAGTTTGCTGCTTCAAATTAGCATTTGGATCTAATCCAACTGGGACAATGGTGTCTCTAACTACTGGTAAGAGAGATGGCTGCACTTCTTCCAATGTACCAGCACTGGAATCTTTCTCCTCTTCCTCATGCACCTCTTGGATTGTGCATGGGACTCTATGTGTCAAGAGCTCAAGACCACCTTGTAAAGTTGAAAGTGTCTCTTCTCCAGATGCAAGTACTTCTGCAACTGGTGTCGAATGTAATGACCTCTTGTCTAGGGTGACAAGATTGACATCCTCCTTTGTTCCCTTAGGGAATGTCACTTTATCACACATCTCTAGTTTTCTCACATCAAATTCCTTCCTCAACTTGTGAAAAAAATCTTAATATTTAGTGACCTTTGCATGCTCTATGTGACCAAACCACCAATAATTGGCTTCACCTAAAAGATGAAGTGCTACAATTTGAACAGCCTCTTCTTCAGCTACAGATTGTAGCCTAGAAAATGCATCTAACTCCCTCCTCCAAGATTTAACAGTGCTTGAGGAATATCCAACAAATGTAGGCAAATAGAATCTATTATGCCTCTTTCTTCTATTGCTGCTATATGATCCTCTTTCTTCTTTGATTCTGAAGAATTGATGGAGAGTTAGATTCTCCTTGAATGGTCTAGACTGTGCTAGAATGAGAGTCTCATGAGTCTCAGGTTCATTCCTTTCTTCATTTATACACCTTTCACCTCCTCCAAAGAAAGTGGGCATAGTGAATCTATGAGGAGATCTAGGATTCTCTGGTTTTCTTCTTTGATGATAGGAAGTTCTTGGACCTTCCTTATCACATCTTCTTCCTGGATCTTCTTTCTGTCCTTCTTTCTTCATTGGATTGAACTCATTGGAGAGATCTTGCATGGATCTAAAGAAAGGAGTGGTAGAATTTTCATCCTCTATGATAGATCTCATCTATCTGCTTCTTCTTTTGATGTAAAAGATGAAGTGTTGACAAGTTGAGCCAAAGATCATGCTCTGATACCGATGTAATATCCCAAAAGGGGAGAAGGCAGTAATACTTAAACACAATATAAGAACTGCAACAAGATAAACAATGAATCTTAAGACAACATCAGAATTTACAGAGAAGATGAGCCATTTTACTATATTGGAGAATATTTAGTTACACACTGTAAAAATATGAGGGGTTCTAGCTAAAGAGATGGCCTAGAATCACCCAGAAAACATGCCACAATAGACATTGCGTAATTGGAGAACCACTGGAGAAAATACTGCGCTATCCCTTCAGAAGAATATGAACATATGACTACAAGCTGAAAAGGAAAATGTCGATCTACTCAAATCTGGAGCTCATATGAGGCCAAGATTCAAGATCTTGCCAATGTGATGGATTCCCAAGATAACCCAGAAAGGATTTTCAAGATCACAACTTTGGAAAATCACCTCCCTAGGATTTGATCCTTGATCTATTGGGAAATATAGATCTGAAGTTAGATCTGTCAAATAGATGGCTGAAATATATTGAAAGATTAGATCTAAGCTTGAAGGGTTGATCCCTTCTTCAGATCTACAAGCTGGAAGCTCGAGATATAGGTTCTCAATTCTCCAATAATGATTACAGCTGCTGCAACACAGATGCCGATAGAAACTATGCAATGGGGGAAAGAGAGGCCTTTTTCCTACTGAAAAATGTTGCAATAAACTCCAGGCTGATGGAAAGACCAATGGAAATGTGAGGGGATGATCCCTCACAAGATTACTAGTTGAAATGCTAGTAACTTCCTTCCTCCTTTTGGATCTGCAAATTGGACAACGTAATTCTTGAAGAAAATACTACTGCTAGGATTTCAATAAGTTTTGGCCTGATGCTGGATCTGAAATGAAGCTCTAGGAGTGTTGATATATAAGCCCAAGGTGATAGGAATAAACCCTCACCAGTTCTCCAGTTGAAGTACTGAAGACAACTTCCACCTTCCAAACTGATCTTCAGAAATATTCAATTTTTGAATATGAATTTTATGCAGAAATTAGGAAAAGAGATGTGGCACCAATGCCTAATGTAGAATTAAGTACAATATTGTTTCTAGTGCTACTCTAAGAAAGAGGTGGGATTCCCGACCAGGAACACCCTATGCTAAACAACACTTGCAATCTCTGCTAAACAACCCGAGAAAGCAATAGAATGTCACATGACAATTCCAGATTTGAAAATATCCTTAACATCAAGACTCACCAGCATACCTCCATCCTTGCCTTCATATTCTTTATATAATTTTTGAGCCTTCCCATGCCTTGGCCCTCATCTAGACTGCACTGTGCATGTCGACAAGATCCTCCAAGTTTGACTGCGCTGTTTGACCAAATCAACCATCATGTCTAGGTGCAATATACACCCTCTCCATCATGTGTGCTTTGATTGCACAACATCCTCCATCACTTTGTCATGAATGTTCCATGATATTCTATTTGACATCTTCAAAATCTTAGTTGACTGTATCAACCTCCATGATCTATCTCAATTAATGAGACATAATCTCCAATTTCATTCACATTAGTAGTTTCTCAACCACCTCATCATGTAGGTATAGGCTTAATTAATCCACATTCACAAAAAAAAAGTGGATACATATTCATATTGAGGATTATGGGTCCCTCCACCCTTTTATTTACTTAATTTATTAAGAAATTAAAGAACTCTAATATTCCAAATATTAGGTGAAAATTTGGGAATATTACATAGAATAATGCAGATCCAGACTGATACTACACTGTAGGGTATAAAAACACTGTGGCCTAGTGCCAAATATATAAATTATGCTCAAGGGCCTTCCTTACTAGCCTCCTAATGAAAGGAAATATTCCTCCAATGAAATCTAGCTCAGAAATCACCCAAATCAACCCTCCACAACTTCTACCCTACAACACAACACAACCTCAACAGGAACTTCACTGTACCATAAGACTAAATCTTTGGCCTAATGCTGAAATGATGAAATGAAGTGCAATCAATTCTCCTGATTAGGCACTCGAAGTCCCCTGAGGATGAAGGTGGGATTCCTGCTCAGGAACACCCTGTGCTAAACAACACTACAATCTTAGCCAAAATGCTGAAGATAGCAAACAAGTCTTAACAGACCATATCAAAATAATAATCAACAACCTCCCCTCTATGGCTGCCATCCCCTTCCTTATATAAGTGGTGAGCTTCCTTACCCTTTACCCCTCTCATTAAATCCACTACTTCCATGCATGGAGTCTCCCTCCAAAACTGCGCTGTCCCACAATGAATGCCACTCCTCCATGACAATGTTGTTGATTTGGTCAAAGTTGACCCAATCTATGTGCTCCAGCCCCTTTTCACACATAAGGGTGCTTTATCAAGCCACTAAAGTGATCTCCTTTCACATTAGCAGTGATTTTATTCCTACTATTGAGATTTATGAGTTTCCATACCCTCTTATTCATCAAACAAAGAAGCAAAAGCAAAATTTAATATTCCAAATAGCTCATGGCTAATTGGGAATATTACAATTTCTGACTCATGGATTCTTCATCACTCCCTAAAATGATGTCATCAACACACAAAAAATAATTAATATTTTATCATTCTCAGTTTTTGTGTATAATTTATTGTCAGCAGATCCTTTTGTGAAACTTTGTTGTTGAAGATATTTGTCAAGACGATAGTACCATGCCTGAGGAGCTTGTTTTAGACCATATAGAGCTTTTTTGATTTTGCAAATAATATTTTCATCATTTCCCAGAATGAATCATTCTGGTTGTTCTATATAAAATTCTTCTTCTAGATCACCATTGAGGAAAGCATATTTTACATCCATTTGATAAATTTTGAACTGTTGAAAACTTGAAAAAGAAAGAAACTTTCTTATGGCTTCAAGTCTAGATACAGGTGCAAATGTTTCTTCAAAGTCTATACCTTCTTGTTGAGCATACCCTTTTCAAACAAGTATAGCTTTGTTTCTAATAACATCTCCATTTTCATTTAATTTGTTTTTAAATATCCATTTTTTTCCAATAACATTTTTATCATGAGGTCTTAGAACCAATTCCCAAGTGTTATTCTTTTCAATTTGATCAAGTTCTTCATTCATGGCCTGAATCCAGCATTCATCTTTACTAGATTGATTTACATTTTGTGGTTCAATGGTGGATAAGAATGCTAGATAACTAGGATATCCTACAAGAGTTCTTCTTGTTTGGACACTTGATCCATTTTCTCCTAGTATTTGAGATTTTTGATGATTCCTTTGAACGTACCTAGATGGAGCCTTTTCTGATATATCTTCTTCTGGAGCTTCATTGGGTTCTCCTTCTATATTTTTGTTATTTGATGAGGGAAAATATATATCATCATCATCTTCATTTGTTTTTATTTCCCTTTTGGGAGATGAGAGAGACTCATCAATTACAACATCAATACATTCAACAATCTTCTGAAGTCTTTTATTGTAGCATTTATATACTTTACTTCTAGAACAGTAACCAAGAAATTTTCCTTCTTATGCTCTAGGCTAAAATTTAACAAGTTTTTCATCATTATTCTTGATAAAACATTTTCTTCCAAAAACTCTAAAATTCTTTACAGTGGGAAGATTACCATGCCAGAGTTCATAAGGAGTTTTATCGTTGTTTATAGGAACATGAGCCTTGTTGAGAATATTTATTATAGTTTGTGCTGCTTCTCCCAAAAATGTATCAGGAATTCCAGATTCATCAAGCATAGCACGATCCATCTGTTGAACTATTCTATTCATTCTTTCTGCCACACCATTTTGTTGTGAAGTTCCATCTACCGAAAAATGTCTTTTTATGTCCTATTGTTCATAGAAATCAAATATTTCAATTCATATGTATTCTCCTCCTCGATCAGATATAAGACATTTGATTTTTAGATCTAACTCATTTTCAACCAACGCTTTGAAGATCTTAAAATTTTCAAATGCTTCATCTTATGTTTCAATAAACCGATCCAACGCATTCTAGAAAATTCATCAATAAATAGAATATAGTATTGTTATCCACGAGGTGACTTTTTCCTTACAGGACCACATGAATCAGTATGTATAAGTACAAGAGGCTTACTTTATGATCCTTATTTGGCATTAAATTGCACCCTGGTTTTCTTAACGAAATGACATGATTTGCATATGGTAGTTTCAGGTAGAGTGATGTTGGGTAAATCACGAACAACTTTGATTTTGCTAGATTTTCTTATTTGAGAGAAGCTCAAATGTCCCAATCTTCTATGCCATAACTAGTTTTATGTAGATTCACCTAAGTAGCATTGCTCTTTGCCACCCTTCAATATATACAAATTTTTTGGTGTTCTTGTTCCTTTTATTATGATTTTTCTTGTTTCAATTTCATGAACTACACACTCTTTTGAACTAAAGACAGCTTCATTTCCTTGATCACACATTTGACTCACACTCAAAAAGTTATGATTTAATCCATCCACATACATAACATTGTTAGCTTTAACCTTTTCTTTTAGAAAAACATATCTTTTTCCCTTAATGATAGCAGGAGAGTCATTTCCAAAAGTAACATTATTTTCCTTATCTAGAGCATTGTATGAAAGAAGTTTATTTTTATCACCTGACATGTGTTTTGAGCACTAGCTATCAATGTACCATTGATTTTATTCTCCTTCTGCAAATAAATCTATGCCATAACTTTCAACTTGTAAGTCGTTCTTTCTCAATACCTTGGAACTAGTGGGTATATGTTCTTTTGATTGAAGTTTGCTCCTGTATTCAGATTATTGATGTCCAAAGTTATTGCAAAAAGAACATTCAATTACTTCTTGAAGAGGAGAAAAGTTCTTATACGCATTATTCTTTATTACTTTCTCATTTCTTTTCTTTCTTGCTTCTCTGGTCATAATGGTTCTGTATGTGATACATTGATCAACTTTATAACCAAAATCATGATATGAGAAACATTGTCCATTAAAGAAGAAATTTTTGTGACCATGGAACCTTCTATTGATGTTTACCTTTTGGTTGATATTTCTATTATTGTTCATCCTTGAATTGAAGTGGCCATGCTTTACCTGGGCATTATCCTTGTTCTTTAGCTAAGTGACAGAGTGTTGCTGGCTGGCTTTAGCTTCATTTAGATAGCTTGTTGCTGAAGACTGAGAGGATTCACCGATATATCAAAGACCTTTCTTAACAAGATGAGAGTGTTGCACCTTGATAATTTCATCTAAGGTTTCAGATCCTTTAGCAAAACTAATATTTAAAGTTTTCACTTTCTCAATTTCCTTTCTTAGACTTACTATTTCACATTCTAATATCTCATTGTGCTTCTACTTTTCTATAAGTTGATTCTTTAGAGTATCTATGGCTATTTTATTTTCTTCCAAACATATTTTGAGTTAATTGATTTCTTCAAGAAAATCATTTTCTTCTAAATCATCCATAAAAGTATCTTTAGCCTCACTAGTGTCCTTTTCAAATGCCATGAACAGTCTAATATCTTGATCAGATTCTCCCTCTTCACTATTTGATAAACCATCACTATCTTCATGAGTGTAATAACTTTTCCTATTGATAAAACGTTTCTTATTAACTTTTGCTAAATCCTTTCCATTTTCATGATTATCTTTATGAGGAAATTTTGCAGCATAATGACCAACTCTTCCACAAGAAAAACATTTGAAAGGAAGCCTACCTCTAAACCTTTTAGTGCCAAGTTGAAGTTTCTTTGCAAAATTTATCTCATCTTCTTCTGATACATACCCTGATTATTTTTTTTCTTCCATTTCCCTGCCTTTTGTAGCATCTATAAAAACAACTTCTTTGACTTCAGACGAACCTCCTTTCCTCATTTCACATGCAGTCAGAATCCCATGAAGTTGAAAAATAGTAAGAGTTTGTAGATCCTGCTTCTCTTCAATATCAGACACTTTTGACTCGAATTTAGGAGTTAGTGATCCTAAAGTTTTTTCTACTAGAGTGGTGTTACATATAGTTTCACCCAGATTTCTCATACAATTTACGATATCATCTAGACATAAAAAGAAACCAGCATGCTCTCATCATTATGCATTTTGAGTTTTTCATATTGAATTCTGAGAGCTTGGATTTTAGTGCTTTTTACCTTGGCATCACCTTCATAGCTCAGAATGCACTGAAAACCTTTTCATTGGTTTCATAGTTCTTCCTTTCTACTGGATCTGGTAGAACTGAGGCTAGATATTGGTAACCACCTTCAAATATAGCCCATACATCTACTCCAAGGGACTGAAGATAGGAACTTGTCTTTGTCTTCTAGAGGATTAAATTTTTTCCATTGAAGAGTGGAGGTCGGATAGTGTTGTCCCATCTTGATTGATCATATTACATGATCTTCCTTCTAGTGATTAAGCTTCTTTAGAAGGACCTGCTTTTATACCAATTGTTTGGAAAAATACTGAGAGGGGGGGTGTGAATCTATATTCACAAGAATCACAATATTTTTCTTTTTGTCTTACTGATTTCTATACATGAATTTGATTAACCCAACTAGCTTATGTACATGCTTGTCCTAACAGAAACTTGCGTATACCCAAATAACTTTACTATTCAGATAAATATTCAGAAACATTCTTTAGCCCAGATCTTCAGTTATGCATCAGATAGTTAAGCAGTAAAAATATGTAGTAATAACAGAATAAATCATCACAAAAGAGAATAACACATGAACACCAATATTTAAGGTGGAAACCTAATTCGGGAGAAAACCACCACTGCTAACGTATCTGTCTTCAATATTTATTATATAGAAAATTGCTTACAATTTTGTATTGATGAAAACTCATATCAGTACGCAGGCATCTGTCTGTAGAAGCCTGCAACCTTTTTTCATTCTCTAGCTACTACGGGAAGGGAGTTCCAAACCCATGATCTCGTTTACCAGCCACTACTAGAAGGGAGATACAACCCCCTGAATAGAACACTCACTTCTACTGGAAGGAAGCTTCTACTTCCACACTGAAGGCTTCAACCCTCAAACCCACTACTGATGACGTTTCATAAATTTTGACAATAGATCCAATAACTTCAACACAACTCAATATATAGATCAACACCAATAGGCATAACCCAAACTTTAAATAGTGAGATCACTATAACCAAAGCACAGTAATATACCCAGACTTATAAATCAACATGCAAAATTAATTTCAACCTTAATCATTCATCACATTAAATGCATACGCTACTTCACTTCACTGTAACCTATGTGTATACGTGCTTTCCTGCACACCAACATGCATATAGATTTGTGAATATTGAATATCTAGAAATTGATCAGACTCAGAAACAGATCTATGGCTTTCAATCATACATCTTTTCAGATTGGTAGAACCCTTATTCAGTCAGCATCATCACTTATATTTAATTACTCATTGATCATATTTTTATATATTGAACTAGCAGCATATATAATATTCAAACAACCTAGATTTACATGAAGAATTCATTGACAAACAGTAGAAATATAGCAGAAATAAACAGATAACCTATCCTTCAAGCTTCAGAAAGCCATGAATTATATACATGCTTTTGCTAAAACAATCCTGCGTGTATACATGCTTTCACCATGATGAACCAGCATATAGATCTGTAAATATTCAAGACTGCAGAAAGTTTCAAATCTATAGACTTACCCAGATTTTACCCTTCACTTCAGAAATCATGCACTTGGTCACAGATCTAAACATCTCACCAATAGATCAAGAAAATACATAGTCATTTCAGGTCTAGAGATCTTGATCCATCATTGTATCTGTTAGCCACCTATAATATTTTGTTATACCAAAAGGTGGCTAAGATCTTTTTTTTTGAGCCTCCAAGGAACAAATTTTATCACTAAAAATTGTTGGCTCTTGAAGACTCCTTGTAGGCCTCATGCCTCTGTCCAAAATCCTCATTTGCTGTCGCATTTTATACTCAGGAATTTCTGCTAATTCCAACTGAAAGACTGCTGAAAGATCGTCATTTCTCCTCTTCTCAAAACCTTTCATCTGCTCCCCTTTTTCTCCATCAAAACTACCTTGTTTTCCTAAGTCCTCTTCTTTCCATTTATGAAAAAATTCCCCTTTCATAGTTAAAAACTCACTTTTTAACTATTTCGGAAACCCCCGATCATATTATTTCCTCATATAACCATAGAGCCCGCAATCGGGCGATAAACCATTGAAAAATCCCTCTCCAATCAATATTTTCCTTTGTAAACCCAAAAACCCACTTTCCGAAAGTTTTAAGTTAAAAAATTAAAACCACGTGATAAATATAAATGGGTTGATTGAAAAGAGCCGATTGCGCAATCACAATCGGAAACAACACAAATGGGTTGATTAGAAAGACCAGGCTCAATGGCTCGATTGCGATTGGCCCTTGTCTTTATACTCCCGGGCATATTACATTCCGTGAAAACCACCGGCCCCGCAATCGGGCGCCTTTTTCCTTTACTTATATATTTTCCGCCCTATCCATTATAACTTGTGTTTATTGCAAAAACTTTGGTTTTCATATGTTTAAAGGTTTTTCCGCCGGTGCGTAGGTCGAAGCAATCCTGACCGTTGATCTAGTCCTTCGATCCAACGGTCTGCGCACAATTGCATCGCAACTTTTCCTTATTGCGCAATCGCATGCCCATCTCTGCGACCTCCGATTGCGATCCCTCTGATTCATTCCCTGCCATTGATCTGGCCCTCAGATCAACGGCCAATGCTCAATTGCAACTTTCAAATCGCACGTGTTTTTGTTGCGCTCCCGATTGCCGATCTCCGATTCAATCCCGACCGTCGATCTTGTTCTCAGATCAACGGCCTGCGCTCAATCAAAATTTCCCTCCGATCGCAATCGCAAACCTTCCCGTCTCACTCCCGATTGCGACCCGCCGATTCCATCGCAGCCGTCCATCTGTTTCGCAATCCGACAGCCATCACACACCCTTGCGATCCCTCCGATTACATCCTATCCGTTCATTTCCCGCTGATCCAATGGTCATCGCTTGATCGCACTGGTCGCCCGAACGCTAATCGCAAGCCCTTTCCACAGTCCTCCGATTTAATCCTAGCCGTCCATCTCCCTGATGATCGGACGAACAGCGCTCAATCGCATCGCTGCGTTTCAATCGCATCCCCTTCTCTGCCCTCCCCGATCGCGATCCTCCGATTAAATCTGAGCCATCCATCCTCCCGAGGATCCAACGGTCCTTATTCCCTCCAATCACAAGTCTTGCCCCGTTTCAAAAACCCTCTGATTCACCTTCCACCGTTGATCTGATCTACAGATCAACGGCCAGCGCTCAATCGCATTGGAAATTTACATCACATGCACTTGCCTGCCACCGCCAATTGAGATCCTCCGATTAGATCAGGACCGTCCACGTGTCCATATCGGACGGTCCAAAACCACCCCGCCTTATTTCTTCTCCCCACTCTCATTTTTCTGTTTTTCGCCGATCTCCACCGTTAGATATTTTTATCCGACCGCTACACTCCTCCCCCGCCATCTGAAGCAGTTTAAACCTATTTTTCGCAGGATTTATTAATTGTTTTGTGTTTGATGTAGGTGTTCTAAATGGTTTTCCATTGTATAACGAAGAAATGCCAAGGGCTAGGAATGACGATTCTCATGCCCTCGTTTCATTACAAAGAAGCCATTCATGGGGCTCTATTCCATGTTTCGTCAGTACTCTATGAGTATTGATGCCGTAAAGCCCAGTGCGGGTCTGCACATCGACAAGACACTATTTTAATTCAAACACAGTTAAAGAGTATCATTTTTGAAGACAGAGCACAGCAGATGAAGATTGAAGACAGTTTTTATGGGGATTACGGCTAAGAAAGTTATCAAAAGCCTAATCCCCAATCTAAAACACAGTTTTAAAGAAAACCTAAAGTGTTTCATCAGGCATATTGCCTCCACCGCCATACTTTGAGGCAAATTGATTCCTCAACCACCGCAGTGCCACCTATTGCCTCAAAATGCTCAGTCAGAGGCTAAATTTATTGAACAGGATCAGATATTATGCCTCGGAACAGCCAAAGAAGTTATTTCTGCCCCAAATTTAATGACAGAATATCTGCAGAGTTACTCCCCACAGTACGCAGAGCCTCAAAGTCAAATACAACTCCTGCTGAGCTTAATTCATAAATGTAAAACAGTTAATACAGTGTTCCACCTGTGAATTTCTTCATCGAGCCCCTCAAAGGCCACGAAGTCTTGAATCTGTATTAATTGCTTCGAGAGATCTTTTGTTAGGTCTCACCTCCTCATCCTTCTATAAATAATTCAGTAGAAGATGAGTGAAGGGTTGGATAAGTTGGTTGTTAATGTAATTGCTGAAAGATTTTATGTAACTGAGCTGAAAAATCTTGACTATAGATAGTGGTTTCATCGGCTCTTGGAGCTCTGCTTGTAGCAGATAGGTTAGGTTGTGAAGAGAGATGGATTAAAACATTGGACCTGAATATTGTAACCAGTTTGAAGCATCAATACAAGCTGATTTATGGGATCCTGGTCTATGTTGATGGTGATGTTATTCTCACTGTGAACTTGTCATTTTATTTCCGTTTTCAATTCGTTTCATTTTCCACTGTAAAGAACAGTTTGAACAGTGTTAGGACTTACTGTATACCAGTAACCTTCTCTGGCTGAGAAATCTTTATCCCAATGTTTTCTTCTAATTGTGTTATTTAGAAATGATTTAATTCAGTCTAAGTACAGAGATGCTGGCGTTCCCTCATCTTTTCGTCACAGCTGAATGTTATTTTTAGATGTTACTTTCAATATATGTTGTGTAAGGAATGAATTGAGGAAATCAAAGGTTAGCCCTGATTCCCTTTCTTGTTTGCTCAACTATTCGATTGTTTCCCTTAGGATGTGTTAAAATCTGACTAGTTTCGAAGTACTTATCAGATCTTAGGCCATTCTGTGTTATCTTTGTGATTGTCTTGGATGTAACTAAGTAAAGGAGAGCTAGGAGAGGATTAGGGTGAGCCCAGCCCACTAGTTTCTACTCCAAAGGTTGCCTTCAAGTTTCCCTTCGTTTTTATTTGTATTCTATTAGAAGTTTATCAAAGGCTGGATAGTTTCAAAGTACTTACCAGATCCTAGTTTTCTTCTATGTTTTTCCTAAGTGCTTGGTCAAAGGCTGGCTAGTTTCAAAGTACTTACCAGATCCTGGGTTGCTCTTTGTTTTGCATCTGTCTTTTCCCTTTCTTATTTGTATCACTCCATTCCATAAATCAAACTCTAAAGAGATCCTTAGGCATAGATGACTTGCCCCATAGATCATTCTTGAACCTGAATGTTTCAATTAAATCCTCTTATGACTCCATAGCCCAATGGATTGACAATTTTCCATCATCCCCCTTCTTGATCAAAGCTTACTCTTTTGCTTGCAACTTCTCACCGTTGAACCTATTTACATATAGATCTTTCTGCCTCAGACAGCAATTATGTTCAATCATCCGAAAAGACCAAACAAAAACCTTGGACCTCATAACTAGCCTAATATCATCACTTTAAACTTCAAAGACAATATCCATCTTTGTACATATTGGAGAGATCCCTCTCCGGATTAAGGAGGGCTAGATCCTAGAATCCCAAAGTTGGTTGAAATGATGTTAACTCTGTGATCTGACTTTGCCAATATTGCTTGTTACAGAGACCTAACAGTATCCATGGGTGCATCAAATTTTAGATTTTCCAATAAAAAAACCCATTCTATGTAGATATACTTCATAGAGAAGTATTCAGTTAAAACCCATCAATATGCACACTTTTCACTATGATCTTCTTCTCCTTATATAGGTTTAGCCTTTCCCAATACCATGAGCCAAAACCACACAAGTGTCGATGGTATTCTTGGACATAATAAAATATATGACACATCACTCAATACTATGGGCTAAAACCGTGGTAATGACTCCTGGTATCATAAATTTAGAGCACAAAAGGCATACGCTACTTGGCTCATTATTTTCCGCGTGTGTACGCAACTTGACTTGCATGAGCTCGCATATAGAACCTTAAATATGAATATTAATCATCTTCTGCTAGACCTTCTGCTAAATTGTAACCATCTTCTGCTAAACCACTGTGCTTCTACAGAAGCCATATACTTTAGATCTCCTCTTCTAGATCATCATGAAGAAATTTTGTCTTCACATCCATCAGTTCTACCTCAAAAGAAAATGCAATGACAACATATAAATTAATCTAATAGAAGTAACCTTGCAAATAGGAGAAAAAATATCACCAAAATCCATTCCTGACACCTGGGAAAAACTTTTCCTACCAATTGAGATTTTTATTTATCCACATTTCCTTTTGCATTCATCTTATTCTTAAACACCCATTTTCTCCCAATGGGATTCCTTCCAGCCGACAACTCCACTAGATCCCATGCCTCATTTTTGTGCAAGGATGTCATTTCATCAACCATGGCCTCCTTCTAGAGTTTTCCATCCTCTAAATCCACTACCTCCTTGACAGTTATAGGATCATCATCAGTGATCGATAAAGAAAATTTTGAACATAAAGCAGATGGAATTTAACTTTATGGCTGTCTTCTTTCTCGAATTGATCTTCTCACAACTAGAATTTGTGGCTCTTCCTCTTCTGAATCTTGTTCTGCTGTCGAGTCTAATCCTTCTTCCTTTAGCTCAAAATCTATATTCTTAGGTTACTCTATTAGGAATTCATATTTCACAACATATTTCACCTCTCTAAACACCACATATTGACTGTACACAACCTTCCTTGTTTCTGGGTTCCAAAGCTTATAACCTTTTAACCATCCTTATACCTAATAAAGATGCATATTTTATATTTATTATCCAACTTGGTCCTTTTTTCCTTGGGAACATGTACATATGCATCACATTCAAATACCCTCAAATGTGAAAGAGAGGGTTTCTCACTAGTCCATACCTCATGTGGAGTCTTATCTTCCAATGCTGATGAAGGTGATCTATTAACTAGGTAGCATGCAGTATCCACTGCCTCATGTTTCTTTCCTTTTCCATCAATGCCCTGTTCATTATTTATGCAACTCTGTTTTTCTGAGGTGTGTATGAAGTAGTATTATGATGTGATATACCACACTTCTTACATAACTCTTCAAATTCCTTATTTCAGAATGCTCCTCCATTATTTGTCCTCAACACCTTTATCTTCTTCTTTGTCTATTTTTCCACCAGAGCCTTAAATTATTTAAATCTGTCAAAGACTTCAGATTTATTCCTCAAGAAATATACCCATGTATTCCTGAAGAAGTCATCTATAAATGACACATAGTACACATAATTACCCAGTGATGGAACCGACACAGATCCGAACACATCATTGTGCACAAGCTCTAATATCTTGTTCTCTCTCTTAGCACTAAAAGGAAACTCACCCGATTCTGCTTACCATATATAAAATGTTCATAGAAATCGAAATACAGAGAGAAATTAGACATACCTTATACCATTCCATTACCATGCAGTATTCAAAGGCCCTTATCTCCAATATGTCCAAGCCTTTGATGCCATAGCATGGTCTTTGCTCCACAGACCGCTAGGATTTCTGTTCCACTTCTAGGAACCACAAAAATTTTGAACCCATCAATAACACTGCTACCCAGAATCTTGTACAGAGTTCCAATACGAACTCCCCACATCAATAATTGTTCTCCTTGAGCCATATTGTAGTTATATTTCTTGAACATTGTTTTTACACCTGTATCATCCATCTTGCTTATAGAAATCAGATTTCTGGCCAATTTAGGAATATGCAAAACATCAGGAAGTGTTCTAATCCTTCCACCTTACAACCTCAACATTAATTTTATGCGTCTGATGATTTCAGCCTTTCTATCATCACCTAAGATGACATCACCACCATCATATTTCTCATATTCGCAGAACCACTCCCTATGGGGAGTGAAGTGAAAGGATGAACCTGATTCAATCAACCATGCCTCATGATCTTTTTTTTTTTTAAGAATAAGCCAAATACACATCCCCACATTCATCTAAGGTGATTTTAGCCTCTATAGAAGGAGCATCATCATATCCCTTTCCTTTCTCAAGAGCTTTAGATATGCAGTCCTTTTTGAAGTGCCCTTCCTTTCAGCATTTCTAGCACACCTTTATAGGCTTTCCAGGAGATTTCAATCTCCCTCTAGATTTAGATCTCCCACTCGAGAAATTATTATTATTTTTGTTTTGGGACCATCCTCGTACATACAAGGCAACTCCATTTTGGCCCTCCATATGTTTTCATCTCATATCCTTCTGTACTAAGGTTGAGACTATTTCATCAAAATTCAAGGTAGTTGTATTGCTACCTATTGCAACAACCAGACTATCCCACAAATCTGGTAGAGAATAAAAAAAAGTGATGCACTTATCTTCATCTAATATTTTAATATCAGCATATGAAAACTGACTTACCACAGAATTGAAGGCGTTCATATGCACTGTCGCTGAGTCTCCATCCTTCATCCCTAGGTAATACAACTTTTTATGCAGGGAAAATTTATTAACTGAATAATTATATTGGTACAATGTCCCTAACTTGTCCCACAAATCCTTCACCATAGCTTCCCAAGAGAAATTCAACAATACTGAATTTGAGATACAAAATCATATTGTGGTCTTGGCCTTCCGATCCAGCTTTGTCTAGTCTTCATCTAACATTTTCATTGGTTTAGTACCCAGATATATCATGATCCAATGTCTTTTATCCATCAACAAATCCTCCATCTTGAGCTTCCACAACTCAAAACTCTGACCATTAAATTTTTTGTTATCTATCTTTCCACTACTCGCCATATTCTTTCACTGCAAGAATCGATACCGTAGATCTCCCACTGAACAAGGTCTACCATAGACCCGAGCAAAAAACCCCTCAGCAGCAAAGGTGTCCCCTTTGTTAGGGCAAGGAGTCACTCCTTCATTGCAAAAGGAGTAAGACTTAAACATCATATTTCATTTCAAATTTAAAGGTTTTAAGTGGTGCGATGGCTTCTTAAAGAGTTTGAAATGATTTTTTATTCTTTTAGAATTTTGTGCATTTGACAAGCTGTGGCAAGTATAAATTGTATGGGTAAACTGGTAGTATATGGGAGTAGATTGTAACAAATGAAAGAATACATATAGCTGGTACTCAATCTAAGGAATATGCATATCCTAAATCAGTAACACAACTATAAGAGTATCCTTTTACACAAAATTTGTTTTATGTAAAGGAAATAACATTTAGAAAGCTTAGTACATGTATAAATTATTTCATAAATATTTTATAAAACCTTCACTAACATGGTCTATAAAACATATATATGATTTACAGAAAACTAAACAACAAATAATTAACTATTATATCCTCTAACCATTCTCTTACTCACACCTTACTAGCTACTGCAACTCCTAAATCAGAAGAATTAAACAATGAGAGAAACACACCATACATTAGATAGTCCTTGAATCCCAAAATCCTCCAGCATGAAGTGCAAAAAGGATTTTTCTTTATTATAATAAGTCTTTAGGTAGACAAAAATGCAACCTTGTAATGGTATTTACAAATGATATTTATAGAGAGAGAGGCACCAACTCCATCTCTCCTAAAAAGAAGGAACCACTCTTTCTCACATTACATAGGTGTTATAGGACATTAAAGATATATCCTATCAAAATATAACTAATAAAACAAATGTATATGAGAGAAGAGAAGAAATTTTGGATTGTGCTGCTGAGTATGCTGACATGTTGCCTCTTTTTTTGCTGATTTGTCTCCCCATGACTTTGGTTCTTTAATAACCATGTGTCTTCATTAAATGTGAGTTTCAAGAACGTCATAACCACTTATCAACCATCACTTGATATATCCATATCATTATGAGTCCTTATCATTCCTGAACTTTCTCATAAACTCTTCTCACAATTGTCAAAAATCATTTAAAACATGCGCTAACGGAAATTCTGATAAAAACCTGTAACAGCGTGAAAACTGCAATGCTACCGTAATTTCTAGTAGAGATCTGTTTCTTTTCCAAAAATTCACAACAAATACTTGAAAAACCTATGTAGACTTATACACTCTGAAACTTGAGTTGTTGTTCAAAAATGTACTTAGTAAGAAAAAAGGTATTTTATTAGGAAACCTTATTACCTTTCTTCCATATGGGCTGCAACTTTTACAAGCTTATGCAAGTCTGATTTTTTGTCAACAACTGATTTGATCTTGTGGTCCTGGTGGCTATTTCTATGTCAATGGTATTTTTCTCTTTTGAACCCTTCTGAATTTTTCTTCTTTTTGCAGATTCTGTTTCCTGGTGTAAAGGGGCTTTACCCTTATCTTTCTTTTTCGGCTCATTAGTATCTTCAATTAAAGGATTTAGAGTCCGTAACCCTTTATATTGCTTCTTTATATCTATGACCTCTTTCAACAAACTTGGATTATGCAGGGCTTTATATTTGAGCCTAAAATTGTTGTTGTCTCTGGTGCATCTTTTACTGCTATCATCATTTTTTTTTGCTTCCTCTTTCCTTCTTTTGATGCTAATATCATACCCTACGTATTTTATGAGCTCTTCATTAGACTTAGTGGGATGATATTACTTCTGAATATTTTGTTGAATGTCTACTTCCGAAACTTCCAGTAGCACCTGTGATTTGGATTTTTCTACAGTTGCAGACTCTTCTCTCTGAGCTCTGGTATAAAATTTAGGAAAAGGAGAAATGGGAGGCACCATATTCATTGATTTAGGCTTACTGGTTGATGAGCCTTATCCTTTCTCCAACTTCTTCTCAACCTTGGTTAAAGGAGTATTTTCTTTTCTGCCTTTAACATTTCTATGGATGTTCTCCTTCTTAGTCTTTCTCTTAGTTCTCTTACCAACTGATGAAGTAGTTGGTTTCTGGTTTTTCTCTTTTTTTTTGGCAGGATGAGGATGTTGTCCTGAAGATGGAGATAGCTAATATGTAATATTTGGTGTAGGTGCAGGTTGGCCTACCCTGTAAAACAAAAAATTATCCCACGACTGGTTTCTTTTCCTGAGTTCTTCCTCAACCAATACTTTGATAATAGCATGATGATATAAACTATATTATGATGCATATGAATGAGTTTGTATCATATCTAACATCTTTGTCAAGCTCTTCAGTAGAAATAATGGTAAGTTGAGGGTATTCATACCTACAATATGAAACAAAAATCTCATATGATAAAGAAAAACAACAATATACCTCCTCTCAAAAGTGAGGTAAATTTTGATGAGCTTGACAGTCTTAGCCCATTCATTTTTGAGGTAACTACTAGGAATTCCTTTAGCCTAGTTAGGATCTTTGTGTACATATTTAATGAAACTGTTGAGGTCTCCTCCAGTGATGACATGGACTTTAAGCCATTTCTCTCCTTCTTATGGAAGGTTTAAATCTTCAGCAATAGACTCTGCTGATAAGTGTTATCTGAGACCATAGATAGCTGCTTCCTACCCATTGAAAGGGTGTGAAAATTCATGAGCTACTCCTAAATGAGAGCTTCCTTGTATTGAACTCAATGGATAGAACCCTGCTTGAAAAAATAACCTTCTCACATTTGGATTAGCATAAACTAGATCATCTTCTTGGGGTTCATTTCCTTTTAGCTTTCTTCCTTTCTTAGCCATCTTCAGTAATAAAGAATTTTGTCTGCTGAAATCTGATAGATGTCAAGATTAGAGGAGCTCACTAAAGAGGTGTTGTTTTGTCTTCATTGAAATATGTCTGAAATCTGAGTATCCTTACTTAAGCTAGTCATTGGAGCTGCTCATTCACCAACATTTAAACTCGAAACTAATGGTTTTCCCATCTTTTCGATGGTTAAAAAATATATGTTGGTTCACCTTTCAATGCATGATATTTTTCATAATGGTAAATATCTTAGACCGTAGCATAAACCTTGTGGTAGTCATGATTAACTTTAGTTGGCTGTGGAGTTTCAAATGATATGCTACAGGTGGCTAGATATGAGTGGAGCTAGAGTTGGAAGTCACCTCCATTGTATCCTTATTACAAGCCTAAAATTTCGACAACGTTCATGCATGATTAAAACAAACGGTTGTCGCATTAAAATTGTAGATCCAAGATCTACCTTAACATATAATACGTACCTCGACATGTCGATGAAATGACTTAGATGACAGATAGGAAAAAAACAGTTGGCTTTTAAAAACTTTAGATTAACACCTAGCATGCTATACGTATAACAACGACTCCAACTTAACATCACTCGATGTAAACATTTCCTATCATGTGACCTAACTAATGATAAAATTTTAAAAAATAGTAGATAACAGGAACATATGGCTTAACACAAAGAGAATGCTCCTTTTTATTATTATTATTATTTTTAAATAGGGGAGGTTACCGAAATTTACGGTAGCATCGGGTTAAATAAAAATAGACATAAAACATAATTAAAATAGACTTTCCGAAAAGGGCTAAAAAAGACGCTTATAGAATTTTCGGTAGAGTTCTAATTTTTTTGAAATTTACAAAATTTTATCCTAAAAACAAAAAAAATTAAAACCTACTCATGACTTAGCTTAGAACTGTGCTAACATTGGCTTCGCAGGGGATAGAGCTCTCCCTATGAGGCTCTAAGAATATTTTTCAGTTTCATTGCCTTGCATTCGGCTATGAAGTCTTATTATGAAACACACCGTTAATTACAATGAATTTAGGCCACCAAAAACCTTAGTAAAATAATTTTTTGAGAAAGTGCCCATTAAATGGGCCTCCAAACAGTTCTGTCCCATCAAGATGTTGCAACTCAAAAGTATTGTTCTACAGAATATTGGAGATTTTGAAAGGACCAAGCCATAAAGCATCAAATTTGGAATGTTTACCTGGGTCTTGATGTTATGCATCCCATTTCAACACCAGATCTCCAATTTGAAAATCTTATTTTTTAGTCCCTTTATCAAAAACTTGCTTTACAACTTGCTGATATTTTCTTACCAAATCATATTGTTGTTCTCTCTTTTGTTGCACTTCTATGATCTAATAAATTCTTCTGGTCATTTCATTTGGCTCAGCTTCATGATATTGCGAAAATTTAGCTACAGGAATGGCTATTTGGACTGGAAAAACAACATCAGTTCCATAAACAACCATTTGAAAGGGTGATGTATTAATAGACTTTTTGATTGTCACCCTATCATCCCTTTAAAAAAATTTCAATTTAGAGTCCCATGATTTCTTATTTTGCTCCAATAGCTTGGTGATGATTCTTACCAAAATTTTGTTAGATGATTCAGATAAACCATTCTCTTGTGGATAGTAAGCTATAGAGTGAGTAAGATGAATACCATAATCTTCACAGAAATTTACCAATGAGGTAGCTATAAAAGAAATTGCATTATCTAATACTAACCTTGATGGACATCCAAATCTGGTTATGATTACCTCTAGAAAGTTAATAATAAATTTAGGAGTATAATTCTTGGTAGGTATTGCTTCAATCCATTTTTTGAAGTAATCATTTGCAACAAGAATCCAACGATATTGTCCACTTGAAGGTGGATGGATTTCGCCAATGAAATCCAATCCCCATTGCTGGAAAGGTGCAAAAAAAACTATGGGCTTGAGAGGCAAAGACTTCAAATGTTTTTTTACCAGTGAACTTCTGACATTTTTCACATGATCTCACCTCAGCACATACATCAGAGAATAATCTAGGCCAAAAATAGCTAGCTCTTAGTATTTTGTATGCAGTACTTCTCCAATAGTGATGACCTCCACACACTACTATGCATATCAAAAATAACTTTCTTGGACTCATCTGGGTCAATGCATCTCAAAAAAAATCCTGTAGGACCTTTCCAATATAAAAAATTATCCTTGATGCAAAATTTAACAGTTTTCAGCTTCAAAGATCCCACTCTTCTTTTATCAAAATTTGGAGGAGGCTTAAAATGATGCAGAAAATAAATGATATATTTATACCAGATGCACTCATAAAACTTTACATCTACTGCCATGCTATCTATAGGTTCTGAAATTTTCCCTTCTAGATTGTCATCGATGAAATTCAAGCCCAAAACTCTACAATTTTCTTCAGCTAGTAGTTTGGCTAATCCTTGACCTTTGATTAGTTTAGTAGGCTTTATCTCTAAATCAAATTCAAGAACTTAAGTCACCCACTTACTTCTTTTTCCATCAATATCAGGTTGAAATAATATCTCTCTAACAACAGATAAAGGTACATATGATATAATTTGAGCATGCATAATATAAACTCTAAAAGCCTTCAGAGCTTTAACTAATGCATAAGCATGCTTTTCCAACATTTCATACTTCAATTCTGCATCTCTAAGGGCTCTGTTGAAAAATGCTATGGGGGCTTCTTTATTTTCTGCATCTTTTTGTAATAAAAAAACAACAATAGTATCTTGAGAGGAAAATGAAAATATAAAGAAAGGCTTTGAGTATTTAGGGCTTACCAACTGAGGTGCTTCAATGATAGAGTTTTTGATTAGCTCAAATGAATTTCCGGCTTCAAATGTCCACTTGCATTTCTTGTCCTTCTTCAGCATGCAAGTAATATGTTTCACCACTTCAAAAAAATTGGGAAAGAACCTTCTTAAGAAATTGATCTTACCAAGGAAATATTTAATCACTTTCTTGGATATTGGAAGTGTTAAATCTTGAATTGCAATCACTCTTTTGGGATCAATTTTCACTCCATCTTTAGAAACTTAGTGACCCAACATCTTACCTTCTTTAAGAGTGAAATGATACTTCTTTGGGTTCAATGATATACCATATTTTCTACATTTAACAAATACTTGGCTCAAGTGTTGAAGGTTCTCTTGGTCTAAACCTGAAAGAACAGTGATATCATCCAAATAGATGACTAATAATTTATACTTTTCTCTAATGAATGCAAAGTCCATAGCACGCTAAAAACTAGCTTCGACATTCATAATCCCAAATGGCATTTTTTCATACATGAACGTTCCCTAGGGAGTATTGAATGTTGTCTTCTCTCAGTCTTCTGGCTAAACAGATACTTGGTTGTACCCGGAGAACCCATCCAACATGGAAATTCTATCTAACCTGGTTACCTTTTAAAGAATATGCTCCATCTTTGGCAATGGATAATTATTTTTCTTGGAGCATTTGTTAAGATTCTTGAAATCTACACATAATTTGACTTCACCACTCTTCTTTCTTACTGGAACTAGATTAGCAACCCAATCTGAGTATCTCAATGGAATGATGATTTTAGCATCCAAAAGTTTCTTCACTTCCTTCTCCATCACTAGTAACAATTGTGGATTGATTTGTCTTAATTTCTGCCAGAATGACTTAGTACCATATTTCAATGGTATCCTATACTCAATGATAGTTGTATCATATGTCTTAAGATCCTCATATTTCCAAGAAAAAAACATCAACATATTCACAAAACAACTTGTGGTATTCAATATTTCTTTCTTCTGATAAAGCTTTTGACAACATAACATACCTTGGCTCTAGTTTTGTACCCAAATTGAAATCTTCCAATTCTACATCTGTTTAAGCTAATTGTGGTTTGAATGAAACATCATTATGATAAATAAGCTTCTCAAGTGGGATTAAACCCTTGTGAATATGATTGGTAGGGAGTTGTACGATCGGCTAATCAGAAATCTGTTTTTTCAAATTTTGGTGTCTTCATAATCAACATCATTCTTCATGAGATCTTCATCCTGAAAAATTTTTAGGACAAAAAATTCTTCAATAGCTTTAATGAATCTTCTAATCTCCTAGTCATCCTAAAAAATTTTCCAATGTTTGACATTGTCAGGAATTCTAGGTCTGAACTTAACTTCCACTTCATATTTCAGCTTTATCGGTATTGGAATCTTTAATGAGCTTGCTGAAATAGAAATTGAATCAACCAAATGTCCAAAAACATAAATTTCTGAAATATTCATGTCTTTTTCTATTTTTAAACGAATAGCAAAGCTTCATATTCATACACATTGTTAGTTTCTTCAAATTCAAGTTTTAAAGAAAAAATGGAGCTCTCTTTCAAAGGGGAAATGAGAACTATTCCTACACCATCTCCTTCTTTAGAACATGAGCCATCAAAATACATTTTCCACACCTGAGAACCCACATGACTGATCTATTTTTTAGTAGTCTTCAAAATATGAAAAATTTCTGTAGGCAGGGAAAAATTATCTATATGTAAAATGCTTGAACCCACATCAGTTGTTCTAGCATAAATTGGATGATTAGTGGGGTCTTTTATATCACTAATAATATATGCCAGCTGAGATTCTCTATAAAGTATTATTTTTTCTCCTCCAAAAACAGGGATAGTAGCATAAGTGAAATCCATTTGCAAATTTCCTCCCAACCTTATAATCAATGACCTAGAAATTAACATGCCAAATCTAGGGGGAATGTCAGCTACAACAATATCCATCACCATCCCTCTCATGGGTAACTGAAAGAGTCTTACTGTAAGGTATTCGATTACACCAAGGCATTGTAATTTCTAGGAATCAAAAGAGTAGAGATCTTGGTATTCTTTAGTTACTTCAAGACCTAGTTCATACACGACTACCTTGAGCATTAAATTATGTGAGGCTCCAGAGTCCATTAGGAAATTATGTAAGATTTTATCATGAATATTCAGAGATAGATAGAAGGGAGGGGTAGATTCATCTCTGTCTTCTAACAACGGACCTAAAATAATAGTAGGCTTGTCATCTTGAAGGTTAGCAAATTTAGAGACTACTTCAATTTGTGGAGGCTGAAGAGCTTTCATAAAAGTATTTTTTGAAATCATCATTATTCATGAGTTCTACAAGAGGAAGAAGAATCTTTATCTTTTGTATTTCATTCTCAAAATTGAAAATAGGGGGTAGTTTGTGAGAGATTTTTATCTCAAGTGAATGAGGGTTTACTGCTAGCAGAATTTTCAGTCTACTTGGTCCAACCACTTGATTTTCTACTAAAATTTTAATTGCGTCCTTATTCTTATTTGGTTGTGCAACAAGCTTTGAATTATGATCAATCTTCTTTGATTTGAGATTGTATCTAATTTCATGATCAAATGCAATCATGGAATGATTAAAACTCACTTCATTATTCTGAGTATATGACATGAAGTCTTCATACTCTGCTTGTGTAATATGGATCAGCCATTCTTTATCTCTTGTATAATTGATATCATCACCTTTCTCTAACCCTTCATCTTCCTCTTAATCTTCAAAAAATGAATTCTAAAAAGGGGGTTTCACTTTTTGATCATCAACATCTATTCTTTCTCTTTGCAAAATTTGAGAAACATTAGGTGTTCTAAATTGCTGCCTATTAGGATGATCAAATGAAACATTTCTAGTAGTAGTTGGTATTGCTTGCATCTTGAGCTTGGAAATATCAGGGGTCAATCACTTGACCATCTTGGTCAGCTCATCTAGCTTAGGATCTATGTCAGAAGTTCCTAAAGATGAAACTTCAATTTTTTGCTTCCTTTTTTCTTTGTCAATCCCTCCTCTGATTTTATCAGCTGCTAATATATTAGATTCTACTTCCAGTACATTGTCCTGTATTTGTGTTAGGGCCGTAGATATTATTTCTCTCAATAAAAAACAAAAATCATGATCAAAGGCACCAACATAAGTGATTTTGGCTTAAGCTTTAGTAGGCTTGATTTCAGTGGGTATTTTTCTATACATATTATTGAATCTCTTAGAAAAATTAGAAACTGGTTCTCCTTCTTTTCTTTTATTGCACCAAATTTAGTGATATAATACATAAAATATTTATTATCACTCCATCTCCTTAAAAATGTATAATCTAGGGTTTCAATTCCAGTTATGCCACTAGCTATCAAAGATCTAAACCATTTCCTAACAACACCCTCAAGGCTCTAAACAAAAAATCTCAACCAAACATCTTCATGCTCAATATTCAGATTGTCAACATAGGCATAAAAATCAAAAAGGTGTTCTTCAGCTGTTACCTCTCATGTAGGCAATGCATTCATAGGTTGAGGTAAAACCAAAGGGGCATACCTTGCAACAACAATTGCATCCATCTAGCTAGGGGGTGGCTTTGAACCTGCCATGGTATGATTTTTTGGGATTTGTGGAACAAAAATTGGTGGATTGTGAACAATAGATGATGAAGCACCAAATTTTGATGTAGAGACTTTTTTTTGGCTATAAAACAAGGGAGGTACAAGATTTTTTGCAAAATCAGGGGATAGATTTTGTACGAATTCTTTAGGGACAACCTTTGAGAAAACATTAGCGGAGGCAACAAAATTTCGTTTACTCTTTTTCTTGATTATATTTTTAGGTTCAGGGACTGAGATTCTCAAAGGGGAATATGAGTTAGCCCTAGTTCTAGCCCTTCTAGGAGAAATAAATTCAACAATGGAGTTTCTAGGTGTAAAGCAGTCTAAAAAGATAGCTGGAACTATACAGCTCAAAACCATACTTATAACTTTGTCATTCACCCAACGATAAACTTCAACTCGCCTACCCAGCAATGGTGCCAAAGATGTTAGCACAAGGAGTCACTCCTTGACTGCAAAAGGAGTAAGACTTACACATCGTAGTTCATTTAAAATTTAAAGGTTTTGAATGGTGGGATGGATTCTTAAAGAGTCTGAAATGATTTTTTATTCTTTTAGACTTTCATGCATTTGTCAAGCCGTGGAAAGTATAAATTTTATGGGTAAATTGGTAGTATAGGGGAGCATATTGCAAAAAATGAAAGGTTAGAGGTAGCTGGTACTCAATCTAAGAAATATGCATATCCTAAATCAGTCACATAACTATAAGAGTATCCTTTTACAGAAACCGTCTGTTTTATGTAAAGGAAATAACATTTATAAAGCAGAGTACATGTATAAGGTATATCATAAATATTTCATGAAACCTTCACTAACATGCTCTAAAAAACATATATATGATTTGCAAGAAACTAAACAGTAGATAATTAACTATTAGATCCTCTAACAGTTCTCTTACTCACACCTTACTAGCTACTGCAACTCATAAATCAGAAGAATTAAACAATGAGAGAAACACACCATACATTAGATAGTCCTTGAATCACAAAATCCTCTAACATGAAGTGAAAAAAGGAGTTTTCTTTATTATAATAAGTCTTGAGGTAGACCAAAATCCAACCCTGAAATGGTTTTTACAAATGATATTTATAGAGATATAGGCACCAACTCCATCTCTCCTAAAAAGAAGGAACCACTCTTTCTCACATTACATAGGTGTTATAGGACATTAAAGATATATCCTATATAAATATAACTAATAGAACTGATGTAGACTAGAGAAGAGAAGATAGTTTGGACTGTGTTGCTAAGTATGTTGACATGCTGCCTCTTTTTCTACTAATTTGTCTCCCCATGAATTTGGTTCTTTAATAACCACGTGTATTCATTAAAGGTGACCATAAAAAACCTCATAACCACCTACCAACCATCAATTATCATATCCATATTGTTTTGAGTCCTTATCATTCTTGAACTTGCTCGGAAACTCT
Organism: Pinus albicaulis; assembly: GCA_034641835.2. Taxonomy (NCBI): domain Eukaryota; kingdom Viridiplantae; phylum Streptophyta; class Pinopsida; order Pinales; family Pinaceae; genus Pinus; species Pinus albicaulis. Next base: position 1,216,737,293 of record CM076577.1, read on the forward strand.
GCTGACAACTGTCAAAAATCATTTAAAACATGCGCTACCAGAATTTCTAGTAAAAACCTGTAATTGCTCAAAAACTATAATGCTACCATAATTATGCTACCATAATTTCTGGTAGCACTGATTCTTTTTCAAAAGTGCACAGAAAATACTTGAAAAACCTTTGCAGACTTATACACTCTAAAACTTGAGATGTTGTTAAAAAATGTACTTAGTAAGAAAAAAGGTATTTTATTAGGAAACCCTTTTACCTTTCTTCCATATGGGCTGCAACTTCTGCAAGATTTTCCTAGTCTGATTTTTTGTCAACAACTGATTTTGATATTGTGGTCCTAGTGGTTGTTTCTATGAGAGTGTTTTCTCTTTTGAACCCTTTTTAGTTTTTCTTCTTTTTGAGGATTCTGTTTATTGGTCTAAAGGGGATTTACCCTTATATTTATTTTTGGGCTCATTAGTCTCTGTAATTGAAGGAGTTACGGTTTGTAACCCTTCAAACTTGAATTATGAAAGGCTTTATATTTGAGCCAAAAACTTGTTGTTGTCTCTGGTGTGCCTTTTTTTGCTACCAACAACTGGTTTCACATCATCTTTCCTTCTCTTGCTGCTAATATCATACCTTGCATATTTTAGGATTTCTTCATTAGAATTAGTGGGATGATATTCCTTCTGAATATTTTGTTGAATGTCTACTTTCGAAACTTCTAGTAGCACCTATGCTTTATATTTTCCTGTAGTTGCAAACTTTTCTCTAGGGAAAATTTTAAGAATAGAATTTTATCTTAAAGTTTATAAATATTGGTGAATATTACTAGTCCCTAATATGCAAATTGTAAAAGTCTTGGCGATATTTTTGTAAATATTTATATTTCTAATGATTCTATAAAATCTCTATAAAATTTTGGCGATTTCTAAGGTAAAATATTTTTATACTATAAAATTTGGGCAAATCATATTCTAAAAAAATGGAAATTCACGAATCTTTTTTTTTGAAAAATCATGGAATTTTAGCCCACCTGTAAATATTAGCCCCTAAAATTTTCCTTGGTTTTCTCTCTGAGCTCTAATATAAACTTTGGGAAAAGGAGAAATGGGAGGCACCATATTCATTGATTTAGGCTTATTGGTTTGTGAGCCTTCTCCTTTCTCCAACTTATTCTCAACCTTGGTTGAAGGAGTCTTTTCTTTTCTTCCCTTCAAATTTTTATGGATGTATTTTCTTTTCCGCCAATTTAGGAATCTGCAAAACATGAGGAAGTGTTCTAATACTTCCACCTTGAAGCTTCAACTTTACTTTTCCACGTCTGATGATTCTGGCCTTCTTATCTTCCCCTAAGAAGACATCACCACCATCATATTTCTCATACTCGCAGAACCACTCCCTATGGGGAGTGAAGTGAAAGGATGCACCTGAATCAATCAACCATGCCTCATGATCTACACTTGTATTTAAATAAGAAGCCAAATACACATCCCCACCTTCATCTAATGTGATTTTCCCCTCTATATAAGGAGCATTGTCATATCCCTTTCCTTTCTCAAGAGCTTTAGATCTGCAGTCCTTTTTGAAGTGCCCTTCCTTTCTGCATTTCCACCACACCTTTATAGGCTTTCCAGGAGATTTAGATCTCCCTCTAGATTTAGATCTTCCACTCAAGAACTTATTTTGTTTTTATTCTGGGACCGTCCTCGTACATACAAGGCATCTCCATTTTGGCCCTCCATATGTTTTCGTCTCATATCCTTCGGCAACAAAGTTGGGAATATTTCATCAAAATTAAAGGTAGTTGTATTGCTACCTATTGCAACTACCAGAATATCCCACGAATCTTGTAGAGAGCACAACAAACTGATGCAGTTATCTTCATCTAATATTTTAATATCAACATATGAAAACAAAATTACCATAGTATTGAAGGTGTTCATATGCACTGTCACTGAGTCTCCATCCTTCATCCCCAGGTTATACAACTTTTTCTACAAGAACAATTTATTCACTGAAGAATTAGATTGGTACAACATCCTTAACTTGTCCCAAAAATCCTTCACCATAGCTTCCCGAGATAAATTCAACAATACCAAATCTGAGATATAGAATTGTATTGTGCTCTTTTCCTTTTGATACAACTTTGTCCAGTCTTCATCTGACATTTTCATTGGTTTATTACCCAGATCTACCGTGATCCACTGATTTTTATCCACCAGCAAATCCTCCATCTTGAGCTTCCACAACTTAAAACTCTAACCATTAAATTTTTTTATATCTATCTTTCCACTGCTCGCCATCTTCTTTCACCACAAGAATCGATCCCGTAGATCTTCCACTGAACAAGGTCTACCATAGACCCAAGGAAAAAATCCCTCAGTAGCAAAGGCATCCCCTTTGTTAGCACAATGAGTCACTCCTTGACTGCAAAAGGAGTAAGCCTTACACATCATAGTTCATCTCAAATTTAAAGCTTTTGAGTGGTGGGATGGATTCTTAAAGAGTTTGAAATGATTTTTTATTCTTTTAGACTTTCATGCATTTGACAAGATGTGGAAAGTATAAATTTTATGGGAAAATTGGTAGTATAGGGTAGCATATTGTAACAAATGAAAGATTACACATAGCTGGTACTCAATCTAAGGAATATGCACATCCTAAATTAGTCACACAACTATAAGAGTATCCTTTTACACAAAATCTGTTTTATATAAAGGAAATAACATTAGAAAGCTTAACACATGTATAAATTATTTCATAAATATTTCATGAAACCTTCACTAACATGCTCTACACAACATATATATGATTCGCAGGAAACTAAACAATAAATAATTAACTATTATATCCTCTAACCGTTCTCTTACTCACACCTTGCTACTACAACTCATAAATCAAAATAATTCAACAATGAAAGAAACACACCATACATTAGATAGTCTTTGAATCACAAAATCCTCCAGCATGAAGTGCAAAAAGGAGTTTTATTTATTATAATAAGTCTTCAGGTAAACAAAAATCCAACCTTGAAATGGTATTTACAAATGATATTTATAGAGAGAGAGGCACCAACTCCATCTCTCCTAAAAAGAAGGAACCACTCTTTCTCACATTACATAGGTGTTATAGGACATTAAAGATATATCCTATCAAAATCTAACTAAAATAATAGATGTAGATGAGAGAAGAGAAGACATTTTTGACTGTGCTACTGAGTATGCTGACATGATGCCTCTTTTTCTGCTGATTTGTCTCCCCATGACTTTGGTTCTTTAATAAACATGTGTCTTCATTAAATTTAAGCTTCAAGAACCTCATAACCACTTATCAACCATCACTTGAAATATCCATATCGTTTTGTGTCCTTATCATTCCTGAAATTGCTCGTAAAATTTGCTCACAAATGTCAAAAATCATTTAAAACACGTGCTACCGGAAATTTCGATAAAATCCTGTAACTGTGTAAAAACTGTAATGCTACCGGAATTTCTGGTAGCGCTCTATTTCTTTTCCACAAATTCAAAGAAAATACTTGAAAAAATTATGCAGACTAATACACTCTAAAACTTGAGTTGTTGTTCAAAAATGTACTTAGTAAGCAAAAAGGTATTTTATTAGGAAACCTTTTTACCTTTCTTCCATATGGGCTGCAACTTCTCCAGGCTTATCCAAGTTTGATGTTTTTTCAACCACTAATTTTGATTGTGTGGTCCTGGTGGTTTTTTCTATGAAAATGGTATTTTTCTCTTTTGAACCTTTTTGAATTTTTCTTCTTTTTGCGGATAGTATTTGCTGGTGTAAAGGGGCTTTACCCTTATTCTTCTTTTTTGAATCATTAGTCTCTGCAATTAAATGAGTTACAGTCTGTAACCCTTCATATTTCTTCTCTATATCTATGAACTCTTTCAGCAAACTTGGATTATGCAGGGCTTTATATTTGAGCCTAAACTTGTTGTTCTCTCTGGTGCATCTTTTTATGCTACCATCAACTGTTTTTTTCTTCCTCTTTCCTTCTATTGATGCTAATATCATAACCTACATCTTTTATGAGCTCTTCATCGAAATTAGTGGGATGTTATTCCTTCTGAATATTTTGTTGAAGTTCTGCTTCCAAAACTTTCTGTAGCACCTATGCTTTGGATTTTTCTACAGTTGCAGACTCTTCTATCTAAGATCTATTATAAAATTTGGGAAAAGGAAAAATGGGAGGTACCGTCTTCATTGATTTAGGATTATTGGTTGATGAGCCTTCTCCTTTCCCCAATTTCTTCTCAACCTTGGTCAGCGGGTTCTTTTCTTTTCTGCCTTTAACCTTTCTATGGATGTTATCCTTCTTATCCTTTCTCTTAGTTCTCTTACCAACTGATGAAGTAGTTGGTTTCTGGTTTTTCTCTCTTTTCTTGGCAGGCTGAGGATTTTGGTCTGAATGAGTTTGTATCCTAGATGAAATATTTTTTAAGCTCTTTAGTAGAAATAATGGTAAGTTGAGGGTCTTCATACCTACAATATGAAACAAAAATCTCATATGATAAAGAAAAACAACAGTATACCTCCTCTCATAGGTGAGGTAAATTTTGATGAGCTTGATAGTATCATCCCATTCATTTTTGAGGTAACTACTAGGAATTTATTTAGCCCAATTAGGGTTTCTGTGTACATCTTTAATGAAATTGTTGAGGTCTTCTCCAATGATGACTTGGCCTTTAAACCATTTTTCTCCTTCCCGTGGAAGGTTGAAAGCTTCAACAATAGAATTTGTTGATACTTTCAATCTAGGACCATAGATATTTTCTTCCTACCCATTGAAAGAGTGTGCAAATTTATGAACTACTCCTAAATAAGAGCTTCCTAGTCTTGAAAATAGTGGATACCAATCTTCTTGAACAAAGAACCTTCTCACATTTGAATTAGCATAAACTAGAGTAGCTCCATGGGGTTCAATTTGTTTTAGCTTTCCTCCTTTCTTAGTTATCTTCAGTAATAAAGAAGGTTTTCTGCTGAAATATGATAGGTGTCAAGATTAGAGGAGCTCACCTAACAAGTGTTGATGTGTATTCAATGAAATCTGTGTGAAATCTGAGTCTCCTTCCTTAAGCTTCTCACTGGAGTTGCTCATTCACCAACAGTTAAGCTCAAAAATAAAACAAAACATTCTTTTGGAATTTCACACTTCTCCTTTAGGAGGACACTCAGGATTTTAAAAAAATTACCATAGGGTGAAGAAAGAATTTTTTTGGGATGGCCTTAAATCTTATATTCAAAAGTTTGTGGTGGAAATTTTGGTTTTCCAGCAGAATAAAGTTGAGACAATTAAGACCCCGGGACTTCTACAACCTTTATCCATTCCAAGTCAACATTGGGAGGAGATTTCAATGGCTTTTATCACAGGTTTACCTAAGTTTGAAGGAAAGAGTGTCATCATGGTGGTAGTTGATAGACTTACCAAGTATGCACACTTTTGTGCATTATCTCATCCATTTAAAGCAAGTATAGTTGCTACTACATTTATGGATAGAATTCAAAAGTTACATGGAAGCCCAAGGGTTATTGTGAGCGACAGAGATCCCATTTTTACTGGAAATTTTTGGACGAATTTATTTTCTTGTTTGGGTACTCAATTAGCTCATAGCTCATCTTATCATCCTCAATCTGATGGTCAAACTGAGATCGTAAATAAATGTTTGGAAGGATATCTTCTTTGTTTTGTATCTGATAAACAAACACAATGGGTCAAGTGGTTACCTCTTGCTGAATGGTGGTATAACACTTCCTTCCATACTGCAGCAAAAATGACCCCATTTATGGCACTTTATGGATATCATCCACCATCCATCAAATCATCTTTAAGGGAAAATTCGAAGGTTCAAGCAGTGGAAGATCACATCGAGCATCAGCAAGAAGTTCTCCAACTCTTAAAGGATAACCTGAATTTGGCACAAAATCGAATGAAACAACAGGCAGATCAACATCGCAGCGAGAGAAGTTTTGATGTAGGAGATTGGTTATTTTTACGGCTACAACCATATAAACAAATGTCCCTCAAGCAAGCTAAGAAGGATAATAAATTATCGCCAAAGTACTATGGTCCTTACAAGGTGTTGCAAAAGATTGGTACTATGGCATACAAATTGGAGCTTCCTGCTTATTCGCGAGTGCATCCAGCTTTCCATGTTTCATGCTTAAAGAAGGTTATAGGTGAAAATATTCTAGTTCAAACAATATTGCCAGAACTTGATGAGGAAGGAAAAATCATATTGGAACCTGAAGCGGTCACAGAAACAAGAACTCGACAGCTACAGAATCGATCAATTTCAGAGTATCTCATCAAGTGGAAGAACTTACCCACCGAAGATTCTACATGGGAGGATGAGAATTTTATACAGAAGCACCCAGAGCTACTCAAGCATTGAGGACAACACTTTTTTGAAGGAGAGGGGCATGTTAGGTCCCTATATTACTAGTATAGTCCCTTATTGTTATTAGTGTAACCCCCTTATCGTTATTATTGTACCCTTGTAACCCCCATTTTGTTATTATTGTTCCCTTAAATTATTATTGTTAGGTCGGCTAGGATTACATTGTGGCCCACTAGGATTATGTTATGGCCATATGGACTCCTATATATAGAAAGGAGGTTTTGTAAATTGTATCATCCAAGAATTGTTCATTTATGTAATGTATTGGAGGTTTCCCCCTCGAAGTGGCTTATTTCTAAGGCATTGATATCTCTTTTCTTCTATTTTTGGAGCTGGTTACACAACAACCAGATGGGTATACCTAAGTTCAAGTTGGGGAGGGATAGGGTGGCCAAGATATGGACGGAATAAACTCCGGGAGGGAGAGCAAGGAAAGGTATCTGACTAGCAGGGTAATGGCCAGGAGTAATGGTGCCAAGAGGGTTGATGTCGAGCAGAATCGACCCAGGAGGGTAGAGAGGCGCGTGGGGACTATTGGTAGAAGGAGACTCAGAAGGAAGAAGGCTGGCTAGTAGGGGTGAGGGGCTAGGAGCGGGTGGGGGTGTGTGAGGTTGAGGTTGTTGACTAGCCAAAGTGGGTTGTTTAAGGTCATCCCAAGATGATTGTATCATGCAAGCGTTCGCCAAGCTAGGATCAGATACAGTAGGAGGGTCCAGAAATGTTCCAAGCAAGGAGGAGTCTTTATAGGCACCGGGGGAAACACTAGGCAAAGAATCAATGGTTGGCTTATTGGTGACAGCAGATATAGTGGACTCAGGGGAAGTCTGAGATTGTGGTTCATGATATGTCAATTGGTTGATGGTGACAATCTTTCCATTATGAGGGAAAAGCATCTTGCAGTGAACTGCGGATGGGACGACAGACATAGCATAGGTGTAACTATGCCCCAAAATAATGTTATAGTCAAGAGGGGCGTCGATAACTTCAACGTCAACACAAACAGTCTTGCCCACAAGGGTTATAGGAAAGTTACAGAATAGGCCAATGGGATGGGAGGCATGGCCATCCCACGCACGAAGGGTGATTGTGGAAGGGGTCAGCTCAAGAGAGCCGAGTTGTTTCCAAACCAAAGCAGACATCACATAGGTAGATGCCCCCTCATCAATAATACACCGAGCAACGTTGGCATTTCAAATTTTGACTAGGATTTGGAAAGCAACAGGAGCAGGAAGGGGGGGGGTGGTCTGACTGATGGGCATTGAAAACAATCAATTGGTCATCAACAGGATCTACAGCACCCACGGAAGATAGTAGAGCCTTCTTTTGAGAAGGACACGACTGGAGGAGTTCCAGTGTTGAAATGGCAACAAGAGATTGGGCCAGATCATCTACTGTGCTATATGAATGGGAAGCCCGACTAGAGGCAGCATTTTAGCGTAATGGGCCCGTAGGAATCTTGGTATGAACCTCAGCTTTGTGCAGAGGGATTTGTAAGGGACCATTGGGTGTTGACAGAGGCTCTGTAGGACCTAAAGATGGGGACTTGGAGACAGACGGAGTGGGAGGCATGGAGTACTGATGAGACCGATTTTGAAGGTTAAGGTTGATGGGAAGAGGTTGGTCATTGGTCATCATGAGAATCTGGTAATCAGAGGAACCAGAAGGGGAAGATTGAGTGGATACCGGGGCATGAGGTGGTTGAGTAGCCACGAATCCTTGTTGAGGAAAAGGATCAGTAAACACAGCTGGTTGAGAAGTAGTCGTATTGGGAGGGATAGTAGGGGAGGAATGTTGTCCCTGCACGGTGGCTTGAGACTCCCACATCTGTCGCATCTATGGTAATAGGGGACAATCGTGAGTGTAATGACCATAAACACAGCAACAAAAATAGGGCTTATTGGTGCGAAGCGGCCTGTCCGGCTTAGGCTGAGAGCCCGGTGGCTGGTTGGCAGTGTTAGAATCAATACTTGAAGGATTGGATCCATGATTACCAGAGGCAGATGGATTACCTCTCCTCTTTCTTTGAGAAGGAGGAGGATTAGTTGCGCCTTGCTACGCAAATACTTGCCCTGGAGGGGGTAGTAAGTGCGGCTGCGGGGGCGGAGAAGGCAAGGGAATGGGAGGTCCAAATGCTGGAGGAGCTGGGACACCAGGCTGTGGGTAAGGATAAGGGTGAGGATGGGCAACATTGAGGTAAGCAGGAGTGTGGGAAAAAGGAGGAGGCATGCCGTATCCTGGATACATGCTACTGGAGGGGGAAAAGTGCTGGAGGTGTTGGCCCCTCATGGAGGGAAACCATAGCGCAAAATAGGCTGAGCAGAGGTATGTGAGAGAGCTCCAATGATACCATCAGCATAATGAGATGCCCTCGGGGTGTTAGGGTCATCGGGTTTGGGGAGGTCAGGAAGGACGGTATAAACATAACCAGATTGAGCATAGATAAGGTCATATTTCAAGGCTATTTGGAGGGCAGCTTCTTCGGTTTGGGGAAATTGGGATGCGATATATTTTCCAATGGGAGGTAAGAGAGAGCGAAAGAACCAGTCCATATAAACTCAATCTTCAAAGGTGGGGGCTCGACATAAGCTCTGTCTTCTTCACCATTCTTGGACATGAGCGGAAAGGCGGGTCGAAGAGGATTGACGAAAATAAGTCAAGAGTTTTGTACCAATGTCGTATCGGAGAGGGAGCTGAAAATAAGATAAAAAGGCTTGGGCAATGGTCACAAAGGTGGTGTGGGAAGAGGTGGCTTGATCAACATACCATTTAGAAGCTTCACCGGTAAGCGTGCGTTGGAACAATCGAAGACGGATGGAGTCATCGGTGATGGAATTGGAGGAACACCATATATGGAAATATCAGATATGGTTGGAGGGATATTCACTAGCAAGGCCTTCGAACTTGGGAATGTCGGAGGAGAGCTTGGTTGGCATAGCAGGCCAACTAACATCGTGATGGATAGGATCATTGATCATCTGATTGAAATCAGGGAGACTGAGACCGGCCATACAAGGGAGCAAAGGGGCAGTCGAGGTAGTTCTCGTAGTGGTTCCACTGGAAACGGACCCAACAGTAGAACTGGGGTTGCTGCTGGCAGTAGGCCCTGAACTAGACATGGTGAAGGTAACAGGGTGAGAACCAGGAGTAGGGGGAGAACCCGAATAATCAGAAGAAGAGTCAGAGTGCGGACTCGGGGGAGGCCTTACTCGATAACTGTGGGAAGGAGGAAGTTGACCAACCGGAAACTGAGGGTGAAGGCCAAGAAGTCTCTGAGACAAACGCTTTGAAGGCGCAATGAGGACGGGAAGAAGAAAAACTGACAAGGGCAGGGAGGTGAAAAATCAAGTGAGGTCAATGTCAAAACAATGGTAGAGAGGTGCAGCATCAATTGATTTTAAAGTCTTTTCCAGGCGGTGTTAACCAAGCTCTTATTTGCTTAGGATCAGTGTTTGGCGTGCGTTAATTTTAAATTTTTAAACGTAGACATTTTGAGAGTAAAATAAAAAGTGTACTGCGCAACTGAAAATGAATCTGCAGTAAATAAGACTAAAATAACAGAAAATTAACAGCTAACAATGCAACAATCTAACCCAAGAAGGCAAGTCTCTCAAAACTAGTCTATAAGAGGAAAAAATCTAATCAAAGCACGCTAAAAAGAGGCCAATAGATCTAAGGTCGGGAGGGATGGGGATCTAAAAGAGAAATCTGTTGAAAAGAGGTGTAGAGAATAACAAAGAGGCAGAGGCAAGGTTGCTGCTAGAAAGGAGGGGATCAGCTAAAGGTAGAAGGGACAAGGAGGCGGCCCTAGAGATGAACCCAAACAAAACTATATGAGGTGATTTGAAAGGGATAAGAGATAATCTAAAGGGATCTGAAAATGAGGTATCATATTTGAAAAGAAGAAGGCTAGAACTCTCGAAATGCAGACGTCTGAAACAGCTAAAACTCGCCCACAAAAAGTGGAGGGTACTAAATCCACAAGGGGAAAGATTCCCACTTAGTTGAGTGAAAAAAATCAGAAACAGGTCTAAACAAGCAGAGACGGAGGCTGGAAAACCCTGACAGAAGCTTTAGACAAATCCAAAAAAGTTGCTGGAAAATTGCAGAAAAAAGTGTAGCTCCTAGGTTCTGACCTGTTTTCAGTCCAGGTCGCAGTTTTGGGGAAGAGAAGTGCGCCCTCCAGTCCAGGTCGCAGTTTTTGGGCCAATAAGTGCGACCTGCAGATCCAGGTCACTCGGCGGCAGATTTCAGAAAAATTTGTCGTCTCAGCTGCAGCTGATGTCTGTCACCTACGAAATAGGGCCAGAAACACACGGAAGTTAAAAATTTTAATGTTTGAGGATGTTAGAGGTGAAAAACACCATAAAAATAGGAAAAATAGAAAACTGAAGAGAAACCCTAGGGTCTGAAATAGCTGGATATGCAGGAATATATAAAATGACAGCAGTCGTAAAAGAAAACCTGTGTGGAGTCGCCAATTGTTAGTATGAATCTTTCGTCGTAAAAGATCACTTTAGCTATGCATAAAAAATAGCCTTAATATCGATTATGGCTACCAATATCTTTAAATCTTCAATTAGGTGATCCAAATAATGCTGCACAAATCCAGATCGAAGCATAAAAGACATTAAGTAGTTAAAGTAAAATATGGCTCCATGCATCCAATGGACAAGACAAGAACAATGTGTTTAAAAGAATTTTTTATTATATTAAAAAGGTGCACCTGAGAGGAAAACAAGAAAGGTGTTTTCTAGTTCTCCTCAATGGGAGGGGTTCTTGAAAGTCCTCAGCATTTCAGATCTAAAATTTCTCTCTCTTGTTGGTGTAGAAAACCCAGACAAACATAGAACTCAAAGGGAGCTCACAAGGCAAAAATGGAGAATGTGACCAAGAGTATAGATCTAGAGTGATCTAATGCAATGAAATGTGACTAATGAATGGGAAAACCCTTCTATTTATAACAAAATATTAGGGCGGTCTAGAACTTGGTGCATGAATAAAATATTATTAATCAAATTCTAGAACCACCCTTTAGGAATATTTTATTATATTTGTTGGAGGGAAAAGGATTTTTGACTTGGGTCAATTCCTTTATTTATAATAAATAAATAAATAAATGATTTATTTATTATTTTAAGGAAATGGTAGGGATATAATTAAATAAATAATGATTTAGTCAAATTTAACTAGGAATATTATTTAAATAATGATTTAAATAACTTATTCCTAGGAAATAGTCAAATAAATAAGGATTTATTTAATTAATTTCCTTGTTTTGGGTTAAATATGACCAGAAATATAAACAAATATAGATTTATTTATTATTTCCTTTTAGGGTTTCCTGTTTAGACCATAAACAACTTAATAAAGGTGTTTTACTAAGTTATTTCACATAGTGAAAGCAATTTTACTTAGGGTAAAATTGGTCTTACATGGTGTACTTGGGTTCATCTAATGATAATAGGTTAGATGACAAAAAAATGGTGTAACAGATTGCCCCCCAACGTACGAGTGTTAGGAGCAAATTGTATGACCGAAGTACGTTGTAAGAACTCAATCACTAGACATCAAGAGGGAAGTCAGAGAGAGAAATGTAAGGTAGTCTAATGTGATAAAGGACTAGACCCTGAGGAGACGAGACTTACAGGTGCAACAAGTCTCTAGTTTATGAAGTGGTACCTGTGCTAAAGGCGGCGGGGGAGGCATACCTATGCCCACCGAGACAAAGTACAAAAGAATAGTATGTCCAGTAAACAAGGAATCGAACTGTAAAGTACATGCTGGCCTAAATATGAGCCAAAAAAATAGAATGATGAATCCCACATACATGCTGTGCCTGGAATAATAGCGAGGACTTATACAATAATATTTTAGTACATGAGATACAAATACAACCCAAATGCCCCCTATACACGGGGAAGGGCTCGCCAAATCTGACTGATACATGCAAATCGAAAAGGCGCTGCAAGCGGCTGAGGCCAACATCATCAAATGTAGGGAGCTGCATAAAAGGCTAAAATGAAGGAATCATCCGGGCATGTGGGGGCTACCTGCAGGGCCACCCCCTCAAGAATGTTGAGACATCTCACACACACCCGGGAATCACCAATAGTTGTTGCTACATCACTGGACTATCAAGTATACGGATCACGAGCATGCTGAAAGGATCTCGAATGAAGGTACACTGCCCTCTAGACCTGGCTTCTGGAGTAAATGAGCTGATTTCGATAGAAGGAGGTTCACCATAGGTGAGGCAATAAGGGATCCCCACCTAATGCATGAGAGAAAATAGTAGAGTGACTAACAGACAGACACTAATGATGATAATGAAATGGGGGAAGATCCAAAGGGGAGCATAAAAAACATGAGTACAAAATGGTATCTCATGATGGAAATTGACATGAACATGAATGAGTATGGAGGCAAAGTGGTGCCCCCAAGGAAAGGTGTTGTAAGTGAGAAAATTCAATTTTGAGGAGAGGTGAAGTAAGACTTTGTGGACAGCAGGTGGCATGGTGAAGTGGTGAATTGCGAAAACAAACAGATGCCGGCTATCTAAAAGAAAATAAAACATGCATTTCGAACGGGAAATGCTAAGGGTAATATCTCTTAATATAGAGTGCATTGAGAGGATTAGGAAGGATGTGGCCTTCCAAGTCCTCTAAAAGATATGCCCCCTTACCAAGGTCTTTATTGATAATGTAAGGACCTAGCCATAATGAGTCAAACTTCCCATGACCGAGGGTATCGTGGGCCTGGTCATATACTAGAACAAGGTCACCTTCATGAAAGGTACGAGGGTGTAATTTTCGGTCATACTGAGCTTTGGTGCGCTTTTTGGCTGCTTCAAGAGTTTGCAATGCAACACGACGGCCTTTAGAGGCGTGCTCGAGCATGATAAGTCGTTGTTCTAGAGGTTGGGTATCAAGGAGAAGTTCGACAGCCAAGTAAAGGGAAGGGATTTCACACTCGATCAGTAAGACTACCTCCTCGCCAAAGACCAGGTGGAAAGGAGTGAAACCAGTGGTGGTTTTAACAGAAATACGATAAGCCCACAAAGCAGGGAAGAGCATAAGATGCCAATTGCTTTTGTGCTTATTCACCGTTCGTTGAAGCATGTTCTTAAGAATTTTGTTGACCGCTTCAACTTGGTCATTACCTTGGGGGTAATAGGAAAATGAATATTGGTGCTCAAAACCCAATAGTGAGGATAGCTCATGCCAAATCTCATCTTCAAAATGTCGGCCATGGTTAGAGACTAATTGTTTGGGAACTCCGAATCGAGCAATGACGTGGTTAAATAAAAAGAATGATATGATGGCTGCCGTATTGTTGAATGTTGGCATATCTTCGGCCCATTTAGTGAAATAGCCAACTGCCATGATGATATATTTGTGGTTACCAGTAGATGGAGGTCGACATTCCATAAAGTCAATGGCCCATTTACAAAAAGGACTAGCTGTGATGACAGGATGGAGGGGAGCGAGAGGAGCTCGTGCCTTGGGGGCGAAATGTTGGCAATTGGAATAGTGTTTGACTGCTTCAATGCAATCGCTGAAGAGAGAAGGCCAAAAATACCTAGTGCGCATGATTTTTTGGGTAGTGGCGAGGCCAGAGAGGTGGCCGCCACAAGCACTGCTATGACAGGCATTAAGGACTTGCTCGGATTTAGCATGTGTTAGGCAATGACGAAGGACAATATCTACTCCACGACGATAAAGGTCATCGCCGATTAGAAGGTAGCGAGGGGCTTGGTGTTAGATACATCATCGAGCATCATGATCAAGATGAAGGGCGAAATTTTGGGTTCGCAAGTAAGTAAGGATGTCACCGTACCAAGGATCGTCGGTGGTGATGGAAAATAAATGTTCATTGGGAAGAGAATGATTAATTGGAGTATCTTGCGTCTCGGTAGGCAAATCAGAAATGAGTTTAGCGAGGACTAAAAATTTCTTACTTTTTGGGGTGACAAATTCAAGGTCGAATTCTTGGAGGATAACGACCCAGCGAGCGTACTTCCCACTGAGGATGCATCAACTCAATAGGAAAGCCATGGGGTTGGAATTAGTCACAACCTTGGTGGAACGCATGAGGATATAATGATGCAGTTTTTGGATCGAGAACATTACAACTAGTGCTAATTTTTCTTCATGTGAGTAGGATACAGGTGGACCGGCAAGGTTCTTACTGACATAATAGATCACATGTTCGATACCGTTATCATCCTCCTGGATAAGGAAACCAGCAACTGAATAGGTGGAAGCGGAGATGTATAGGATGAAATCTCAGTCAAAGTCAGGATGACGAATCAAGGGAGTGGATATGAGAGCATTCTTGAGGGCATCATGAGACTCTTGAGCGTAGGTATCCCAGAAAAATGGGGTGTGAGATTGAAGAGGTCTAAGGAAGCCATGTGCAGTAGTGGCATAGTCAGGAATGAATCAGCGAAGAAAATTAGCTTTACCTTGGAGGCTTTGTAGCTAGCATAAGGTACAAGGAATAGGAAGTTCAACAATGGCTTGAACCTTCAAAGGGTCGAGAGTTATCCCGTCTTTAGATACTATGAAGCTGAGGAGATGACCGGCAGGAGCACAAAAGACACATTTCAATGGGTTAAAGTAGATGTTATACTTGTGACATCGGAGGAAAATGGTACACACATCATGGAGGTGTTGCGCCCGATGTTTAGAACGCACAATAAGGTCGTCTAAATAGGCAAGGATAATATGAGCTAAGTCATGGAAACAATAAGACATGGCGCATTGAAAAGTGGCACCGGCATTTTTAAGGCCAAATGGCATAACTCGGTATGCAAAAGTGCCCCACGGACTAATGAACGCGGTTTTAAGTTGATCAGCATGACAGATAACGATTTGGTTGTATCTGGAGAAGCCATCCATAAAGGATAGAACCTTGTGCCCCGCACACTCATCAATGATTTGGTCAATAAATGGTGTGGGGAAGTTGTCTTTGGGACAAGCTTTGTTCAGATCGTGAAATTTGGTTCAAACACGAATGGTGCCTTGTTTCTTGAGGACGGGAACTGGGTTGGACACTCAAGTGGTGTATTTGATGGGATAAATGAAACCAACCTACCAGAGCTTATCGATTTCAACTTTGATGGCTTCACGTTTGGTGGGATGAATGGGTCTCAACTTTTGACGGACTGGAGTGGCATCATGCCATGTGTCGATATGGTGTTCGACAATGGCAGGATCGAGTCCGGGAATTTCTGAGTAGGACCAGGTGAAAGTATCACGGAATTCTTTGAAGAGTTTGGTGTAGGCTTCAATTTCTTCCGGAGTGCATTGGGCGCCCATGGTGATATTTTCTTCGATACCTGGTTTGACAGAAATGTCTATTTTGATGATAGGAGAGATATTGGCCATATTTCTTTCTTCGAAAGCGTCAGGTGTAGGGATGGGTTTTTGAAGCAATCGACTTTATCAGGAATGAAGTCTTTAGATTCGACAGCATATTGGTCATGGAATTGATGTGGAAGGAAGTATGCCCGATGGTGCATATTTTCCCACGGAAAATCAGGTTCGGTCATGGCTTCCATGATGTCTTCATCCGACTAGAAGATGGGAAGAGTGGAGGGAATAGGATGACCTGATGAGGTAAAAATATGAGACACCTGATTGTGAGGGGAAAGGCTCACATGTGTGCCGTCGTGCAGGGTGATAGAGGAGTAAGTATATGAGTGGGTAGGCGAAACATCGGGGGAAGGCACTAAGGGGTCGGTTGCCGAGAAATGCGGTGATGAGAAAAGGTAAGAAATAGTGGCTGAAGGTTTAGTCATTTCAATATCAGGATGGGAAATGTTAACTGGGGTAGACAGGTGGTCTGGTGCTAATGAAGAAGGATTATGGGCAAGTGCGGCTTTGAATTTGCGGTATGTGGCTAAAGAAGAACGATACTCGTCAAGGCGGGGGCAAAGGTGGGTATAATGTCCATGGAAATCGCACAAAGAACAAGGGTGATTGGTGCGCAAGTTTTTAAGTTTCGGAAGGGAATCAGATATGGTGACATAGACCTTAGGGATATCAGATTGCGGGAACATGTCATTGACCATGGTCTTGAGAAGTGGTAATTCGGGACAGGTATGGGTGGTGTGACCAACAACGTCACACAAAGCACACTGGATGGTATGCTTGGGAGGCTGAGGGGGGGCAGAGTTTGTTGGGGCAGCCTTGTCCTTTGATGCCCCCCTGTGAACTTTTCTATTCTTACTCGAAGCAGTCGCAACAGGGTGGGGTTCCTGATGAGGTGACTGAGGTACAGTTGTAGCGGGAGAAGTCATGGGGATCGGTTGAACTAGGGTCAAAGCAAGATATGGTTTGGGTTGACGAGGCAGGGTAGTGGCTAGAAGGTCAAGGTACCAGTGTTAGGTCCCTATATTACTAGTATAGTCCCTTATTTTTATTAGTGTAACCCCCTTATTTTTATTATTGTACCCTTGTAACCCCTATTTTTTTATTATTGTGCCCTTAAATTATTATTGTTAGGTCGGCTAGGATTACATTGTGGCCCACTAGGATTACATTATGGCCACATGGACTCCTATATATAGAAAGGAGGTTTTGTAAATTGTATCATCCAAGAATTATTCATTTATGTAATGTATTGGAGGTTTCCCCCTCGAAGTGGCTTATTTCTAAGGCGTTGATATCTCTTTTCTTCTATTTTTGGAGCTGGTTACACAACATTTGGTATTAGAGCTTTGGATTCTAGGGTTTCGTTGCTCCAAACAGGTCATCGTGGAATTTTCACTATAAATTTTTTTCTACAAAGTTTTAGAAGCTGAAATTTTTAGGGCGCAAAGCCGAAATCCTGAGGAAGATCGTCTAAAAATTTTAGAGCTTGGTTCACAATATTTTCGGAGATATGATCTGTGGAAGTTAGGTCTTGTTTCAGGCTCCTAAATAGGTCATCGTGGCATTTGCGCTATAAATTTTTTTCTACGAAGGCTCAGAATCTGAAATTTTTAGGGTACGAAGCTGAAATCCTAAGGAAACGGTTCAAAAAATTTCAGAACTTGGTTCACAATATTTTTGGAGATATGATCTGTGAAAGGTAGTGCTTTTTCAGGCTTCCGAATTTCATCTCAAAGAGGTGATCGTGGGAAAATATCCATAACTCTCTCTCTGAGCATTGGATTGGAGTGCTGTAAAAAGTGGTCACAAGTAAACAGACTGCAGTTTCATGGCTATCAATTTCATAGCCGAAGGATGAAACAGTGACACGTGGAAAGTCATACAAGTTGTACTCTACTGAACTAGTCCATAATTAGGTCATTGTGGGATATTGGACACAACTTTGTCTTGGAGAATCCAAATAAGGTCAGACCTGTGGCATTTGAAAGAGAAATCAGAGGGCTACATCAGTACTAAAATTAAAATATTGAAGTGCTACAATCACAGAGATAATCCAATTTCAATATCGACCTCCTCAAAAGCAAGAAAAAAGTGTGTATTTTTTTTTCCGAATTACATAAGTCTTGTTTGAAGAATCAATTTGAATTGATTTCAAGGGCATATTGTAGAATAGATATCAGTATTGGATTCTAAAATATGCCCGGTAAAAATAATTCAGCACCCATTAAGCCTTCAGAAGGCTCTACTATGACTCATGAAGATGAAGAATTGCAACATGATCTATCAAAATTACAAGAGTAAGTGCACCAAATTTCATTCTCACAAAGAGCAAGAAAAAATGAAATGGAAGTTTTGAAGAAAGGCATGGAAGCTAAGATGGATGGCATGGAAGCTAAGATGGATGACATGAAAGACAACATGGAAAACATGAAGAAGGATCTAAAAGCAGTCATGGAAGGTTTGACAAAGTTGATACAAGAAATGTTTCATAATGGTGAAAAGATAGTAGAAGAAACACATCATGAGAAAAAAATAAATGTTAATCGTGATTTCATAAACTCTAATGTTGGAGGGAAGAACCACCATATTCCAAAAATGGAGATGAGGAAGTTTTATGGAAAGGATCCTGTAACATGGATACTACAAATGGAGCAATATTTTCATCTCCATAACATGCAAAACACACAAAGGGTACGCATTGCAACTTTACATTTAGAACAAAATACATTTGTATGGTATCGATGGCTCTGCTCCCATAAAAAAATTGTCACTTGGTCAATTTTTGCGGAGGAAGTGATAGCACATTATGAGGATACAAAGAGCAACACCTTCTTTAGCCAATTGATAAATCTCAAACAAAAGGGTTTAGTGGGGGAGCACATTGAGGACTTCCAAAAATTGAATATAAGGGTAACTGATATTCCAGAGGAACACGGGATTGATCTCTTCATAGGTACTTTAAAGGATAACATCCAACATGAATTTCACATTTTGGAACCTGATTCATTGGAGAAGGCATTCAGGTTGGCAAGAAAAATTGAATGTAAAATTATGGCGACAAGGAAGCCTACCACTCACTTCTATAAAGAAGGAAGTGTTTCTATGCCTAGATTTCCACAACCTACAAGGTTGACACCACAACAATTGGAAGAAAAAAGAGCAAAAGGGCTTTGCTACAGTTGTGATAGCAAATACACTAAAGGTCATAAGTGTGCTGAGAAGAAATTATTTTACATATATTGTGAAGAGGAAGAAGAAAATGAACAAGAATCTTCAAAAGAAGAGGATATACACTAGGAACTAGCCCTAGAAGAGGAAGAAATGAGTCCGACCATATCGTGTAATGCATTGGCAGGAATTACCACTCCTCAAAATCTCAAGATAGAAGGACATATGAAGAAGAAAAAGGTAATAGTGTTGATTGATTCGGGTAGTACCCATAATTTTATTCATTGTAAGGTAGCCAAGGAATTGAATTGTTTCCTATACCCAGCACCAGAATGTCAAGTGATGGTTGCAAATGGAGGAACTATAAATTACTCTGGAAAATGCCATAATATCAAGCTAACCATGGAGGAATATGTATTGAATAGTCCAATGCTTTCCATTCCTATGGGAGGTGCTGATGTTGTACTAGGAGTACAATGGTTACAATCTTTGGGGACGGTAGCTTTTAATTTTCAAGAACTTTTCTTGAAATTTTTTCCAGAAGGAAAGGAACACTACTACATTTGGCGGAAATTCCGACACTTGGTTCCGACGCTTTTGACCAAATTTCGGAAATTTCCCCAAATTTTTTCCATCCCGCCCAAAATCGTCGCTATACCGATGTTTATAGAAAAGTGTCGCAATAGCGACACTTAGAAACGTGTCGCAATTGCGACGTTTGGAGGAAGACGTCGCAATTGCAACACTATGGCCGAAAATGTCGCTATTGCAACGACTGCCTCCAAACGTTGCAAGTGTGACATAATGTCTAGGTGTCACAGTTGCGACGTTTGGAGGCACCCGTCGCAATAGCGACACTTTTTCCACCATCGGTATAACGAAACTTATATGCACGCTACATAAAAATACGAAACTTATATGCGCGCTACATAAAAATACGAAACTTATATGAGTGCTACATAAAAATTCGAAACTTATATGTGCGCTACATAAAAATGATTTTATTGTTTCGTATCCGTCGCAATAGCTACATTAACGTCTAATATCACACGCGCATTATCCCTCCGCTCTTGCAGAACAACATTCGCCCTCAGCTCTTGCAGAATAGCATTTTCCCTCAGCATTCGCCCTCAGCGTTCGCCCTCAGATCTTGCAAAATGGTAAGTTCTTACTGCAGGCCCTTCCTCCTATAGTAGGGTTGACTCTATTTGGGTTTTTTTGGTCAATTCCATTAGATTATGTTAGGCTGTAGGGTTCTCTCTAGATGTCAAGAATCAAGATTCAATATCCTCTATTATCTTCATCACCCAATACAAGATTTAAATTTTTCCCAAAGAAACGCTTATTAATTTGGCAGCCATTATTTCTCCCTGCTTTAAAAACCCTACATTTAAATGAAAACAAGCATTGAATTTCAACTACAAAATTCTATTAGTGTTCAAATGTACATGTGTGCTACATTAACGTCTGATATCACGTGCGCATTCGCCCTCCGCTCTTGCAGAACAGCATTTTCCCTCAGCATTCGCCCTCAGCTCTTGCAGAATAGCATTCGCCCTCAGCATTCGCCCTCAGCTCTTGCAGAACAGCATTTTCCCTCAGCATTTGCCCTGAGCTCTTGCAGAACAACATTCATCCTCAGCTCTTGCAGAACAACATTCGCCCTGCATTCACCCTCATCTCTTGCAGAACAACATTTTCCCTCAGCGTTCACCTTCAGCTCTTGCAAAATGGTAAGTTCTTACTGCAGGCCCTTCCTCCTATAGTAGGGTTGGCTCTATCTGGGTTTTTTTGGTCAATTCCATTGGATTGTGTTAGGATATAGGGTTCTCTCTAGATGTCAAGAATCAAGATTCAATACCCTCTATTATCTTCATCACCCAATACAAGATTTAAATTTTTCCCGAAGAAACGCTTATTAATTTGGCAACCATTATTTCTCCCTGCTTTAAAAACCCTACATTTAAATGAAAACAAGCATTGCATTTCAACTACAAAAATCTATTAGTGTTCAAATGTACATGTGTGCATCACTTGTGTAGGGTATTCCTTTCCACTTTCACATTATCCAAGAATGTGTGCAGTATAGTTCATATTTTTTGTGATTTAGATTATCTTGAAAAAGGAAAGGTAAATTATTTCCCATGGAAAAAGAAGGTTTTCCCTTTTTATAGGTTGTTTGAACTTACGTGGAAAAATTTATGGTATGCCTTTCATATTATGTAGTTTAAATTTGAATTAACAGATTATTCTACATGAAAATATAATTACCTATGTGATGTCCTTCATCACTAATTGAAATTATAGGGTTTCAATTTCCTAGACTCTAACTCATCTGATGCTAAATTCTAGGTTCTCATTGGTGGATCACTCTTCCATTGATTTCCTTTCCCTCTGGATCTTGTCATACTTTAAAATTCATCAATGATACATATATTATTTTAGGTATCCCAAAAGGATTTATAGTAGAACATATTGTGAAGTTTTTTTGACACTTGAGGATTCTTTTTAGAACTATTCTTTTTATAACTGCAACGCGGTCTATTCTATCGAGTTATATACCAAGCAACTTGTCCTTAATAACCACACTATGAGGTAGGTTCAACCAGTTTGAAATTGTTGGGACATAGCATATGAAGTTGTGTGATGATTCCATATCATAGGTCTATTATGGTGACAAAAGTGAAGACACGTAATGATAGTTATTATGTTAACATTACTAGAAACATTTTCAAAATTATCCATGCTATCAAGATGTCAAAATTCCAGGCATTAGGTGTCAATACTCGTAGCTAATAGATAATAATAATAATATAAAAAAATCACAATTTTATTCTTGAAATATGATTGTTACACATTGGTAACCTAGTCCATGAGTTACTATCACCCAAAGACTGCAAAACAAAATTAAAGTATAAATTAAACTAACATGAGAATCCAACTAAGGGTTTCTCGACAAAATCATGCCATAACCTAGCATTTTGAAACCCAAATTTGAATCCATCATAAGTAATAAAATGCAAACTGAGATGGATTTTCAATGCATGTTTGCATGCTACACTTATTCTCTATCTAGATATCATTTTTTAAATGGAACCATTAGTCAAGCCCATAGTCCTTTTTATGTGAAAAAATTCAGCTCTATTTGAGCTCTTTTTTGCTCCACCACCTCCATAAAAATATGCAAACATATATCATGATCTTGGAATTCCATTACATATGTATTGTCCAATGTTCCATAATCATGCCCCATCATCAATTTAAGAAATTTCCATTGAATATCAAATTATGAAGGGGGGGAACTTTTTGCTGCAACATTTGGCTCAAAATCAGGGACCATCTCCGTATGAGGTGAATGAGAACTATAGATATTTGAAGAAGTATATCAGTGCCTTTTCTTTTGGCCATGAAGTCATATACAGTAATCCATCACAAAAATTTGTCTTTGTTCATTCTCACCTTGAAAGTTGAAAAAATTCATGCCCTAATTGAAACGACACAAAATTTGAAAGATATAATAAAAATGCAAGCTAGAAGTGCCCTATTAATACAAAGGGAAAACCTTCCTGCCTACCCTAACTGGGATAAATTTTGATTGAATAGGAAACATGATATTGCCAATGGAGTTGATCCAACAACTTGTTAAATGTATGGGACTAAATCATGCATTTGATTTCCAGGGAAACATGCGCATGAAGAGAAAAAGTGTAGAATTAATGGAAAATTCATACATGCCACTTATAAAAACTACACCGAAAGGTCAAAAAATACTTAAGGCCTTAACTTAATTTGAATCCAAAAATGACAAAATAGGATTAGTGAAAACACGAGAGTGGTGTGGGTGAACAACATAAATAAAAAGTGAAGATACCTTTCCCCAAGATTCCTTTGTCACCGTTGTATGAAAACATGTTTTCCTTTCCCTTTATACATGCAAGTGAATGCATTATAGGTATGGTGTTTTCCCAGAATAGGAGAAGCCTACTTAAATATATCATTCGTGGATTGAATGTTTGGGTGCCTTAATGTACAATGACATGTTTCCAGGACTGAATTCAATGCAAGGCATATTTGAAACTCTAACTCTGTCTTCCGGTGTCTTATTAGAAATTATTTCAGTTTTCATTTTGTGTTTTCAAGTTAGATATTGTTTCCAAGTTTTTACATTTATAATTTTATTGCAATGTGGCAGACTGATCAGAGCAGTGCAGGAACAACCCCGAGACGGGATGATCGCGGAAAGAGGCCAGCAGAAGAACATGTAAAGTGCCAGCATTGCTCTATCTTCAGGTATTTTAGTTATTTACATAATTGAAATAATATTAATTTTGTTCAAATATGCAGACACCTAGCCATGGTACGCATGATGATTCCCTCTTTGAGGAAGAGCTTTCTTCATCCCTATCTCCAGTGTTCTTGTTGCGAAAAAAGGCACGAGATGCAAGGTCGGAATTTAATACTTTGATAGACGTGCCTCAAACACTTGAAACAGAAGAGAGGATAAAACATCTTATGAGCCAGCTAGAAAGATATCAGGTAATAATAAAAAGTCAAAAGGATATTTTTTTTGTTCTGCATGAGATGAATTGTGATAGTTTGTTTTTTAATTTTTACATTGACTAAAATAACAAAAATTTATTTTGTATATAGCATTTTCTGGCATTTGTTGAACTCGGTGTTGGTGGTAGTGGGACACAAGGGCAAGATATTGCCCAACAACCCTCTCATACATCTTCTACTCCTTTAGGTGCTAGCCAAGAAACACACCCTGCCCAAGCAGACACCCAGCCAACCGTTGAACGCGTTGGTAATGATGAGGCTGATATGGCCAACTACATTATTGCATTTCCTGGAGCTACACGTGTCAGCTCCACAGGGACCATTAATGGCACGTTGTTGGTGAATGATGAGGGTGTCCCTATAAAGCATGTACAACTCCTAGTTAAATTTTAATATTTTAACTATTTCATGTACTTTATCTAAAACATATTTATCATGATTTTTATTTTTAAATTAATGATAATATCTTTTTCTTTTTTCTTTTTTTTTTCTGTGTAAGAAACAATGAGTTCTACAGGTTTCTGGAGAGCCATGCGTTGGTAATTTTTGGCCCAACCATATGCACAGGGTGGAATTCCCTTAATTCCAACCTGAAAAAAGAATTTCTAGATTATCTAGAAGCCCTTTTTGGGGTCGGCACATTTGACAGAACATCGGTGGCTCGGGTAGCCGGCAAATATTTGAAATATACTAGGGACACCGATAGGATGCAATTGAAATTTAACCCTAGATATGAGCGTCCTCTCGTAGTTCCAGAGAGTGAGTGGAGAGCACTCATCCATGATGGAAAAGAGAAAAGGGCAAAGAAAGAAGGAAAAATGCCAACTGGACCCGCAAGGTAAATTACAACTTTAATTCAATAGCTTTAATTTTCTCTATGTCTAAAATAAAAGTGTGCTACGTCATATATGACTTCAATCTTTTGATGCTAGGTTGCCTGACACCTCAAAGGCAACCAAAGCTAGGATTGAAAAAAAGGGCCATCACAAGCTAGGCCAGGGCGGCTACTTGAAATTGGCCGCAAGAATTGTAATTAAGTAGCTAAACATCTTATAATTAATTGTATCGCATTCCAACGTTTTTGTAATCCTATCAAATATGATTAAAAATACACAATCATATGTAATGTAGGGTGATGACTTCGGAACAGAAACTACAAAGGAAGATAAAAATATCGCTTTCCATTTCGACTATCAAGCTGTAGTTGAACGTCGCAGAAGCTTGGGGCAGGTGCCAAGATCCAGAATGCTTGATAAGGTAAAACATTAACCTTTCAATATTTTTGTTTTCGTCCATAAATTTAATGTATAACAACTTTGTTTAAATCAGGGGAGCAGCACTACCGATGAGGCAAATAACCCAGTTTTAGAGCCAGATGTAGATGATCCTCTCGTGCAACCTGATCATTGTAGTGGGGACCAGGCCGACAATGCTGCTATCAATGAGGGCCGTGACGGTAATTAATTTCCACTTATAATTTTTTCTAATTATACCTTGATGGTTGTCCTTATAACGTTTTTTGTTTAAATGACAGAGAATGTTTCCCTTGAGGATCTTACCACCAGAGAGGAAGACAGGGCAACAGTCCCAACGGCGACAACTGGTGCACCAAGTAAATAATCTCATTGCAATTTTTTTTATTAGTATTACCGAACTAGTTCAATGATATTTAAAAACTGACAATTAAAATTTAATATTATCTATTTTTGTAGGCGATGCCCCGTCACTGGATGAGACCAGACATCGTGACTATGCAACTAGGTCAGCAGCGACAACTGGTGCACCAGGTAAATAATCTCATTGCAATTTTTTTTATTAATATTATCGAACTAGTTCAATGATATTTAAAAACTGACAATTAAATTTAATATTATCTGTTTTTGTAGGCGATGCCCCGTCACTGGATGAGACCAGACATCGTGACTACGCAACTAGGTCAGCGGCAACAACTGGTGCACCAGGTAAATAATCTCATTGCAATTTTTTTTATTAATATTACCGAACTAGTTCAATGATATTTAAAAACTGACAATTAAAATTTAATATTATCTGTTTTTGTAGGTGATGCCCTATCACTGGATGAGACCGGACATCGTGACAACACAACTAGGTCAGCGGCGACAACTGGTGCACCAGGTAAATAATCTCATTGCAATTTTTTTTATTAATATTACCGAACTAGTTCAATGATATTTAAAAACTGACAATTAAAATTTAATATTATCTGTTTTTGTAGGCGATGCCCCGTCACTGGATGAGCCCAGACATCATGAATACGCAACTAGGTTAGCAGTGCGGGTTGAAAGGCACGAAACAGGAGCAGAGCACGATGATATTGATGATGTAATTAGGAGCTTTAAAAATAGGAAGAAGAAAAATAAAATTTGATAATGTAAAATATTGTATTATTATAAGACAAACGTTACCATACTTGGAACGTTTTTTGCGTTATATAAAAAACTCATTTATCATGCTATTTTTATGTCAAGCATTAATTGCAATGTTTCCTTGCGTACTTTTTGTTGAATTGTTTTTTTATTAGTTATTGAATATTTTTTTTTATGCTCATGAAAGTAAAAAATGAAATATAGATTGGGTATTGGGGAATTGAGAGTGATGTGAGGGGGGGGGGGCATAAGAGCTTCCACCTTCACATGGTTGGCCCTGTTTAGTAGAGAATAATTTATTGGAGTGATTTAATCTTGGAGCAAACCTCCCTCGATCCAGCGTAGCAACAAAAAAGTCACTGTTGACTTAGTTGCTACTCTTTCAGATCGTGGGAGGCTTGTTCCAAGTTCATGCGACTCCAATAAATTGTTCTTGAAAAAAAGAGGAGCTTATTCAGATATGTTTTGACATTTTCAACATATGTTCTAACATTATCCTAAGAATGCATCTTAGAGTAAAAAATACTACATCAATTACTTGTATTTATTGTATAGATATTGATGGATTTTGATTGACTTGGCAGTGCAGGTACAAATCCTCTTGCATCATGAGCAATACAACTTGTCAACCAGGGTCATGTCCAGGATATTTTTGCTTGTGCACTTGAACAGGTTCGTAATGTCACATTTTGTAAGTTCCTTTACAGTTCATAATTCAATATTAAGCTTGTTCATGATTATTATCTAGGTTTTTTGTATGTGTTTTTTCATCTATTTGATTGTAAGCAACTCTGCATGTTTCCTATTGTTCACTATGATTTCCCCATTTACCACTTCCAGGATGAATCCGACTTTATTATTACATAGGTTACTTTATTGTTACTATGATTTCTCCATTTACGATTTCATAGGTTACATCATGTAAAGTTATCAATCTCAGGTTGGTGATGAGCTTTAGTTCTCCAGATTTGGGGCTTTTATGATATTTTCTCCCTCATGTCATTCCTGCATCACCTCGTTGTTTGAGCATGCCAATTGTTTACCACTTGTACCAATTGTCACATGTCAATCTCTGAGTTGTGCCACATTTCACCTATTTTCAGTGAGAGTTTAGGGTTTCTCTAACATAGCTTCAGAAATCCGATTCAGTGCCTTCTTCAATATTGTCACATAATACTCATGGTTTGGATTGATGAGCATGTTCTGAATGGTTGGTTGATTCATAAGAACCACCCATATAGTCATCTTGAGATATTTCAGAAGGTTTCTTGGGTTTCCTTTTTCACCGTTTCTAGTGGGTGGGATGGTGTGGGGTGATCCATCAATATTGGTGCTCTTGTAGTAGGGAATTTGTTTTTGGGGATATAAAGGAGCATTTGATGTAGATATCCCATTGTATGCATTCATAGATGGGCACGAGAGGTCAAGAATTTAAATTAAAAATATGCAACCTCTAACATGGCAACCTGAAGGCCGCGAGAGACACTGGTTAAAGATTGTTTTGTGTTGGCCTTAATATAGTCGTGATTTCTTTCTATTATCTTAATGAAAATATATAGTCCGGTCTCATTAAAATGAGGATTGTGGTTGTATTTCTCTTTGGTTGTTTCTCTCTTAATGCTCCAGAAGTTGCCAAAAGTTGCGATAGTTGTTTAGTTTGACTGTTACAACTTAAAAGTGGTTTTTAGCAATGGGAGTCATGTTTTTTAAGGTTCATACTAATATGAAGATCTTGTAATTCTATATTCAGCATAAGAGAAGATGGCCCCTGCTTTGGGCAGTATGACAACAATTGCCACATCTACCTCATTGGGTAACAATGGAAAGGGGAAGAAGTTAGGTGCAATGTTTGATAATTATGGCAGACAATTGTCTTCTCTTTCAGTTTTTTCACCCATTTCCTTTAATCGCTCAAGCAGAAGAGGGACTCTGAGATTACGCGACAGAGAGAAGGTAGTTAATACAAGAGCTATGGAAAAGGAGTTTTACTTCAACAAGGATGGCTCGGTGACAAAAAAATTGCAGGTCAGAGAAAAAATTATGTTTAAAGGAAGGTCACCTGCACGTGAAACTTCACTGCGGTGGATCTTTCCTTGTCCACTTATATTCGATTTTAATGTGTTATTTTAATTTTTCATGGAGAGTTGTTTTGGCATATGGTCTGGCATTCAATTGCACACTTACTGAAAGCATTGTCAATTTGTCTTGCAGGCGGTGTGAACAAACTTGCTGATCTTATTGGAGTCACCCTTGGGGCGAAGGGCAAAATGTTGTCTTGGAGAGCAAGCATGGTTCTCTGAAAATAGTTAATGATGGTGTGACAGTAGCTAAGGAGGTAATTTGTAGATGTGTGCTCTGGTTTTCTTTTTAACGTTGTATTAGTTCCCCTCTTAAATGTCTTAGATTTGGTAGG
This sequence comes from Pinus albicaulis, assembly GCA_034641835.2. Classification (NCBI taxonomy): domain Eukaryota; kingdom Viridiplantae; phylum Streptophyta; class Pinopsida; order Pinales; family Pinaceae; genus Pinus; species Pinus albicaulis. The sequence continues at coordinate 1,216,765,594 of CM076577.1, forward strand.
CATAATTTGAAAACTCAAAGGTGAAAGGAAACATATTTGTTACCCAGTGGTCTACTTGGCCTATGGACTAGCCACATTAGAGTAATGCATAAAGCTTTTCAAAACAATAAAATGAAAGGGTTATGGTTGAGTCAAATTTTATTGTTATTGACAGTGTAATGAAATGTATCTCAATGCTATGGTTTTGGCCTTTTTATTGGTTGAATTAGAGGACCCAGTTGAAAATATTGGGGCCAAGTTGGTAAGGCAAGCTACGGCAAAGACAAATGATTTAGTTGGGGATGGAACCACAACATTTGTTGTTCTTGCACATGTTGGAATATTGAAAAATTCTAGAACAATGAATGGAGAATAAATCTCCCTTCCTCTAACACAGAGAAAATAAAAATTTCTTTGACAGGAGACAGAGTTTCAATACTTTGAAAACAAACTTCTATTCTCTTCAATAACTCAAAAAAAAACTATTACACTTCTTCCTGACTGAGAGGGATTACAAAATTATGACTGCTACAAAACGCAGTGCATAAAACCAACTCACTTTCTGTTCAAAACAAACATACTCTGTCTCTAAAACACTCTGTTGTGTTTTTCACTTTCGCACTGCTGTGCATACACACTTAAAAAGTTACACTCAGTCTTTCACTTTTTACACACTACTGTGTAATAAAATTTTTATGTAATCTCTATAAAAAAAACTACCAAGATTTTTTGTCCTTTTTATTTTTATATGCCGTAACATATAAAGCATATTATAATAAAACCTCTTTTAAAAAAAATAAAATTAAAAATAAATTCTATGGCCCACCTTTCATTTAGCATATGATATATATATAACATATGTATATATTAAATTATCAAAACATTAAAGAACCCTTTCCGTCAAACTTCAAAAGTCTGAATAGATTGAATTTCAAACCAAATTTGCGTTCCAAAATGGGATGCTGACGTCTGCCTAATTTTAACTCAAATTCTCAATCCAATGTGCCCTATAAAAAATTCGGGTCTGGTTTTCAGGTTTTTAGATTCCCTTCAATTTCATGCGATCCAATATTAATGCTCCACGTGTCCTCCTTTTGAATTTACAAAACTGTCGGGTAAATTTCTGTTTGTTTAATTTCCGGTTGGTGAATTGCGTTAATCTTGGGTTGTTGTATTCATCTAATCATAAATGTATTCAACCTCTCTCTAAAAAAAAAACTTAAAATTTTAATCTTTGGTCATTGGATAGCATCACAAACAACCTCAAAAAAGGAATGTTCTTTGGTGCATCTTCATCACTCCTGTACCCGTGATTCAGAAGATTAAAATTCAACAACCACAAAGTTTTAATAAGTGAGGGTGTAAAGGTAACTTTTTGTTGATAGTACTGGATTAAGATCATCTATTCATTTTTTTAGGGTCTTATGGTGTTTGGTTTTTTAGTTTTGGGTTGGGTTTATTGAGTCTAAGATAGTTTTGAGTGAAAAAATTGCTATCGGGTATTAAAAAAATTTGGTTCTTTTGTCAAAATTTATGAGCTTGTTAGGAAATACAAAACTGACAATGGTTGTATCTTAAATTTGTGGAAAATAATTTGAAATGAAACCTTTTTGTTTAGGTTGTTGCAGCAGGTGCAAACCCTGTTCAAATTACTAGGGGCATTGACAAGACAATAAAGGCCCTTGTTTCAGAACTCAAAATTTTGTCAAAGGAGGTAAACGCTTGCCTTTTGAGTAGGCTAGTTTTCCTTTTTGTTGATGGTTTGGTGTATCTAATTGAATTAGTTGCCTAAGGTATTTTTGGTTGCAAACTCCTTTTCATTTTTCATACAGTATTGGCCTTGTGGAATACATTTGATTATGTGGTCTTGTAAGATCTAAAACATTTGTAGTTGTTCAGTCTTATGGCCGAGGTGCACTTTTATTATGGAAATAGTTGATGCAATATTATCATTTAATCCTTACTGCAGGGTAGCATGTTGAGAAGTTTCTTGTGAAACATTTGGTATTCAAAATGACACTTGATCCTATACAACATCATGCACTTGACTTCAAAATTCATATTCAAAGTGTTCCAGACAATTCTTGCAAAATTTCAAATATTTATGTTGTTTTAAACCATTATCTTTTTCATGTATTGGATGCTGAAAATGAGAAAAAGACTTTGGTATGAAACCAACTGGTGAATAATTTCCAGCAAACCAACCACTTCCAAGACATGATTTAGAAGTAGAACATATGTACTTATGAAGCATAGAAAGATATCCTTGATGCATTGTCAATGTTTGGATAGGGTTATTTTTGGAGAAAATAACTCCTTATTCCTAGAATAGTGATCTTCAATACAAGTAAATGCCAAAGAAGAGAGATCATCGTGTGACGCAACAAAACTGAAATTGGACCCCTAAGGAGAGCTGGTGTGTCTACAATTTCTCTGTCAGCATTTTCCCCTGGTTTACCCCGTTCTTTTCCTCCAGCCTGGGTCTTCATTGACTTCTTCTTTCTTCGGGTTTATTTATCAAATTCGTAGAATTTGATAAATAAATACCATCCACAATGGTTGGAATTTAATTTATATTCCCGACTTTATATTATCTCCAAGCCTTATAACCAATGTTTAACTTTCAACACTTTTTATTTATACTCCACGTTTCTTTTTAAATAAATAACTTGTAATGAACTTTCGGCTCTATATTTCACCACCCAGCCTTACAACAATCACGCTCCAGACTTATGCTAATTATCCGCCAATCGTTTAATTAAACAATTTCATTATACTCTTGGCCCACCTATATATATCAATAACCAATCAAACACTCGTATCGTACCTGGCTATCCTCCACACACCTTAGTTAACCTCCGGGCAAGTTCAATGTGCGACCACCGTCTGATGGCCCTTCTCCAAATCAACGACTCTTGGAAATTTCTCTCGGCTTCCAATGTCGGGCTTTAACGTGCGATGGCGCAGGTTAAATGGTGGTTTTCTAGGGGTCACTTTGCCACGTGTCGCATTCCCTATGGAATCGATTGCGAATAGGAAATACCACCTAATCTGCAAAAGCAGTGCGATATGGGCAACCCACTTTTGTGATTCCGCTCCTGGTTTTGGTATAGGGCTTGAACACGGGTGCAAGTCTGGTTTCGCTATCCTTTTGTTTGTTAACTCATGTCCATTCCTCAGGTCAGGTTTCGAAATCACAACAATTTTGTCTCTTTATTAAGCGGGATTTTTATATTTGAATAGTTTTCACGACTTCGGTTCTCTACACAGACCTCGCCTTCGGGTGGGGTGAGTTCACAGGGTTATCCAACAATTTACGGGAATTCAAAGACAGAAGAATGGAATTATCAGTACCCAATCGCCTCACAGTTAAACAATTCTTCACAATTAGCAGTTCGAGATAATTCAATGGCAAATAAGCTTGGAAATCATTTAACTGGAAACAATTGTTCACACACAGAGGTTTATTGCAGAAATCCCCTCTCTACTCTCCTCTTCCCTCTCTACTTTTATTCATCCGAGGAATTACAATTTATATACCTAACATATGGCTCTTCGGTTCCTCTGAGAGGACCGTTCTAGAAATCAAAAGGTCTAATTATAATAATTCAACTAACTGAAACTGTTCGACTCCTACAACTCTAACTAGTCTAAGTAATATAGTCAGTTGAGGTATTGACACCTAGCTGTTACAACTCAAATGTTTTCGAACCCTCCTAGCCACAACATGTGGACAAAACCTCCTACATTTCTGGCTAGTGCCTAATGCCCCTGCATCATCGTGTGACATAAACCTATTAACAAAAGTGAATTCCTTGAATTTCACCAAATATTTTCTTTGAATTCATTTCTTTTAAAAGCCAATGATATCCCTTGTTGTGTTAATGTTACGTAAATTCCTTGTCCTAGTGCCTCACACTCTACTATGAATGTTTTACCAAAAGTAGGTGCAACCGATGTTGGTGTAGAAGACATGGCATCCATTAAAAGAGAGAATGCCAAAGTAGCCTCATCATTCCACATAAATGATATTTTCTTCAAGAGATATGTGAGTGGACTTGAAATGCATGCATAATTCTTAACAAATTATCAATAATATCATGTAAGTCTAAAAAATCTTCTAAGAACCTTGATTTTCTTAGGAATAGGTCATTTTGTAATAACTTGCATCTTTTGAGGCTCCAACTTCACTCCTTCCTTTAAAACAATATGAACCAAATATTCGAATTCTTATTTCCCAAAAGCACATTTGGATATTTTTACATAAAAATGATTGTTCTCAATAATTTATATAAATTTTCCACATGTTTAGTGTGGTATTTCCATGATTTATTATAAATATGTGTATTATCAAAGAAAACCAACACAAATTTTATAAGATGGGATCAAACAAAATTGTTCTTAAGTCGAGCCCGTCGGACTTCAAACGGCGATAAACCATAATTCAAACCAAATTCGCGTTCCAAAATAGCCTGCTGATGTCAGCCAATTTTGTGACGCGAAAACCAAATAAATTCCGCCCTAATCTTTTTTGGGTCCGAAGTTGGGCTGGCATACGGAGGGAGAGTTGTGACGCGAATTTCTTATCAAATTCGCCCTAATATTTTTCGGGTCCGGATTTCCACTGCGCGAGCGGCCCAAACAAAGATCCGCTCCAATCAATTTCTGCCACGTGTCCTCAATAAAAACTTGCCCTGCTCCCGGCTGCGGGTGCATTTGATGGCGTTTAAGGTGATGGGACATGGATATGGCGATTTCATATCAATCACATTAACATTTAACGCTGTTCAATTAAGTTTTCACATCAAATCTGCATTAATTAATTTTTAACACTGTTCAAGATCGGCCTCCACTCCTCTTAGCGATTCCGCACGCTCCAATATGATCTGGCCTTCGGCTCTCATTATTAATGATCAGAGATTAATTATGACGGGCATCCTTTGATTGCATTGCAGTCGGGTCAAGAAAATGGCTTTTAGCTATGGTTTTTCAGACGAGCCGGTTGCTGGATTACACTGCCTGTTAACTGTGACGATAAGGAGAAGTGGCCAACTGAACTGCTGCCTAGACCTTGCAACATATCTTCATTTCTCTCGGTTCTGTCTCTGTCTGTCTTCCTCTGTTAATTGGAATTCTGCTTCTCCATCTCCTCTTTTTCCCACTGCACCTGAGACTGCACCCATGCCTCGCGTGCGTCATAGGATGCGTTGCTGCAGGGGGAGCACTAGAGGTCAACCCCTGCGGGCTCCCTCCAGCCCCTCAACAGAGTCGACTTCCAGCCAGTCCAGTGATTATTACGCAGGTCGATATCCAAATACTAGGAGTGGGCGGGGTCGGGTTGCGGGCTCATACCTGTAGTTACCACTCTAGCTTCCCCGCTAGTTCACCTTCTCCCATGACGTGCACTGCGCAATTTTCCTTTAATTTCTCTCTCAACCGCCCATGAATCACGGCTTTAGTCACTGTGGTCTTCCGCGAGGAGGCCCAAATGGAGGAATAATGCACCCATTCGGCGGGTCTGAGCTCGAAAAAAGCTGGCCAACATTTAGGCCTTCAGGAGGGGAGCCGTCGCATGCATGTGGAGGTAGCACCTAGCGATCCTGGACCTTCCGAAGGATGGTGCCGAATCGTGGAGGAACCACTGGAGGAGTAGTTTGGTTAATTTGTTTTTCTTGCTTAGCAGGCCCACTTAATTGGGCTGCTTTTAGATTATTTTACTGTGTTGGACCTTTGTAATATTTTTGAATTCTGTAAATCAAACGTTCAAGACGGGTTTCCCCGTATGAGGGCAGTCTTCTTAATTTTTTGATTTTTTGATGACAAATTTGCCATGAGTTTGGCCAGGAAATGTTTTTGACTTCGGTGTAATTTTATTCACAATGTTAATAGATTAACTTTACATATAATTCTCACATGATTAGCATTTTTATTGTTCTGTTCAAGGATTTTGGGTACTTTAATTTGTATTTGGAACAATGGACGTCAGTACTCTATCTGTTGCTTTAATGTTCTACATACTGCTATTTCACTTTCTTATAGATGCCTTGGGCATATTTGGATGCTTTCTTAGATTGTTGATAAACTCCATGTGGACCGTTACTGAATTTTATATCTTGTCCCTGTATGTGACATGGGGTATTTTTCTATCATTGTCTAGGGTGGGGCTTCCACTTTTCTAGATGGATATTTGGGTTCCAATCTTCAGATGTGAAAATGTAATGACTTCATGGACTGTTTTACTTCATATAATATATTCAAAACATCATTTTTTCTCTTGTGAAAAAAAAATGATTAATGTTTATCACTCTGCCTTCAAAACTAGCGATGTTGGTCTATGTTGCTAGTTTATTGATATGGTCTGATGGTCTTTTTATATTTTGGACATATCACACTCCTCACATGATTAGCGTTTTTCTCTGTTCAAGGATTTTGGGTACTTTAATTTGTATTTGGAACAATGGATTTCGGTACTCTATCTGTTGCTTTACTATTCTACATACTGCTATTTCACTTTCTTATAGATGCCTCGGGCATATTTGGATGCTTTCTCAGATTGTCGATAATCTCCATGTGGACCGTTATTGGGTTTTATATCAAGTCGTTGTATGTGACATGGGGTATTTTTCTATCATTGTCTGGGGTGGGACTTCCACTTTTCTGGATGGATATTTGGGTTCCAATCTTCAGATGTGAAAATGTAATAACTTCATGGACTGTTTTACTTCATATAATATATTCAAAACAACGTTTTTCTCTTGTGAAAAAAAAAATGATTAATGTTTATCACTCTGCCTTCAAAACTAGCGATGCTGGTCTATGTTGCTGGTTTATTGATATGGTCTGATGGTCTTTTTATAATTTGGACATATCACACTCCTCACATGATTAGCATTTTTCTCTGTTCAAGGATTTTGGGTACTTTAATTTGTATTTGGAACAATGGACGTCGGTACTCTATCTGTTGCTTTACTATTCTACATACTGCTATTTCACCTTCTTATAGATGCCTCGGGCATATTTGGATGCTTTCTCAGATTGTCGATAATCTCCATGTGGACCGTTACTGGGTTTTATATCAAGTCCCTGTATGTGACATGGGGTATTTTTCTATCACTGTCTAGGGTGGGACTTCCACTTTTATGGATGGATATTTGGGTTCCAATCTTCAGATGTGAAAATGTAATGACTTCATGGACTGTTTTACTTCATATAATATATTCAAAACAACATTTTTTCTCTTGCGAAAAAAAATGATTAATGTTTATCACTTTGCCTTCAAAACTAGCAATGTTGGTCTATGTTGCTGGTTTATTGATATGTTCTGATGGTCTTTTTATATTTTTGACATATCACACTCCTCACATGATTAGCGTTTTTCTCTGTTCAAGGATTTTGGGTACTTTAATTTGTATTTGGAACAATGGACGTCGGTACTCTATCTGTTGCTTTACTATTCTACATACTGCTATTTCACTTTCTTATAGATGCATCGACATATTTGGATGCTTTCTCAGATTTGTTGATAATCTCCATGTGGACCATTACTGGGTTTTATATCATGTCCCTGTATGTGACATGGGGTATTTTTATATCATTGTCTGGGGTGGGACTTCCACTTTTCTGGATGGATATTTGGGTTCCAATCTTCGGATGTGAAAATGTAATGACTTCATGGACTATTTTACTTCATATAATATATTCAAAACAACGTTTTTTCTCTTGTGAAAAAAAAAATGATTAATGTTTATCACTCTGCCTTCAAAACTAGCGATGCTGGTCTATGTTGCTGGTTTATTGATATGGTCTGAAGGTATTTTTATATTTTGGACATATCACACTCCTCACATGATTAGCGTTTTTCTCTGTTGTAGGATTTTGGGTACTTTAATTTGTATTTGGAACAATGGACGTCGGTACTCTATCTGTTGCTTTACTATTCTACATACTGCTATTTCACTTTCTTATAGATGCCTCGGGCATATTTGGATGCTTTCTCAGATTGTCGATAATCTCCATGTGGACCATTACTGGGTTTTATATCATGTCCTGTATGTGACATGGGGTATTTTTCTATCATTGTCTGGGGTGGGACTTCCACTTTTCTGGATGGATATTTGGGTTCCAATCTTCAGATGTGAAAATTTAATGACTTCATGGATTGTTTTACTTCATATAATATATTCAAAACAACGCTTTTCCTCTTTTAAAGTTTCATTTTTTTTTTTTTAAATTGAACCCTCTATCGGTATACCGACGCCTTGTAAGCGTCGGAATTGTGACAACTCAGACACATCGGAAGGGCGACATTATAAAAACAACATAAGAGTGACGTTCAAAACGTCGGACCACATTTCGTCGGAATTGGGACAACTTACAAACGTCGAAAGAGCGACGTCCAAAACGTCGGTCCACATTGCGTCGGAATTGTGACCATTTACAGATGTCGGAAGAGCGACGTTCAAAACGTCGGACCACATTTCGTCGGAAGTGCGACAGTTTACAAAAGTTGGAAGCGCGACAGTTCGTGAGACGTCGGAAGAGTGACGCTTGTTCGGAAGCGGCGGAAGAAGTGTCGATAGTGCGAAACTTTTTAAGTGTGTCGGAATTGCGACGACATGATAAACCACATTTTGTCCACCCTCGAACTGTCGCTCTTGCGATGACTATGTGTTGGAATAGCGACGAATTGGCTGTCAGAATTTTCGCCAAATTTTCTAGTGGAAGTTGAATTACGGGGTATTGCAGGGAATCTGGGAAAGATAATAAGCTCTAATTTCATGACAAAGCTTCTAAAGAAATAAAAATGAGGTGTGATTACACAATTATTCTCACTAGACATTCCAACATCAAAATCATCTATTTCGGTAGATCTCCAACAAGTCTTGGACAATCATTCCAAGGTGTTTGAAACTCCCAAAGGACTCCCACCTATTCGTGATCATGATCATGCTATTCATTTGATTCCAGGAAGTGTTCCTCCAAACATTATGCCTTATAGATATCCTTACTTCCAAAAGAGCGAAATTGAATGTATGATTGCAGAAATGTTAGAGGCGGGTATAATTCAACCTAGTCAAAGTTCTTTCTCTGCTCCTGTAGTATTGGTACACAAGAAGGATGGATCATGGCGCATGTGTACGAATTATAGGGAGCTCAATAAGCTCACCATTAAAGATAAATTTCCCATTCCTGTGATTGATGAATTATTGGATGAATTACATGGAGCAATTTATTTTACCAAGTTGGATCTTCGTTAAGGATATCATCAAATTAGAATGAAGACTGAAGATATTCCAAAAACAACATTTCGAACTCATGAGGGTCATTATGAATTTTTGGTCATGCCTTTTGGCCTTACCAATGCACCTTCTACATTTCAAGGGTTGTTGAATTCCATTTTCAAACCCTTCCTTAGAAAATTTGTGCTAGTATTTTTTGATGATATACTAATCTACAGCAGGTCTTGGAAGGATCATGTTGAACATGTTGACGGGGTGCTCAAACTATTGCAGGAGAAACAATTATATGCAAAAAAATCCAAATGTTTCTTTGGAGTACAAGAGGTGGAATATCTGGGTCATATTGTATCTCACGAGGGTGTTAAAGTAGACCTAACAAAATTAAAGCCATTAAGGAATGGAAAGTCCCCACAACCATAAAGAAGTTGCGAGGATTTCTCGGGTTAACAGGGTATTATCGCAAGTTTGTTAAGAATTATGGGAGAATAACGGCACCTCTAACAACATTATTGAAGAAAGATGCATTTTCATGGACTCCTGAAGCAACTAAGGCCTTTGAACATCTTAAAGAGGCAATGTGCCTAGCACCCATCTTAGCTACGCCAGACTTCACAAAAACCTTTATTGTGGAATGTGATGCCTCAGGAAATGGAATTGGTGCAGTTTTAATGCAGGAAGGAAGACCCATTGCTTTTGAAAGTCGTCCAATCAAAGGAAAGTATTTACAGAAACCTATTTATGAGAAGGGAATGTTAGCAATACTACATGCACTAAAGAAATGGCGAACTTACCTAATGGGAAGACACTTCAAGGTAAAAACTGATCATGATAGTCTTAAACACTTTTTGGAACAAAGACTATCATCAAAAGAGCAGCAAAAATGGGTCACAAAGATGTTGGGTTATGAATTTTAAATAATCTACAAAAAAGGAAAGCTTAATGTTGTTGCAGATGCACTCTCAAGAAAGAATGAAGAGGTGGAAGCATTGCTTTGTGCCATTTCTATTATCCAACCAGATTGGATAACTGAAGCAAGAGATGAATGGAAGAAGGACAAAGATGTATGGATACTCATTCAAAATTTGCGGCAAGATCCTAGTACATCTGATACATTTAGTTGGAAAAATGATTCCTTATGGTACAAAGATCGCTTATATCTTTGTAAGAATTCCCAACTAAAACAAAAAATTCTTTTGGAATTGCACACTTCTCCTTTAGGAGGACACTCAGGATTTTTAAAAACTTACCACAGGGTGAAGAAAGAATTTTTTTGGGATGGCCTTAAATCTGATATTCAAAAGTTTGTGGTGGAATTTTTGGTTTTCTAGCAGAATAAAGTTGAGACAATTAAGACCCCGGGTCTTCTACAACCTTTATCCATTCCAAGTCAACATTGGGAGGAGATTTCAATGGATTTTATCACAGGTTTACCTAAGTCGAAGGAAAGAGTGTCATCATGGTGGTAGTTGATAGACTTACCAAGTATGCACACTTTTGTGCATTATCTCATCCATTTAAAGCAAGTACAGTTGCTACTACATTTATGGACAGAATTCAAAAGCTACATGGAAGCCCAAGGGTTATTGTGAGCGACTGAGATCCCATTTTTACTGGAAATTTTTGGACAGAGTTATTTTCTTGTTTGGGTACTCAATTAGCTCATAGCTCATCTTATCATACTCAATCTGATGGTCAAACTGAGATAGTAAATAAATGTTTGGAAGGATATCTTCGTTGTTTTGTATCTGATAAACAAACACAATGGGTCAAGTGGTTACCTCTTGCTGAATGGTGGTATAACACTTCCTTCCATACTGCAGCAAAAATGGCCCCATTTATGGCACTTTATGGATATCATCCACCATCCATCACATCATCTTTAAGGGAAAATTCGAAGGTTCAAGCAGTGGAAGATCACATCGAGCATCAACGAGAAGTTCTCCAACTCTTAAAGGATAACCTGAATTTGGCACAAAATCGAATGAAACAACAGGCAGATCAACATCGCAGCGAGAGAAGTTTTGATGTAGGAGATTGGGTATTTTTACGGCTACAACCATACAAACAAATGTCCCTCAAGCAAGCTAAGAAAGATAATAAATTATCGCCAAAGTACTATGGTCCTTACAAGGTGTTGCAAAAGATTGGTACTATGGCATACAAATTGGAGCTTCCTTCTTCTTGGCGAGTGCATCCAGTTTTCCATGTTTCATGCTTAAAGAAGGTTATAGGTGAAAATCTTCTAGTTCAAACAATATTGCCAGAACTTTTTTTTTTTTTTTTTCTAAGTAAAATTATCTATTAACAAGCGGTAAAATTACAACTGGACCGTAGTCAGAAACTGCTGCTCATGAGGCAGAAAATCAGAAAAAACAGTGTTGAAAACTGTCGATGCCCACGCAGGGGACCATAACCATGGTTTTCTGTATCACACTTTGACTCCAGAGATACAAAGAAGGGCCATAAACATAGCAAAACTTCCAAAGCAGAAACAACTCGTAGGTTGGAGAAACAGAGACATTGGGATGACCAAACAACAAACCCATTTAATCTTCCGGGGGCACCTCTTCGATTCTGCACCATCCTGAGGCGTGCGGGCCCGAAGCAGGTTCGGCCGGAGCAGCTTGAGAGACATGCTCGGCAGAAAGCATTTCTTCATCAACGACAGGATCAGCATGGCGAGACGGAGGCGGAGCTTGAGGAATGCGCCCTTCAAGATTAAAGGCAGAAAACTGAGTGTCCGGAGCACCGACAGTCGCAGCCGGAGCCGAAGGAAGCGGGTCATCTCCAGGAACCATATCTTCAAGGAAAACCACTGAGAGGATGGCGGTAATGCGAGGGCGGTTGAGATTGCTGTTGAAGGTGAATCTGGCCGTGCCGGTGGTTGGGGCATAGGAAGCAGGAGGCCTGTGCGTGTGAGGACCCCAGAACAGACGGTGGCCATGAGAGCTCCCTCGACCAGAGCGAGTGCGAGGATAACGACTAGAGCCTTCCCCAAAGGAAGAAGAGTCAGGAGAGGGACTGGCAGGAGAAGGGAGGCTCCTCGAGCTACCCCGACTGCTTCTCATTCGATGGCGAAGTCTGGGCATGTTGAAAGGGAGCGGAAGCTTGAGGGCCTTCCAAACAACAGAGCGAACCCTCGCGAGGTAGTTCTGGAAACACACCAAATGCAGCGCTTGATCAACACTCCCCCAGGCGCAGAACGAACCACGAGCCTCACTTCTACTGAAATGCTGCAAGCGCAGGTCGACACTAACCTTCCGGCAGACGCTGCAATTGTTGACAACAGAATGATACATGGTGGGAGCCGAGAGCAGGTATAAAACATGATGCGAGTGAATGCCACCCACAGCGCGCCGAATCACCACAGGCTCCCAAGCCGTCCTTCCCAAGCGAATCCTGTCTGCAAACGTGATTTCCATCCTACTGTGAATCCCTCTCAAGCATGCGGAGGGATGCTTCACCACATCCGGAGACGAGCGAGAGCCAGAATTTGCAGGGCGAGCAGCGTTGGAATGGGGGAAGCATAAATGGTTGTTTGCGTTGGGCATAATGCCATTTAACACGTTGTACCCATGATGCAGATGGCGGCAGAGAGGAGCAGCCCGCCATCCCATCACTTTAATACGCATTTGTGACACCCGCATCCGGGGGAATATTGCCAGAACTTGATGAGGAAGGAAAAATCATATTGGAACCTGAAGCGATCACGAAAACAAGAACTCGATAGCTACAGAATCGATCAATTTCAGAGTATCTCATCAAGTGGAAGAACTTACCCACTGAAGATTCTACATGGGAGGATGAGAAGTTTATATAGGAGCACCCAGAGCTACTCAAGCGTTGAGGAAAACACTTTTTTGAAGGAGAGGGGCATATTAGGTCCCTATATTACTAGTATAGTCCCTTAATGTTATTAGTGTAACCCCCTTATTGTTATTATTGTACCCTTGTAACCCCCATTTTGTTATTATTGTGCCCTTAAATTATTATTTTTAGGTCGGCTAGGATTACATTGTGGCCCACTAGGATTACATTATGGCCACATGGACTCCTATATATAGAAAGGAGGTTTTGTAAGTTGTATCATCCAAGAATTGTTCATTTATGTAATGTATTGGAGGTTTCCCCCTTGAAGTGGCTTATTTATAAGGCGTTGATATCTCTTTTCTTCTATTTTTGGAGCTGGTTACACAACAACCAGGCGGGTATACCCAAGGTCAAGTTGGGGAGGGATAGGGTGGCCAAGATAGGGATGGAATAAACTCTGGGAAGGAGAGAAAGGAAAGGTATCTGACCAGCAGGGTAATGGCTAGGAGGAATGGTGCCAAGAGGGTTGATATCGGGCGGAATCGACCCAGGAGGGTAGAGAGGTGTGTGGGGACTATTGGTAGAAGGAGACTTAGAAGGAAGAAGGTTGGCTAGTGGGGGCGAGGGGCTAGGAGCGAGTGGGGGTGTGTGAGGTTGAGGTTGCTGACTAGCCAAAGGTGGTTGTTTAAGGTCAGCCCAAGATGATTGTATCATGCAAATGTTCGCCGAACTAGGATCAGATACAGGAGGAGGGTCTAGAAAGGTTCCAAGCAAGGAGGATTCTTTATAGATGTCGGGGGAAAAAATGGGCAAAGAATCAATGGTTGGCTTATTGGTGACAGCAGAGATAGTGGAATCAGGGGAAGTCTGAGATTTTGGTTCATGATATGTCAACTGGTTGATGGTGACAATATTTCCATTATGAGGGAAAAGCATCTTGCGGTGAATTGCGGATGGGACGGCAAACATAGCATAGGTGTAACTACGCCCCAAAATAATGTTACAGTTAAGAGGGGCATCGATAAATTCAATGTTGACATAAAGAGTCTTGCCCGCAAGGGTGATAGGACAGGTACGGAATAGGCCAATGGGCTGGGAGGCATGGCCATCCCACACATGAAGGGTGATTGTGGAAGGGGTCAGCTTAGGAGAGCCGAGTTGTTTCCAAACTGAAGCAGACATCGCATAGGTAGATGCCCCCTCATCAATAATACACCAAGCAACATTGGCATTTTGAATTTTGACTAGGATTTGGAAAGCAACAGAAGCAGGAAGGGGGGGGTGGTCTAACTGATGGGAATAAAAAACAATCATCTGGTCATCAGCAGGATCTACAACACCCACGGCAGATAGTAGAGCCTTCTTTTTAGAAAGACATGACTGGATGAGTTCCAGTGTTGAAATGGTAGCAAGAGTTTGGGCCAGATCATCTACTATACTATATGAATGGGTAGCCCGACCAGAGGCAGGATTTCGGCATAATGGGGCCTTAGGAATCTTGGTATGAACCTCATATTTGGGCGGATGGATTTGTAAGGGACCATTGGGTGTTGACAGAGGCTCTGTAGGACCTGAAGATGGGGACTCGAAGATAGACGGAGCGGGAGGCGTGGAGTACTGACGAGACCGAGTTTGAAGGTTAAGGTCGATGGGAAGAGGTTGGTCAGAGGCCATCATGAGAATCTGGTAATCAGAGGAACCCGAAGGGGAAGGTTGAGTGGATATCGGGGATGAGGTGGTTGAGTGGCCACGAATCCTTGTTGAGGAAAATGATCGGTAAACATAGCTGGTTGAGAAGTAGTCGTATTGGGAGGGATAGTAGGGGAGGAATGTTGTCCCCGCACGGTGGCCTGAGACTCCCACATCTGTCGCATCTGTGGTAATAGGGGACAATCATGAGTGTAATGACCATAAACACCGCAACACGAATAGGGCTTATTGGTGCAAAGCAGCCTGTATGGCTTGGGCTGAGAGCCCGATGGCTGGTTGGAAGTGTTAGAATCAATACTTTAAGGATTGGATCCACGATTAATAGAGGCAAATGGATTGCCTCTCCTCTTTCTTTGAGAAGGAGGAGGATTATTTGCGCCTTGCTGTGAAAATACTTGCCCTAGAGGGGGTAGTAAGTGTGGCTGCGGGGGCGGAGAAGGCAAGGGAGTGGGAGGTCCAAATGCTGGAGCAGCTGGGACACCAGGCTATGGGTAAGGATAAGGGCGAGGATGGGAAACATTGAGGTAAGCAAGAATGTGGGAAAAAGGAGGAGACATGTTGTATCCTAGATACATGCTGCCTGGAGGGGGAAAAGTGTTGGAGGTGCTGGCCCCTCCTGGAGGGAAACCATAGCCCATAAGAGGTTGAGTAGAGGTATGTGAAAGAGCTCCAACGATACCATTGATAGAGTGAGATGCCCCCGGGGCATTAGGGTCATCGGTTTTGGGGAGGTCAGGAAGGACGATATAAACATAACCAGATTGAGCATAGATAAGGTCATATTTCAAGGCTATTTGGAGGGCGGCTTCTTTGGTTTGGGGGAAGTGGGATGCGACATCTTTGCCAATGGGAGGTAAGAGAGAGCGAAGGAACCAGTCCATATAAACCCGATCTTCAAAGGTGGGGGCTCGACATAAGCTCCATCTTCTCTGCCATTCCTGGACATGAGCGGAAAGGCGGGTCAAAGAGGATTGACGAAAAGAAGTCAAGAGTTCTATACCAGTGTCGTATCAGAGAGGGAGCTGGAAATAAGATAAAAATGCTTGGGAAATGGTCGCAAAGGTGGTATGGGAAGAGGTGGCTTGATCAACATACCATTTAGAAGCTTCGTCGGTAAGCGTGCGTTGGAACAATTGAAGATGGATGGAGTCATCGGTGATGGAATTGGAGGAACACCGCATATGGAAAGATTGGATATGGTTGGAGGGATCTTCACTAGCAAGGCCTTCGAACTTGGGAATGTTGGAGGGGAGCTTGGTTGGCATAGCAGGCCAACTAACATCGTGACGGATAGGATCATTGATTAGCTGATTGAAATCGGGGAGACTGAGATCGGCCATATAAGGGAGCAAAGGGGCAGTCGAGGTAGTGCTCGTAGTGGTTCCACTGGAAATGGACCTAGCAGTAGAACTGGGGTTGCTGCTGGCAATAGACCCTGAACTAGAAATGGTGAAGGTAACAGGGGGAGAACCAGGAGTAGGGGGAGAACCCGAACAATCAGAAGAAGAGTTGGAGTGTGGACTCGGGGGAGGCCTTACTCGATAACGGCGAGAAGGAGGAAGTCGACCAACCAGAAACTAAGGGTGAAGGCCAAGAAGTCTATGAGACAAATGATTTGGAGGTGCAATGAGGATGGGAAGAAGAAAAACCGACAAGGGTAGGGAGATGCAAAATCAAGTGATGTCAATTTCGAAACAAGGGCAGAGAGGTGCAGCGTCAATTGATTTTAAAGTCTTTGCCAGGCGGTGTTAACCAGGCTCTTCTTCGCTTAAGGTCAGTGTGTGGCATGTGTTAATTTTAATTGTTTAAACCCAAACGTTTTGAGAGTAAAATAAAAAGTTTGTTGCGTACCTGAAAATGAATCTACAGTAAATAAGACTGAAATAACAGAAAATTAACAGCTAACAATGCAACAATCTAACCCAAGAAGGCGAGTCTCTCAAAACTAGTCTATAAGAGGAAAAAATCTAATCAAAGCACGCTAAAAAGAGGCCAATAGATCCAAGGTCGGGAGGGATGGGGATCTAAAGGAGAAATCTGTTGAAAAGAGGTGCAGAGAATAGCAAAGAGGCAGAGGCAAGGTTGCCTCTAGAAAGGAGGGGATCAGCTAAAGGTAGAAGGGACAAGCAGGCAGCCCTAGAGATGAACCCAAAAAAATCTATATGAGGTGATTTGAAAGGGATAAGAGCTGATCTAAAGGGATCTGAAAATGAGGTATCAGATTTGAAAAGAAGAAGGCTGAAACTTTGGAAATGCAGACATCTAAAACAGCTAAAAATCGCCCACAAAAAGTGGAGGGTACTAAAGTCGTAAGGGTCAAGATTGCCACTTAGTTGAGTGAAACAGATTAGAAATAGGTCTAAATGGGTAGAGAAGGAGGCTGGAAAGCCCTGATAGAAGCTTCAGACAAATCCAGAAAAGTTGCTGGAAAATTACAGAAAAAAGTGCAGGTCGCAAGTTCTGACCTGTTTTAAGTCTAGGTCACAGTTTTGGGGAAGAAAAGTGCGCCCTCCAGTCCAGGTTGCAGTTTTAGGGCCAATAAGTGCGACCTGCAGATTCGAGTCACTCGGTGGCAGATTTCAGAAAAATTTGTCGTCTCAGCTGCGGTTGATGTCTGTCACCTGCGCAATAGGGCTATAAACACATAGAAGCTAAAAATTTTAATTTTTGAGGCTTTTAGAGGTGAAAAACACCATAAAAATAGGGAAAACAGAAAAATGAAGAGAAACCCTAGGGTCTAAAATAGCTGGATATGCAGGAATATATAAAACAACAACGGTCGCAAAAGAAAACTCGTGTGGAGTCGCAAATTGTTAGTATGAATCTTTCGTCGTAAAAGATCACTTTAGCTATGCATAAAAAATAGCCCTAACATCGATTATGGCTGCCATTATCTTTAAATTTGTAATTAGGTGATCCAAATAATGTTGCACAAATCCATATCTAAGCATAAAAGACATTAAGCAGTTAAAGTAAAATATGGCTCCATGCATCCAATGGACAAGACAAGAACAATGTGTTTAAAAGAATTTTTTATTATATTAAAAAGGGGCACCTGAGAGGAAAACAAGAAAGGTGTTTTCCAGTTCTCCTCAATGGGAGGGGTTCTTGAAAGTCCTCAGCATTTCAGATCTAAAATTTCTCACTCTTGTTGGTGTAGAAAACCCAGACAAACATAGAACTCAAAGGGAGCTCACAAGAAAAAAATGGAGAGTGTGACCAAGAATAGATCCAGAGTGATCTAATGCAATGAAAAGGTGACTAATGAATGGGGAAAACCCTTCTATTTATAAAGAAATATTAGGGTGATCTAGAACTTGGTGCATGAATAAAATATTATTAATCAAATTCTAGAACCACCCTTTAGGAATATTTTATTATATTTGTTGAAGGGAAAAGGATTTTTGACTTGGGTCAATTCCTTTATTTATAAAAAATAAATAAATAAATGATTTATTTATTATTTTTAGGGCAATGGTGGGACTATGATTAAATAAATAATGATTTATTTAATTATTTATAAATGATTTAGTCAAATTTAACTAGGAATATTATTTAAATAATGATTTAAATAACTTATTCCTAGGAAATAATCAAATAAATAAGGATTTATTTAATTAATTTCTTTGTTTTGGGTTAAATATGACCAGGAAATATAAAAAAATATAGATTTTTTTATTATTTCCTTTTGGGGTTTCCTGTTTAGACCATAAACAACTTAATAAAGGTGTTTTACTAGGTTATTTCACATAGTGAAAGCAATTTTACTTAGGGTAAAATTGGTCTTACATGGTGTACTTGGGTTCATCTAATGATAATAGGTTAGATGACCAAAAAAATGGTGTAACAATGATGTTACTTGTATTTTATTTCCTCACACTCTTGAGGGTAGAGAATCAATATGGTACCATTGCCTTCCACCAAATTCAATCCATAATTAGAGGGAGTTCAAGCAATTGTTATTAGAGAAATTTGTTGATGATAAAAATCCTGCCATGTTACTCATATAACTCGGCAATATTAAGATGGCAGATAAAGAAAAGGTGAAATATTTTAATCATACATTTACTCATATTTTGAACAAATTCCCCACAAATGTGTAGCCTCACGATTCAATCACAAAGGATTATTACATTGCTTCCTTTTGCACAAATATTTCCATTTTTGTGAAAAGAGTTGCAAAGGAAACATTGGCTCTAATTTTATGGAAGAAATCAATATAGAAAATGGCTTAAGATCTATTAGGGTCATTGATAATCAGGAAGATTCAAATTACTCTGAGGACATTGGAAAAAGTGCCAAACCCCATCCGCTAAAACTAAAGACACATTCTTTTGATATGTACAACTTGACTAAGTCCTGGAAGTTTATCACTAATGAAGTATCTGAATTGAAAAGGAAGTCAAGTGATACATCCACCAGTAATAAGTATTTTAAACGGTTCTTTAAGAAAAATGATAATCAATCGACCAAGTCTTCTCAAAGTTCTAATGTAGTATTTAATGTTGAGAATTTGGGTATGGACGACTATTGTACGTTTCATTAAGAAGCACATTCTGAAAAAACATGCCCACAATGGAAACATAATATGAATGTTGTGGTTGCTAATGTCTTGCAAAGTTTGTCAACAAAATAATAGTATAAGCATACCCAAGAGGCTAATGAATCAGATTCTCTGGAGGATAATACAAGTGTTGGTGATTCAATTTTCACTTTTGATATTATTCTGAATAATGATATAAAAGGTTCAAGTGAGCCCCTCCAAAACTATAATCCAAGTCATATAATTTGAGGAGAAAAGGACCAGTTCTTGAACAATATGTGAGGAGGTAACTGCTGAGGAATATTTTACCTACTAGTATTAGATAAATTTTCCCCTCCTACCACTTCAACACAACTTGCCAAGGATGAAGATGTAGTGCATAATATTTATTATAACATTATCGAAGACATGAAGAAATCTTGTGCCAATATTTCAGTTTATGAGGTAGAAAAGTTGGCAGGTTAACGCAAATTGATTATCCAAGCATTCTCATCCAAGCCTCCAACAAGCAAGGAAATTACTAGTTCCAAAGCCTCATTCGGTAAGTCAAATAATATACTTGAATCCATTTTAAATGCAACTAATGTAAATTCAAGGTCTACTTGCCCCACTTTTCTCTTAATGGTTGAAATATTTAATTATAATGTCCATAATTTCCTGGTTGATTTTGGTGCATCTGCAAATGTCATGCCCCTATCTATTGCTAAGAAAAATAATGCAAAATGGGAAAATATTGACACCATAATTATCCAATTAGATAGATCATAAGTGTAGGAAATTAGTGAACTAAAACACATTATAATTTGTTTATCTTCTGATAATAGAGTTCACCAATGCATATAAATTGTCATTGTGGACATTCTAGAAGCCTATGGTCTACGTTTGAGTAGATATTGGTCCAACAAATTGAAAGGATACGTTTCTATTGGTTGGTATCCTTTATAGCTTCCTTAAAAGGGAAATAATAATCAAATTCGAGCAGAAAGTGAACCTCTTATGAAATATACCATAACAGTGCTTGAAGCTCACAATGAGCTAATTAGCTTTGTGTAATAAATATTCAAAAATTTCTTTTTATAAGTTGATTTTGGATGTTATCTTGCACAACCATATTCTACACCACTGGACACACAGTTGAATCTCCTTCCTTGAAATCAAACACGCGATAAAATATCATATATTATAGATGTAAATAATACTAGTGTAGGAACTGACCCTCTTGTTACTAATATTTGGACTATGTATTTTGATGGTTCAAAAACACAGGAGGGATTTGGAGCTGGTTGCATTCTGATTGACCCTAAAAAGAAAAAAAAATCTTATTTCATGCCAACTGGAGTTCTATTGCATTAATAACTTTGTCGAATATGAGGCATTCATTCTTGGATTAAAGAAATACATTGACCTCAAGGTGGAAGCATTAAATGTAATAGGTGACTTAGATATTGTTACACATCAGGTACAAAATACTATTAACTGTTTATCACCTAATCTTAAAAACCAATAGCAAGAGGTATGATATCTTATATCTTTATTTCAAGAATTTGGTATTAAATCCATTCCTCAGATTAACAATGCAACCACAGACATTTTAACTAACACAAATTCTAGGTTGTCACCACTTGGAGATGGTTTTTATGTTGAGATTATTTATAAGCCATCTATTCTTGATAACATCACTAATTTTCTTGTGTTAATTAATGACCAATAGACATTGGATATCATTGCCAATTTTTATGTGTTCAATGATGTTGCAATTGATGAAGATCAACATGAGAGGTCATTACAAGAAAGAGATGAAGCGCAAAAAGGAAACTCCATGTCCAAGGGCATGGTGTCAATGGAAAAGCTTTATGACTTGCAAAATTGCATTAGGGGACTAATGAATACAAAGACCAAAATTTACATATTGTTGCATGAAAAATTCAACTTGGTCACTGCTGGCTGATTTAATGGTTAGTTAAAACACTATCATTTAATTGTCAACCCAGGGTTTCATAAATTGACGAGGTATACCTGTACTATATGTACTAGGTGATTATATTTAAAGATTAGATTAATCTAATTCAATTCAAATAATTACAAAACAAATTAATCAATCTAATTCGAACCAAATCAAACTAAATATAAAGAAATTGAAATCACACTTGCATAAAGCAAATCACACTTGCATGAAATTGAAATGACAACACACTTGCATAAATGAAAACACTCTTGCTGAAAGTAAATCACACTCACATTTGCATAATTGAAATCACTCTTGCTGAAAGGAAATCAAAGTCACACTTGAATAATTGAAAGAACCCTTGCTGAAAGGAAATCACACTCACACTTGCATAATTGAAATCACTCTTGTTGAAAGGAAAATCACACTTGCATAAAATAAAATAAAAACACACTTGTTGAAAATAAATGGAATAACAAAATTATACTATGTTACCAATATGTACAAAGGTATGCAAACTGGGGTTGATGGGGGCCATCCATTCCTCAGAAAGCACACCGAACAACTATCACATCTTGGAGATAAAAGTGGCAGTATGTATTTCATAAAATGATTACAAGATATTACCAGAATTCTCTCCCCTCACTTTATAAATCACATCTTGAATCGAACTTGGAACCCCCAACTATAAACTTGACACTAGCTTCCTCTAATATCTAACAACTAAAAATTTACAACCAACCGTTTACTACAATTGACAACCCTTTCTGTGAAGGGTGCACTCCTATTTATACAAAAATTGAATATAACTATAGATCCTTAAATCTCTCCTATATCCACATTTATTTCACATGGTTACAACCAATCTCCTAAAAATATAAGATATTAATCCTCTCCAAATGCTCTCATAGTTTTGATAAGGACACATATCAGAACATCCATGATTCTTCTCTTTTGGATGTTCTTAGCTTAATGATCCATATATTCTTCAAATATTCTACAAATCCTTATGAGTTGGAATTTGAAATTTGAATTTGTAGTTAGGAGGCCAAGTAGGACCCTTCTAAATTCTCCAAGTGGGCCTACAATATCACAAACCTTATCCCACTTTCATGTATCTATGAAAACATGTTAATTTTATAATATTTAATCACAAATTCACTTAAAATACTTAAAATAAATGACTTTGGAAAATATAATGCTAAACCCATATGATCATGAAAATGGTTACTTAGTGTAGGGTTATGTAGCTACGAAACGGAATGAGTGTAAAATGACGGAAATGTGAGTAAAAGTGGATGACATTTTGGAGACTTAACATAACTCCCAACTGAAGATGTTGCATGTCTTAATGCAACTATTGCATTAACTCTCTTAATCATTAGTCGATCTTCTTGAAAAGTTTTGCTTCTTATATGAGATTTGGCTTTGTATTGATTCTCTTTTAACTTTTCATTGTCATATCATTTGATAACTTTATTTTATTTGCAAAGTGTACTTTGAAATCATTTGATTGCAACATATATTTTTTATGGATGGTTCTTGTGTGGCAACCAAAATTTTATGAGTATTGGTTATTGTGTAACAATACTTATGTTATTTTTTTGTCACATCAAAATACTTGAAAACATTGAGAATTATTTCTTAAGTCCCATAGTGACTGTCATTGATTTAATGTTCTCATCAATTGGCCATTTCAAAACACATAATATTTTAGAATCAAAATGCAATAATAGTTGGTTGGGAAAAATATGTTGGTTAGGGTGAAATGAAATGTGGCACGTGTCATGAAATATGAATATCCCTTCCCCCCAATCAGTTTTCTTGAAAATTAGAAAGGGAATATGAATGCGGTGAGGGATTTTTCAAAATCACAATTTTAGTATTTAAGAAATTACATGATTAAAGGTCAGAAAACAACATGCCTTCACTTTATCTGAAAAGTGGAAAAGCTATATATATTGAGAAGAGTGTGGCTGCTGCTGCTGGATCATGGAATATGAAGTAAAAGGATATGATATGCTTCTTCCTCCTCTTAGTTGTATGAATCAAGGATGAGATTGGAGTCTTTATTGCTATGGCTACTGAATTGAGTCCTGTTGCAAAAATCTGAAATCATGTAGTCTTCATTTGTTCCCACTCAATGGCATAATTCTTATCTATGTGAATAAATGTGTCAATGTCGAACATATAAAGAAATTGTTGGATTAATGGCCATTAATATATGCCATTAACAACCATGAGATTACTCACCATTGATGTCAATGAGAGTCAAGATGCCTAAGTAAATCTTCTTAGGTACGAATAGATGTGTCGAAGTCAAGTCACCTAGAAGATCTGACAAACAAGGGACATTGATGTATTCCCATTGTTTATTGGCGAGAGAACTTGCCATTAAATCATGCAAGCCTCAAGGTACTTGAAATATCTCTAGTCTTGATCCCAGATGACGTGTCAGAGTCGATGGGTCAAAAATTGTTAGAAGGGAGGCCTTAATGGATACTCCATCATCTAGCACGAGTGTACAATAATATTATGAAGGACTATGGATGAAAAATTTGCATTGAAATGGGATTTATTTAAAATAAAGGAAAATGAAAATGGGGTGAATCAGCTTTGTAAGGTAGGTGAATGAATTTATTTTTGGGAAAGATGAGTAAAAATGATGCAGGAAAGTATGACGATTGTGAAGGAACATGAGTTTTTAGTAGTAGGGAGGTGGACAGTTATGGATTGATTGTAGGCTTGAAATGAGTAGTGTTGGTAAAACTGGTATTCTGTTTAGTAGCAGTGGTGTAATGGATCTGATTTGGAATGAAATGATCGTGCTCTTCTGAAAGAAACTTGGTATTCTCGTGCATATAGTGATCTTCTTTCATCATGTCTCGGAACCTACAAAAAAATAGCACTTATTATGTAATAAAATTTAAGTATATCAAGAGAGAAAGATGATAATTCTCTCTTCATCTTGATATATACACAAAAAAAATCAGAAATAGTACTAATAAAACAAATTCAAGAAAAATTAAATGCACTTTTACTTGCCAGGAAGTGGTACCTTGGACAACTTGTCGGTATTTTGTTGATAATGTATTCATTTGATACCCAACTTTTATGATTCAAAAACCAAGATAATACAAATTCATATCACAAACATTCTTTTAACGATTTATTGTTTTTTTTTTCAAGTCCAATTGCTGTAAAATCCATAAATAAAATGATCATTTTTTTATTGTCTCGAATTTTGATGAAACCTATCTCATCGCGTAAATCTCACTGAGATATTTCCAACAATGTCTGAATCACCTCAAATGGACGTCGTATGAAAAAGTTATGCCCTTATGAATTTTTTATGAAATAGTAAAAAAATTGTGCATGAGTGCCACGTGGCACCACCAGGGAGTGCCACGTAGATGTTGACATGGCATGCAGACATGGAGAGATGATTGTTCAAGGTGACATGGTGGACAATGGGGCAATGAATGTCTAATATTGATCAATAATACATTGCCACGTGGACCAATCCAATGTTGCCACATGGTAATGAAATTGTTGCCTAGTTAGGAATTATCAAAATTGTAGGATACTTAACAAATTTTAGCTTTTATTGGAATGAACTCATGATCTCTCTTTTATAAATTTAAATTCTTACCAATAAACCACAATTCAAATTCGCGAAATAAAATCCAAAAAACACTAGTTAAAAGTAAAAAATATTATTCATTCTACAAATTTGACTAGTGAGGCAACAATTTGACAAATGCCTACCAAAATGAAATTCAAGATTTTTAGGAGAAAATCAAGTGTCTACGTGCACTTGTCAATCAATTTTATGCCCCTAAAATATTTAATTTTTAATTGAACTCATCCTCTTCTAAAAAACAATGGATCTCACAACCAATTTATTCTATAAAAATTGAGAAAACATTGAAGATACAATTTAGAAATTTTTACTTTTCTTTTTATTTTTATTTTGTTGCAGGTTGCTACAAGGTGTGTTACAGAAAAATTCATGGGTCATTTTCTCACAAAATTTCTGTTGGATTGAGCTAAATTTTTTTATGAAGGTTCCTATGGTCCTAATGCTCCTTCACATTGCAAATCAAATCAATCCAATGCACAAATCTCGAGATATAGTCTAAATTATTGTAAAATTCACAAATTATTTTCTCTCAAACTAGAGATTAGATTGGGTTGACCATTTTTATGAGGTTTACTATGGTCCTAATCCTTTTGCACATCGAAAATCAAATCGATCCAATTCACATATCTCGATATATAATCGAAATGGCTATAGGTGATGATCTTCATTTTCTCGAAAGACATGAAGCAGATTAGGATGAAATTTTCAGGGACTTTTCATCATAATATTATGTACTTCCTGTAAAAAAATTACGAGAACCCAGTTCTTGGTTTGTGAAATATCTTAAGTTTAATTTCTACATTTTTTCTTTTTTTTTCTTTTTAAGAAAAAAGAAATTATTTTATCAAAATTTGAGATAGATAAAATTGAAATTTGGAGTTTACATTTTAAGTATTTTTAGAATTAATAATGAATTTATATCTCCTATATGATTTTATATCTATGAGTTTTATTGCAAAATTTTATTTCAAGGCTAACATATTCAATTTCCCTTTCTGATCTTCGAGATCACACAAGGTGCAAGAAGAGAGCATACTCAACAATATTGAAGCTATTTCTTCAATTGGAATGTGAAATTTAAAAGACACAACACAAGGATTTGATCTATAAATTCAGATAGTGGCTTCTCAAAACTCTATCTGTTCTCCTCTTTTATCAAATATTCTCTATTTCTTCATCCTCTTGCAATACATTAGTGAGTTGGGTGGGTCTTATTGCACCACCAAAGCAAATAAAATTGCAAAAAACATGAAATCTAAAAAAAAAGAAACATCACAAAACTTTATTGTGTTCATTACCTACTCTACTCTACTGGAAATATAAGAATTGATCAAGTGTATGCATATTTTCAGTGTAATCATGTGCGTAATAGGATTAAAATGATATTCATGCTAAGGTTATAAAAATATGCATTAAAAATCATCAAATCATGAAACATCAACTGTGTAGATAATACAATTAAAAAGTAAAGAAGGAAAAACATTATTCAAACTCTTAATTACTTGTGAATTACTCCAACTGGTTGATTTTTCATGTTTCACACACAGATTAGTACAATTTTTTTTTTGAAAGTTTCTAAAATTTACTATGAAAAATGATTTTAATATGATTTTAACTATGCATATAAAAATGAATGCAACTATAACAAATTTTATAAAATTCAAAATAAACACCTATGTATACCTCCCCGGAAACGACACCAAAATGTTAGGTGATTTCATGGTTAGTTAAATCCTTGTCATTTAATTGTCAACTTAGGGTTTCATAAACTAATGAGGTATACCTATACTATATGTACTAGGTGGTTATCTTTCATATTAGATTAATCTAATGCAATTAAAATAATTACAAAAAAATTTAAATCAATCTAATTTGAACCAAATCAAACTAAATATAAAGAAATTGAAATCACACTTGCATGAAGGAAATCACACTTGCATGAAATTGAAATCACACCACACTTTCATAAATGAAAGCACTCTTGCTGAAAGTAAATCACTCACACTTTCATAATTGAAATCACTTTTGTTGAAAGGAAATCACACTCACACTTGGATAATTGAAAGCACTCTTGCTTAAAATAAATAACACTTGCACTTGCATAATTGAAATCATTATTGCTGAAAGGAAAAGCACACTTGCATAAAATAAAATAAAAACACACTTGCTGAAAAGAAATGAAATACCAAAATTATACTATATTACCAATATGTACAAAGGTATGCAAACCGAGGTTGATGGGGGCCCTCCATTCCTCAACAAGCACACCGAACAACTATCAAATCTTGGAGATCAAAGTGGCAGTATGTATTTCATAAAATGATTACAAGATATTACAAGAATTCTCTCCCCTCACTTTACAAATCACATCTTGAATGGAACTTGGAACCTCCAACTATAAACTAGACACTAGCTACCTCTAATCTCTAACAACTAACAATTTACAACCAAACATTTACTACAATTGAAAACCCTTTGTGTGAAGGGTATACTCCTATTTATACAAAATTTGAAGATAACTATAGGTCCTCAAATCTCTCCTAAATCCACATTTATCTCATGTGATTACAACCAATCTCCTAAAAATATAAGATACAAATCCTATCCAAATTCTCTCATAGTTTTCATAAGGAAACATATCAAAACATCCATGATTCTTCTCCCTTGAATGTTCTTAGCTTAATGATCGATATCCTTCAAATATTCTACAAATCCTCATGAGTTGGAATTTGAAATTCGAATTTGTAGTTAGGAGGCGAAGTAGGACCCTTCTAGATTCTCCAAGTGGGCCTACAATATCACAAAACTTATACCACTTTCATGTATATATGAAAACATGTTAAGTTTATAATATTTAATCACAAATTCACTTAAAATACTTAAAATAAGTGAATTTGGAAAATATAATGCTAAACCCATATGATCATGAAAATGGTTACTTAGTGTAAGGTTATGTAGCTACAAAATTACGAAATGAGGGTGAAATGATGGAAATGTGGGTAAAAGTGGATGACATTTTGGAGACTCAACAGGCACAAAAGAGGATCTAAAGTATGTAAACCTTAGTACATGTTGTTCACCTTAAGAATGAAAATATTTTATCCATTTATTTAAACTATACTGAGTTGTATTCACATGGAAATATGATGATTTGAAAAATTATGATACACGAATCATCTAGCAGGTGATACCAATTAAGGAGGGGGTTAATCCATTTCAACAAAATTTTAGAAAATTTCATCCTATGCTTGAACCCCTTATATAGAAAGAATTAAGGAAGTTGTTGGATGCTCAGATTATCTTCAAATTTTTTCATTGTACATGGGTATATAACTTGGTTATGGTTAGAAATAAGTATGGTGAAATACACTTATGTGTAGATTTTCAGAATTTAAACCTGGCTTTCGATAAGGACAATTATCCCATGTCATCCATGGAGTAGATACTCTAGATGGTATATGGATTAAAAATGTTCTTGTTTCTCAATGCATTTTCAAGATATGACCAAGTTCTAATAGCAAAACTTGATAGATTAAAAAAAATATTTAGGACAAAGTGGGTTACATTCACATTTAGGCAAATGTCTTTTGGACTCATAAATGGTGGTGCTACTTTTCAACATATTATGGACATTGAATTTTGAGGACTAATCTGATAGAGTGTGGTCATTTATTTGGATGACGTTACAATGTTTTCCAATAAAATATTAGATCATTATCGCCATCTAAATCAGATCTTTGATCGGTGTCGAAAATATGGAATATCATTAAATCCTAAGAAAATCATCTTCAAGGTGTCTCGGGGAAACCATTTTGGAAAAATTATAAAAAAGAGTGGAATTAAAGTGGACCCAAAGTGATTCAGTACTATTTCTTAGATTTCCTATATCAAGAAAAAGAAATCCATGTAATCCTTCTTGGGGATAATTATTTTTCTCCGGAAGTTTATTTATAATTATGCATAAATTGTTAAACCTTTGCAAGAGATGATCAAGAAGGATGTGATATGCAAATGGGACCAGAGGTAAAACGATGTTTTTTCCCAAGTCAAACAAGCCATAGTTTATTCCTCTACATTATATAGTCCAGACTTCAATGGAGATTTATTGTTATGTACCTTTTCTTCTGACACATCTCTTGTAGCCATTCTAACTCAGAAAGAAAACCAGGGCAACAAATGACTGATCTCGTTTATGAGTGCTAGCCCACAGGGATTAGAATTGAATTACCCCACCATACATATAAAAACATACATGGTCTACAAGGTAGTGACACATTTTAAGCCTTACCTCTTGAAAATTCATGTTATTATCTTTGTGCCTCAACCAACAGTTGGATCATTCTTTGTATAACAAGAGTCGGGTGAGACAAGGGTGAACTGGATTGAAAGTCTTCAAGAATATGATTTGGAATTTAAGCAATTTCATACAATCAAAGGCCATGGTATCTATCAACTTGAAACAGAAGCAGCAAATTCACTAGAAGACGATTCCTCTAGGTGGGAAGAATAAATTGATGTGTACAACATTGATCAAGATACCCCTACAAGTGAAACCATGTCTAGGTACCCTGATGTGTGACAATATCTAGAGTAAGGCACATTTCCCTCACATTTATCATAAAGAAAAAAAAGGGAGATTCGTCTCAAATATTTATCTTATCATATTGTCCATGATGTGATTTTTTGAATGAAACACAATAGTTTCTTACTCGGATGCTTGGATTCTCCAGATTATAAAAGGGTGTTAAAGGACCTTCATGATAGGCCAATTGTTGGACATTATGCAGGTGATACTAAAACTCACAAATTAATGTGCACCAGATATTATTGGACAAAACTATTTAAATATCTGCATGCTTATTCCCGTAATCGTCATGTATTTCAAATATGTATTGGTCACAATAGGAAGTCAATTTCCCCATTGCAACCCATTTCCATTGAAGAATCATTTAAAAAATGGGGATTACACATCATTGGAGATATATTTCCACATTCATCAAAGCAACATCAATATGTATTAACTGCCACCAATTACTTTACTTAGTGGATTGAAGTAGTTCCATTAAGATAATTGAATGAGAAGAAAGTCATTCATTTCATCAAACATAATAACATTACCAGGTTTGGTGTTCCTACATCACTTATTTTTTACAATGCAACTTACTTTTCTTCAATAAAAAATTATGATTTTGCATTGGAAAATGGTATTTTTTTAAAGAAGTAATCTAACTATCACCCTCATGGAAACATTTTAGCTAAATCTATAAATAATAATTTAATATGCATCATAAAGAAAATTGTTTACTCTAAGAAAATGAACTAACATAATGCATTAGTGAATGCCTTGTGGGTTGACCCTGTTACCCCTAAGTGATCTCTGAAGACCTCACCTCACTTCCTCATGTATGGAAAAGAAGTTATCCTTCCTCTGAATTTGTACCTCCTGAACTTACAACTTTCTCAAGAATCCTTAGGTAAAACATGTATTATTGTTCAGAGTAGGATAAACACCCTTCTCAAACTAGAGGAAGAAAAGCATAAGACAAAAGAAAATTTTGTTATGCATTAAAAACCATATTAAATTTTGGTTTGACAAGAAATTTATGGGGGACAAGGAGTTCGATGTGGGAGACCTACTAATGAAATGGGACAAGGCTGATGAAGAGAAATGTAAACACACCAAGTTCCAATCCTTGTGGATTGGACCATTCACCATTCATGATAATACTGGCCATAATTCATATTGTTTTTAATCTTTATAAGGGAGGATTGAACCTCTTCCCATTAATGTCCAATATTTGAAATGTTATTTCCAGTAGAAGCCTCGGGGTTGTGTTTATACCTATATACATATTTCTCTCCTTTCCCATTTTTTTGTTGCTTTTTGTATGTCATGTATTTTTTTCATGTCTTTGCATTCTTATGGTCAATGTACATTGATAACATCTGTGTGTAAGTGTTCTGTTTTGCTTTGAGAAAATGTGGAAAAAGTTTTAAAAGGGCATTCTGACATCCAACGATACTTAGCTAACTTTCCGTCCCTCTTCTTTGGTTGGGTCTTAATATATTTAAAGTCAATTATGTCTTAATGGAAAATGTGATTTATTCCGATCATGAAACTTTAGCGGAACGACGATGCCCATATCTATTCTAGGATCTTCATTTCTTGAAGAAAAATTGTAATTAAATGGTGCTGTAACCTGCCAATCCAATTGAATAGAGAAGGGAAAGGAGAAAACCAAAGAGAGAAAACTAATATTATAGGTATATATAAGAGTCGCTGTAAAAAAAGGAACAACCTCTCTTGCTCATAAAAGAAGTTAGATCCCTCTTCCATATAGGAAAATTTAAATTCATAATAAATTATTAGAGCATGTTGAAATTAAAATAAATGGTAAAGAAGAGAAAGGCTTCCTACACCAAGAAGTGAACAAAATAAATTTTCCAGGGTATTGAACAAGTCCGTTGGAATCAAAGAAATGTTTGTGATTCCTTGAAGTGACTCCGATGGGGTACTGAACATGTGTACTCCAGTGGAGCAACACCAAATATGATACTAAAACTTTGGTTATCATAAACTCTCAAAAATATACTATCCTTCTCCCAATCAAAAAAATTGAGCATGGCAAGTTTTGTAAATGTGTTGAGCTGAGAAAGGGAATAAAGAAGACTACATCAATAACCAAGATAAGCAGGGAAGTCAAGGTGATATACACGGTGAATCAATACTTCCTAAAGGGATAGACTATGGCAAAAATATATAGACCTGAATAGAGAAGTTTTGGATCTTCCAGTGAATCACAAAGTGTTGTTTCTGCTACAATACCCTCCAAAATTTTCCCACATTAAAATTTTGGAGCCCTCCATTGACCACGTGAACTGTCATTTTGAGTTGTTAAATTTGTTCTATAATTGTTCTCGTAGTTTTTCTAAGTGTTCAAGTTCCTTCCTAAAGAAGCCCGAAGTGTCATATTTTATTAAAGGCATTACTGACACACATTTAAGAGGCATCTCCAATGCACTCTCTTTCATAGCACACATTTTGATTGCAGTCGACACTTATGTCATAAAGATATCCACCCTAAGTGTTACACATGGAGATAAGTGTTGCTTTATTGTTATTTCATTGTTTGCATGTTGATTTTGGGTATTTTAATTCTTCTTTTCAGGTAATTTATTGTATATGTGTGCGTGATCATGTTTAGGACTTTCCATACTCTCTTAATCTTACTCTCTTGTCTCAATGATCTCACATTTAGTTAATTTTGGAGTTCATCCTTGTCCTCACATCTTGCACAAGTCATGAGAACATTCAAATTTATGGAAATTGATGAGCACATTGAACACTCTTAAGCCTCAGTGGTGAGACCCTTACCTTATGTGTGTGTTCACTGTGCCCATTTTGAGGATAAAATCGTTCACTGGGCACTGAGAAACCTTAGAGCACAGTCCCTCAAACTTTTTTCTTCACTTTCCCACTGTACAAGCCTTGACCAACTCTTATTTGTATTGCACACTATGAAATCTCAATGGATAGTAGGACCATTTCTTGACCCCTGTAGTGGAAACCTACACAATCCTTTGAACCTCCTCCTCAACCACTGTGCACTGCACAGTCACAGTGCCTAAGCATGCCACCCTTGTCTCTTGGACTTTCCCATTTCTCCCAAGAGTTACCTCCACTTTCTTTCCATTGCGCACTATGCACTTCCAATGCCCAGACCTATCATTATTGCCTCCTAAATTTGTGTAATGCACCCAAGAAGTCCTCTCTTTCTGCCCTTGTGCAATGTCTCGTCACAATCAACAACTTGCATGAGAAAAATAGGTGATTTTGGGACTGATTTTGTCTTTCCATGAGTGAAATTAACTTGCAGGTTCTACCATCTTAACATGGCATATAATTTGCAAATAAGTCATCAAAGAGAGGCTACAAGAATACACTTGTGGAGGTGAGACACATAGGGACCATTGAATAAGGAGATAAAGGAACTTTGAACTATGACATATATATGAAGATGAAGATGACATGGAAGACTCTAATGTTATAACCAGACCCTTTGGAGGGTGAAGATAAAGTATAAGCAAGACTTGTCATGAAGGATTGAATACATAGTAGAAAAGAGAGAAGAAATTGGAATTAATACATTACAATGAAGTCTCATGTAACAATTTCCAAATTATAACAATTCAAAGTGTCAACCCAAGAGTGTTATTTTGTCTCATTTATTTTTTACACATTGTTGGTGAAATGTAATCATGTAATTTTCGAAATTGGAAAATGTAAAATGTGTGGAAGCCCAAGGGTCACACATGGAATGTGAAGAGTCATTAGGAAGCTCAAGAGTCATGAGGGAGGTCAAGAGTCACATGGAAGGTGAATAGTCACCTCATTTGTTATAAATAAACCCTCATAGCTCAAGAAAATGATTTTTCACCTTGGCTTTAGGAGAGAGGATCGTTATTTTGAGGAGCAAGTGGTGGCTTAATGTTCCACTATTGGAGCTAATGACGCAACATTGTAATTGTGTATCTTGGAACTTTCACTTAATTATTTGGAGCTATCAGATCCGACACACTTCCATGCATGTATCGTGAATTTTATAAGACTATTCTTTGATGTTTGCGATGTATGCTTGTGTTTTATATGTGATAAAGAAAGTGAAATATTTCGTTCACTTTGGTACACATTTTTGAATTATGCATCCAATTTTCTTTCATGATCATTTTTTATTTGTGAACTATTTCATAGGTTAAATAATGATTCTTTCTACATATATGTGTGTGTATTTAATAGGATATTACTATTAGTTTTCTTCTAAATTCTCACTCTTTATTTTACCCTTCGTGAAAGTACCACGGTACGCATTACAACTATCTGTTTCACAAAATCTCACTTGCTTATCTCAAAATTATATGCATTCTCTCTTATGTTGTAAATTGCATCCAAGGAAAATCCTTAAGAACCTAATAATGGCAATCGAGCTTATTTCCTGGGTGGGGCTCCTATCCCAAATGGTGTGAGGTTTAGTTAGGACTTCATATCAAGGAGAACCCCTGTATATTGGTGGTTTCCAACACCGTCAACACTACCTAAATTTGTTTCCAAACAACTTGTTAAACATGGGTTTAAGGTTGTTACATGATATGCCATTATAACAAAAGTCATATGTAGTGTATAAACATCCATTTTCATCTATGTTTCTATGAAAACCATTCATATGGGATAAGGGAGAACCATTAGGGTTTATAATATCATAGGAATGCAAAAGATGTCAAGGGTGTGCATTTTTATAGTGCAAGCATGCATTTTTTATTAAAAAGGTGTGTGTATTCATCCTTACTTATAAACATGAAATATCCTCCACTTTGTTGGGTTATTTCGAAATTTTGTTCATAAACTAATGAGTTGTAAACACAATATGTGTAGGAAATAGAATGAAGCCTAAGCTACCCTATTTACCTGTAAATAAAAGAACCATTATATGATCTAACCAAATATCAAAGAAATTCTTCAAGAAAAAAATCTCAAACTATCTCACTCATTCATGAAACTGATACTAAGTGCAATCATGATTTAATGGATTTTTATATCATGTCCCAAATTAGAATATGAATACCAAATGCCAGTTAGTGAATTTTTAATATATTTATGAAGGAGTCTAAGATGTTGATGAACACACAAATTTCAAAAGCCAATGACTAGTTGTCTATTTTAAATCTCCATATGGGGCTCAAGATGTAGTCTTTCACTTTATGATTCAAATGTTCTTTTTATTATAAATGAGGTTAGATTTAAGTGTCAAATAATTCTAGTTATTTTTTGCAATCAAATGAATTGTAGCACTATGATATGAAACAAATTATTGTTTAGGAAAAGTATTAAAAGCACAAAGGAGTCAATTTACAGTCTCTTTGGATTGAACCTCACAAAGGGCTTGAAGTACAATATTTCACCTCGAATTTTTATGTACTTATGAAAGTGATTGATTCACTTTGAAAAGGATTAATGTAACAATTCCAAATTGCATTGTGTTAGGTCCCTATATTACTAGTATAGTCCCTTATTGTTGTTAGTGTAACCCCCTTATTGTTATTATTGTGCCCTTAAATTATTATTGTTAGGTCGGCTAGGATTACATTGTAGCCCCATGGACTCCTATATATAGAAAGGAGGTTTTGTAATTTGAATCATACAGGAATTTTTCATTCATGTAATGTATTGGAGGTTGCCCCCTCGAAGTGGTTTATTTCTAAGGTGTTGATGTCTCTTTTCTTCTATTTTTTGGTAGCTTCTAACTGTTTGGTGCTCCAGGCTTTGGATTCTAGGGTTTTGCTGCTCCAAACAGGTCATCATGGAATTTTCACTATAAATTTTTTTCTACGAAGTTTCAGAAACTGAAATTTTTAGGGACCGAAGCTGAAATCCTGAGGAACATCTTCACAAAATATCAGAGCTTGGTTCGCAATATTTTCGGAGATATGATTTGTGGAAGTTAGGTCTTTTTGCAGGCTCCTCAATTTAATCTAAACAGGTAATCATGGCATTTGTGCTATAAAGTTTTTTCTACAAAGGTTCAAAATCTGAAATTTTTAGGGTGGGAAGCTGAAATATTGAGGAATTTGGTCACAAAATTTCAAAGCTTGGTTCGCAATATTTTCGGAGATATGATTTGTGGAAGGTAGTGCTTTTTTAGGCTCCTGAATTTCATCTCAAAGAGGTGATCGTGGGAAAATCTTCATAACTCTCTCTCTGAGCATCGGATTGGAGTACCGTAAAAATTGGTCAGAAGTACATGGATTGTAGTTTCTTTTCTATCAATTTCAGAGCTAAAATATGAAACATTGACACTTGGAAAGTCATACAAGTTCGCTCTACTGAACCAATCCATAATTAGGTCATTGTGGGAGATTGGACATAACTTTGCCTTGGAGAATCCAATTCAAGTCAGATCTATGGCATTTGAAAGATAATTCAGAAGGCTACCTCAGTGAAAAATTTTAGATATTGAAGAGTCGCACTCACAGAGATAATCTAATTTCAATATCGAGCTCCTCAAAATCAAGAAAAAGGTGTGTAATTTTTTTTCCGAATTGCATAAGTCTTGTTTGAAGAATCAATTGAATTGATTCCAAGGGCATATTGTAGAATAGATATTAGTATTGGGTTCTAAAAAATGCCTTGTAAAAATAATTCAACACCCATTAAGCCTTCAGGATGCTCTATTATGACTCATGAAGATGAAGAATTGCAACATGATCTATCAAAATTACAAGAGCAAGTGCACCAAATTTCTCTCTCGCAAAGAGAAACAAAAAATGAAATGGAAGTTTTGAAGAAAGGCATGGAAGTGAAGATGGATGGTTTGAAGAAAGGCATGGAATATAAGATAGATGGCATGGAAGCTGGCATGGAATCTAAGATGGATCACATGGAAGCTAAGATTGATGAAAAAATTAAAGACAACATGGAAAACATGAAGAATGATCTAAAAGAATACATGGAAGGTTTGACAAAGTTGATACAAGAAATGTTTCCTAATGGTGAAAAGATAGCAGAGGAAACTCATGATGAGAACAAAATAAATGTTAATCGTGACTTCAAAAACTCTAATGTTGGTGGGAAGAACCACCATATTCCAAAAATGGATATGAGGAAGTTTGATGGAAAGGATCCTGTAACATGGATACTACAGATGGAGCAATATTTTGATCTCCATAATGTGAAAAACACACAAAAGGTACGCATTGCAACTTTACATTTATAACAAAATACATTTGTATGGTATCAATGGTTTTGCTACCATAAAAAAATTGTCACTTGGTCAATTTTTATGGAGGAAATGATAGCACATTATGAGGATACAAAGAGAAACACATTCTTTAGCCAATTGATAAATCTCAAACAAAAGGGTTTAGTGGGGGAGCACATTGAGGACTTCAAAAAATTGAATATAAGGGTAACTGATATTCTAGAGGAACACAGGATTGATCTCTTCATAGGTACTTTAAAGGACAGCATCCAACATGAAGTTTGTGTTTTGGAACTTGATTCATTGGAGAAGGCATTCAGGTTGGCAAGAAAAATTCAATGTAAAATTATGGCGACAAGGAAGCCTACTACTCACTTCTATAAAGAAGGAAGTGTTGCTACGCCTAGATTTCCACAACCTACAAGTTTGGCACCACAACAATTGGAAGAAAAAAGAGCAAAAGGGATTTGCTATAGTTGTGATAGCAAATACACTAAAGGTCAAAAGTGTGATGAGAAGAAATTATTTTACATATATTGTGAAGAGGAAGAAGAAAATGAACAAGAAGAGGATATACACCAGGAACCAACCCTAGAAGAGGAAGAAATGAGTGCAACGATATCGTGTAATGCATTGGCAGGAATTACCACTCCTCAAACTCTCAATATAGAAGGACATATTAAAAAGAAAAAGGTAATAGTGTTGATTGATTCAGGTAGCACCCATAATTTTATTCATTGTAAGGTAGCCAAGGAATTAAATTGTTTCCTACACCCAGCACAAGATTGTCAAGTGATGGTTGCAAATGGAGGAGGTATAAATTGCTCTGGAAAATGCCATAATATCAAGCTAACCATGGGGGAATATGTATTTAATAGTCCAATGCTTTCCATTCCTATGGGCAGTGCTGATTT
This sequence comes from Pinus albicaulis, assembly GCA_034641835.2. Taxonomy (NCBI): domain Eukaryota; kingdom Viridiplantae; phylum Streptophyta; class Pinopsida; order Pinales; family Pinaceae; genus Pinus; species Pinus albicaulis. The sequence goes on from CM076577.1 coordinate 1,216,803,130, forward strand.
TGTACTAGGAGTACAATGGTTACAATCTTTCAAGATGGTAGCTTTTAATTTTCAAGAAATTTTCTTGAATTTTTTTTCAGAAGGAAAGGAAGTCAAATTACGAGGTATTACAGGGAAGCCAGGAAATATAATAAGCTTTAATGTCATGAAAAAGCTTCTAAAGAAAGAACAATGAGGCGTAATTGCACAATTATGCTCACTAGAAGTTCCAACATCAGAATCATCTATTTCTGCAGGTCTCCAAAACTTGGACAATCATTCCAAGTGTTTGAAACTCCCAAAGTACTCCCACCTATTTGTGATCATGATCATGCTATTCATTTGATTCCATGAAGTGTTTCTCCAAACATCAGGCCTTATAGATATCCTTATGTCCAAAAGAGCGAAATTGAATGTATGATTGCAGAAATGTTAGAAGCGGGTATAATTCAACCTAGTCACAGTTCTTTTTCTGCTCCTGTAGTATTGGTACACAAGAAGGATGGATCATGGCGCATGTGTCCAGATTATAGGGAGCTCAATAAGCTCACCATTAAAGATAAATTTCCCATTCCTATGATTTATGAATTATTGGATGAATTACATGGAGCAATTTATTTTACCAAGTTGGATCTTCGTTCAGGATATCATCAAATTAGAATGAAGACTGAATATATTCCAAAAATAGCAATTCGAACTCATGAGGGTCATTATGGATTTTTGGTCATGCCTTTTGGCCTTACCAATGCACCTTCTACATTTCAAGGGTTGATGAATTCCATTTTCAAACCCTTCCTTAGAAAATTTGTGCTAGTATTTTTTGATGATATACTAATCTACAACAGGTCTTGGAAGGATCATGTTGAACATGTTGACAGGGCACTCAAACTATTGCAGGAGAAACAATTATATGCAAAAACATCCAAATGTTTCTTTGGAGTACAAGAGGTGGAATATCTGGGTCATATTGTATCTCATGAGGGTGTTAAAGTAGACCCTAACAAAATTAAAGCCATTAAGGAATGGAAAGTCCCCACAACCATAAAGCAGTTGCGAGGATTTCTCGGGTTAACATGGTATTATCACAAGTTTGTTAAGAATTATGGGAGAATAGCAGCACCTCTAACAACATTATTGAAGAAAGATGCATTTTCATGGACTCCTGAAGCAACTAAGGCCTTTGAACATCTTAAAGAGGCAATGTGCCTAGCCTCGGTCTTAGCTACGCCAGACTTCACAAAAACCTTTATTGTGGAATGTGATGCCTCAGGAAATGGAATTGGTGCAGTTTTAATGCAGGAAGGAAGACCCATTGCTTTTGAAAGTCGTCCAATCAAAGGAAGGTATTTACAGAAACCTATTTATGAGAAGGAAATGTTAGCAATACTGCATGCACTAAAGAAATGGCGAACTTACCTAATGGGAAGACACTTCAAGGTAAAAACTGATCATGATAGTCTTAAACACTTTTTGGAACAAAGACTATCTTCAGAAGAGCAACGAAAATGGGTCACAAAGATGTTGGGTTATGACTTTGAAATAATCTACAAAAAAGGAAAGCTTAATGTTGTTGCAGATGCACTCTCAAGAAAGAATGAAGAGATGGAAGCATTGCTTTGTGCCATTTCTATTATCCAACCAGATTGGATAACTGAAGCAAGAGATGAATGGAAGAAGGACAAAGATGTATGGACACTCATTCAAAAGTTGCAGCAAGATCCTAGTACATCTGATACATTTAGTTGGAAAAATGATTCCTTATGGTACAAAGATCGCTTATATCTTTGTAATAATTCCCAACTAAAACAAAGATTCTTTTGGAATTGCACACTTCTCCTTTAGGAGGACACTCAAAATTTTTAAAAACTTACCACAGGGTGAAGAAAGAATTTTTTTGGGATGGCCTTAAATCTGATATTCAAAAGTTTGTGGCGGAATGTTTGGTTTTCCAGCAGAATAAAGTGGAGACAATTAAGACCCCGGGACTTCTACAGCCTTTATCCATTCCAAGTCAGCGTTGGGAGGAGATTTCAATGGATTTTATCACAGGTTTACCTAAGTCTGAAGGAAAGAATGTCATCATGGTGGTAGTTGATAGACTTACCAAGTATGCACACTTTTGTGCATTATCTCATCCATTCAAAGCAAGTACAGTTGCTACTACATTTGTGGACAGAATTCAAAAGCTACATGGAAGCCCAAGGGTTATTGTGAGCGATAGAGATCCCATTTTTACGGGAAATTTTTGGACGGAGTTATTTTCTTGTTTGGGTACTCAATTAGCCCATAGCTCATCTTATCATCCTCAATCTGATGGTCAAACTGAGATAGTAAATAAATGTTTGGAAGGATATCTTCGTTGTTTTGTATCTGATAAAAAAACACAATGGGTCAAGTGGTTACCTCTCGCTGAATGGTGGTATAACACTTCTGTCCATACTTCAGCAAAAATGACCCCATTTATGGCACTTTATGGATATCATCCACTATCTATCACATTATATTTAAGAAAAAATTCTAAGGTTCAAGTAGTGGAAGATCACATCGAGCATCAACAAGAAGTTCTCCAACTCTTAAAGGATAACCTGAATTTGAAACAAAATCGAATGAAACAAGAGGCATATCAACATCACAGCAAGAGAAGTTTTGATGTAGGAGATTGGGTATTTTTACGGCTACAACCATACAAAAAAATGTCCCTCAAGCAAGCTAAGAAGGATAATAAATTATGGCCAAAGTATTATGGTCCTTACAAGGTGTTGCAAAAGATAGGTACTATGGCATACAAATTGGAGCTTCCTGATTCTTCACGAGTGCATCCAGTTTTCCATGTTTCATGCTTAAAGAAGGTTATAAGTGAAAATCTTCCAATTCAAACAATATTTCCAGAACTCTATGAGGAAGGAAAAATCATATTGAAACCTGAAGCGGTCATGGAAACAAGAACTCGATAGCTACGAAATCGATCAATTTCAGAGTATCTCATCAAGTGGAAGAACTTACCCACTGAAGATTCTACATGGGAGGATGAGAATTTTATACAGAAGCACCCAGAGCTACTCAAGCGATGAGGACAACACTTTTTTGAAGGAGAGGGGCATGTTAGGTCCCTATATTACTAGTATAGTCCCTTATTTTTGTTAGTGTAACCCCCTTATTGTTATTATTGTACCCTTGTAACCCCCATTTTGTTATTATTGTGCCCTTAATTTATTATTGTTAGGTCGGCTAGGATTACATTGTGGCCCACTAGGATTACATTATGGCCCCATGGACTCCTATATATAGAAAGGAGGTTTTGTAAATTGTATCATCCAAGAATTGTTCGTTCATGTAATGTATTGGAGGTTGCCCCCTCGAAGTGGCTTATTTCTAAGGCATTTATATCTCTTTTCTTCTATTTTTGGAGCTGGCTTCACAACACATTGAATCATAGTAGCTAAAAAGGAAATGAAAAATAAAAAATATCAAACAATATGAAGATTGTAAATAAATGATTGAATACGTGTACCAAAAAAAAGATTAAACAAGTCTTCTAAGTTATATTAATACACATCTACAGTATGGGATCAGATGCTACAACAAGATAATATAGATAATACAACAAAAACCCTAAATAAAAATTACAACTAAACTATGTAAAAAATATATATTAGATTTGCGTTCCATGTTGGGTGGTCCCTTCCCAACTGCAAAGTGAGATATTTAAATACAATCACAAGAGAAAAATAATGAAAAATCCATTATAAAAACTATGATTTCTATTATGAAATGGTCCATTCAAGCTAGAAAAATTTCATCAATCGATACATATCAAACTATGACAAAGAGTATAAATAAATCACACAAGTTGCTTACAATATTTATCGAACAACCAACGACCCTTCTCTCCTCTCTTCTCTCTTTTTATTTTTATAGAGACCAATTGTAGAGATAAAACCAATGCCCTTTTTTTAGGTAAAACAAACAATTAAGAATAAATAGGGAAATGAATCATATTTTCCTACTTTTAGCTCATACAATCAATTGGAAAAAATTAGAATGACACTAAAAGATAACCATATCTCACATACTATTTGTATGACGTGCAGTGCATATGAATACTATTTCTGTTGTCATGGAGGAAAATTTTGCTAATGGTATGTGCACAAGAAAATTTTACCACGTGGTTAACTGAAGCTGACACTCAGTTGAAGATGCTTGGGTATTAACTAAGGGGCTAACACTATAATTCAAACTCTACCTTTAAAACCCATGTGATCATTTCTTACTTGGGCATGCACACATATTCCAATCAATGAACTCGAGTACCAAACATAACCTAGTGGTACAAGATTTGAACTAAATAATTCATCATTATCAAGGTTAGCTTAAAATCCTAGTTTAATATACTAAATAGTTAGGAATTGTAATTAATTAGCGACATTTGCCTCTAGATGCTTGTTGAAGGGTTTTGAGCTTAAAAAATTTTAGGTCCCTATATTACTAGTGTAGTCCCTTATTTTTGTTAGTGTAGCCCCCTTATTGTTATTTTTGTACCCCTGTAGTCCCCATATTTTTATTATTGTGCCACATAAAAGCCCACTATTGTTATTGTTGTGCCCTTACATTATTATTGTTAGGTCGGCTAGGATTATATTGTGACCCCATGGACTCCTATATATAGAAAGGAGGTTTTGTCATTGGGATCATCCAAGAATTTTTCATCTATGTGATGTAAAGGAGGTTTCCCCCTTGAAGTGGCTGATTTCTAAGGCGTTGATCTCTCTTTTGGGAGCTGGTTTCATAACATTTGGTATCAGAGATTTGGATTCTAGGGTTTTGCTACTTCAAACAGGTCATCTTGGAATGTTCTCTATAACATTTATTATTCAAAGGTTCATAAGGTAAAAGAAAAATCCATTTGTGAAGAAATCCTGAGGAAATTCGTGTAAAAATTTCAGATCTTGGTTCGCAATATTTTCAGAGATATGATATGTGGAAGTTAGGGTTTTTGCAGGCTCCCAAATTTCATCTAAAAGAGGCGACCTTGGGAAAATCAACATAACCCTATCTCTGCGCATTGGTTTGGAATTTTGTAATAAGTGGTTGAAATTGTACAGACTATAGTTTCTTGTTTATCAATTTCAGAGCTAAAAGAGGAAACAGTGAAACGTGGCAAGCCATACAAGTTCTATTTACTGAACTAGTCCATAATTAGGTCATTGCGGGAGATTGGGCATAAATTTGTCTTCAATAATCCAAATCAGGTCACACCTATGGCATTGGAAATAAGATTCATCGGTCTACTAAAGGACTGAATATAAAATATTGGGGATCCTAACATCAGTTTCAATATCGTGCTCCTCAAAATTAAGAAAAAGGTGCGTATTTGTTTTTCAAATTGCATAATTCTTGTTTGAAAAATTAGTTTGAAGTGATTCGAAGGGCATATTGAAGCATATATATAAGTATTGGGTTCTAAAATGGCCCCCTAAAAAGAATTGAACACCCATTGAGCCTTTCGAAAGCTCTACTATGACTCATGAAGAGGAAAAAGTGCAACATGATATATCAAAATTACAAGACCAAGTGCACCAAATTTCTCTCTCACAAAGAGTAACAAAAAATGAAACGGAATTTTTCAAGAAAGGCGTGGAAGCTAAGATGGATGGTTTTAAGAATGGCATGGCAGCTAATATGGATGGCATGGCAGCTAATATGGATGGCATGGAAGCTAAGATGGATGACATGGAAGCTAATATTGATGAAAAAATGAAAGACAATATGGAAGACATGAAGAATGATAAAAAAACAGACATGAAAGCTTTGACAAAGTTGATACAAGAAATGATTCCTAATGGTGAAAAGGTATTAGAGGAAACTCATGATGAGAAAAAAATAAACGTTAAGTGTGATTTCATAAACTCTAACGTTGGATTGAAGACCCACCATATTCCAAAGATCAATATGAGGAAATTTGATGGCAAGGATCCCGTAACATGGATACTACAGATGGAGAAATATTTTGATCTCCATAATGTGCAAAACACACAAAAGGTGTGCATTGCAACTTTATATTTTGAAAAAAATACATTTGTATGGTATCGATGGCTTTTCTCTTGTCAAAAAATTGTCACTTGGTTAAATTTTATGGAAGAATTGATAGCACATTATGAGGATACAAAGAGAAACACCTTCTTAGCCAATTGATAAATCTCAAACAAAAGGGTTCAATGGTGGAGCACATTGAGGACTTCCAAAAATTTAATATAAGGGTAACTGATATTCTAGAGGAACACAAGATTGATGTCTTCATAGGGACTTTAAAGGATAACATACAACATGAGGTTCAGCTTTGGGAACCTGATTCATTGGAGAAGGCATTCAGGTTGGCAAGAAAAATTGAAAGTAAAATTATGGCGACAAGGAAGCCTGTCGCTCACATCTATAAATATGGAAGTGTTTCTACTCCTAGACTTATACAACCTACAAGGTTGACACCACAAAAATTGGAAGAAAAAAGAGAAAAAGGGCTTTGCTATAGTTGTGATAAAAACAAAAATAAAGGTCACAAGTGTGCTGAGAAGAAATTATTTTACATAGATTATGAAGAGGAGGAAGAAAATGAACAAAAAACTTCAATGGAAGAAGATATACACCAGGAACCAACCCTATAGAAGGAATAAATGAGTCTGACCATATCATGTAATGCATTGACATGAATTACCACTCCTCAAACTCTTAAGATAGAAGGACATATCAATAAGAAAAATTTAATAGTGTTGATTGATTCTGGTAGTACCCATAAGTTTATTCATTGTAAGGTAGCCAAGGAATTGAATTTCTTCCTATACCCAACACTAGAGTGTCAAGTGATGGCTGCAAATGGAGGAACTATAAATTTCTCTAGAAAATGCCATAATATCAAGTTAACCATGGGGGAATATGTATTAAATAGTCCAATTATTTCCATTCCAATGGGAGGTGTTGATGTTGTACTAGGAGAACAATGGTTATAATATTTGGGGATGGTAGCTTTTATTTTTGAGGAACTTTTCTTGAATTTTTTTTCGGAATGAAAGGAAGTTGAATTACAGGGTATAAGATCTAATGTCATGAAAAATATTCTGAAGAAAGAAAAATCAGGCGTAATTGCACAATTATGCTCACTAGAAGTTCCAACATCAAAATCATATATTTCTCCAGATCTCCAAAAAGTATTGGACAACCATTCCAAGGTGTTTGAAACTCCCAAAGGATTCCCACCTATTCGTGATCATGATCACGATAGTAATTTGATTCTAGGAAGTGTTCCTCCAAACATCAGGTCTTACAAATATCCTTATGTCCAAAAGAGCGAAATTGAATGTATGATTTCAGACATGTTAGAGGCTGGTATAATTCAACCTAGTCAAATTTCTTTCTCTGCTCTAGTAGTGTTGGTGCACAAGAAGTATGGATCATGGCACATGTGTCTGTATTATAGGGAGGTCAATAAGCTCACTATTATAGATAAATTTCCCATTCCTTTGATTGATGAACTATTGGATGCATTAGATGGACCAATTTATTTTACCAATTTGGATCTCCATTCAGGATATCATCAAATTAGAATGAAGATTGAACATATTCCAAAAACATCATTTCGAACTCATGAGGGTCATTATGAATTTTTGGTCATCCCTTTTGGCCTTACCAATGCACCTTCTACATTTCAAGGGTTGATGAATTCCATTTTCAAACCCTTCCTTATAAAATTTGTATTAGTATTTTTTGATGATATACTAATCTACAACAGGTCTTTGAAGGATCATGTTCAACATGTTGACACGGTGCTCAAACTATTTGAGGAGAAAAAATTATATGCAAAAAGCTTCAAATGTTTATTTGGAGTACAAGAGGTGGAATATCCGGGTCATATTGTGTCTTGAGAAGGTGTTAAGGTAGACCCTAACAAAATTAAAGCCATTATGGAATCGAAAGTCTCCACAACCATAGAGAAGTTGTGATTATTTCTCGGGTTAACAGGGTACTATCACAAGTTTGTTAAGAATTATGGGAGAATAGCAGCACCTATAACAACATTATTGAAGAAATATGCATTTTCATGGACTCCTGAACCAGCTAAGGCCTTTAAACATCTTAAAGAGGCAATGTTCCTGGCAATGGTCTTAGCTACGCTAAACTTCACAAAAAATTTTACTGTGGAATGTGATGCCTCGGGAAATGGAATTGGCGTTGTTTTAATGAAAGAAGGAAGACCCATTGCTTTCGCAAGTCGTCCAATCAAAGGAAAGTAATTACAAAAATCTATTTATGAGAAGGAAATGTTGGCAATACTACATGCACTAAAGAAATGGTGACCTTACCTAATGGGAAGACACTTCAAGGTAAAAAATGATCATGATAGTCTTAAATACCTTTTGGAATAAAAACTATATTAAGAAGAACAACAAAAATGGGTCACAAAGATGTTGGGTTATGACTTTGAAATCATCTACAAAAAAGGGAAGCTAAATGGTGTTGCAGATGCTCTCTCAAGAAAGGATGAGGAGGTGGAAGCATTTCTTTGTGCCATTTCTATTATCCAACCAGATTGGATAACCAAAGAAAGGGAGGAATGGAAGAATGACGAAGAAGTGTGGACACTCATTCAAAATTTGTAGCAATATCCCAGTACATTTGATACATTTAGTTGAAAAAATGATTCCTTGTGGTACAAAGATAACTTATGTATTTGTAATAATTACCGACTAAAACAAAATATTATTTTGGAATTGCACACGTCTCCCTTAGGAGGACACTCAATATTTTTAAAAACCTACCACAAGGTGAAGAAAGATTTGTTTTGGGCTAGCTTTAAATCTGACATTCAAAATTTTGTGGTGGAATGTTTGGTTTGCCAGCAAAATAAAGTTGAGACAATTAAGATCCCAAGTCTGCTACAACATTTACCCATTCCAAATCAATGTTGGGAGGAGGTTTCAATGGATTTCATCACAAGTTTACCTAAGTCCAAAGGAAAGAGTGTAATCATGGTGGAAATTGATAGACTTACCAAGTATGCACATTGTGCATTATCTCATCCATTTAAAGAAAGTACAGTTGCTACTGCATTTATGGAAAAAATTCAAAATCTACATGGAAACCCAAAGATTATTTTAAGCGACAGATATCCCATTTTCACTGGAAATTTTTGGATGAAATTATTTTCTTGTTTGGGTACTCAACTAGCTCATAGCTCATCTTATCATCCTCAATCTGATGGGAAAAATGAGGTAGTGAACAAATTTTTGGAAGGATATCTTCATTGTTTTGTATCTTATAAAAAAACACAATGGGTCAAGTGGTTACCTCTAGCTAAATGGTGGTATAACACTTCCTTTCATACTGCAACAAAAATAACCCCATTTATGGCACTTTATGGATATCATTCACCGTCCATCACATCATATTTAAGAGAAAATTATAAGGTTCAAGCAGTGGAAGATAACATCAAGCATAAACAATTAGTTCTCCAACTCTTAAAGGATAACCTAAATATGGCACAAAATCGAATGAAACAACAGGCAGGTCAACATCACAGTGAGAGAAGTTTTGATGTAGGAGACTGGGTATTTTTACGGCTACAACCATACAAAAAAATGTCCCTCAAGCAAGCTAAGAAGGATAATAAATTATCACCAAAGTACTATGGTCCTTACAAGGTGTTGCACAATATTGGTACTATGGCATACAAATTGGAGCTTCATGCTTCTTCTCGAGTGCACCCAGTTTTCCATTTTTCATGCTTAAAGAAGGTTATAGGTGAAACAATTCTAATTCAAACAATATTGACATAACTTGATGACGAAGGAAAAATCATATTGGAACCTGAAGTAGTCACGGAAATAAGAACTCGATAGCTACGAAATTGATCAATTTCAGAGTATCTCATCAAGTGGAACGGCTTACCCACTGAATATTCCACATGGGAGGATGAGAATTTTATATAGAAGCATCTAGAGCTACTCAAGTGTTGAGGACAACAATTTTTCGAAGGAGAGGGGCATGTTAGGTCCCTATATTTCTAGTGTAGTCCCTTATTTTTGTTAGTGTAGCCCCCTTATTGTTATTGTTGTACCCCCGTAGTCCCCATACCATTATTATTGTGCCCCATAAAAGCCCACTATTGTTATTGTTGCGCCCTTACGTTATTATGGTTAAGTCGACTAGGATTATATTGTGACCCCATGTAATCCTATATATATAAATGAGGTTTTGACATTTGTATCATCCAATAATTGTTCATTTATGTAATGTAAAGGAGGTTGCCCCCTCGAAGTGGCTAATTTCTAAGGCATTGATGTCTCTTTTATTCTATTTTGGGAGTTGGTTTCATAACAACAACATATAAATATATGATAACATGGGCATGATTTCTAGGTAAAAGGGTAGGATAATAAGGGAAAATGGGGAAACTAGTTATGTCAAAAGGGATGCCAACATCTTCCCAACCCCTATATACTTGATTTTCCTCATGCTAAAGGGATCCACAAAACCGATCAAGACAAAACTGAAGTTATCCCAAAAATGCTAGGAGATCCCAATTGCATTAATTAAAATAATAAAGTCACCTTATGTTTTGGTTATATTCTCACTTTAGTTCTTCTTCTTTGATGGAATAATAGAGTTGATGGGCGTCTTATGCAAATTCCTATTCCTAGAGAGTAGCTCTTCACTCTCTTCTTGAAACTTCTAAGTTTGTGCTTTCAATTATTCATTTTCCCTCTACATGTACCTATTAAATATAGTAAGCTCCATTGCTTCTTGCTTCATTCTCTTAGTTTTCTTTTTTTTCCTCTTAATTTTTTCAATTGATTAATCTAATGTTCTGAACAATGATTCTGCAAGAATATTTCATCTTCCCATGTCATCTCTTCCATTGGTATGTTATTCTATTTGATGATGTACTCCACAATTTCTAGGTTAATCGGCTACTTTATCCTTGCCTCAAGGATAGTTTCTACTTCTAGTATGATTTACCCTTCTTCACTTATATCTAATACATTTCCTTGCCACAATGAATAACATGGTCATGGTCTTGATTAGGTGGAAGACCGTTAAGAATTAATCCAAATACCTTGGGATGTGATTATTGACATATTTATGGAGATTCCCTGACATAGATGATATTTAAATTGAGCATTTAGTGAAAATAATTGTTCCATTACACCTTGGTGCCCCTTTTTGAGTAATTTTTCCATTCCATTAGAGCTTATCACTTGAGCTTGGTTTCCCTTGGATACCTATAAAATAAATTTCCTTTCCTTTTGAGGTTAATCTTATGAAAAGATCTTGAAAATTAAAGTTCACTATTCCCAATGATTGTAACCATTGGACCCCTAATACAAGATAAACACCACCCATTTGTATTGCAATCATGGGACTATCCAAGAAATACTCCCCCATATTGAACTTAATACTATGGTACTTCCTTGAACAATTTATTATGCCTCCATATACAATCACTACTTGAAACTATGGTGCTAAATATATGAAATAATTGAGAATTTTTTATAATTTTTATTTGATGAAGTTATGGGTACTTCCTGAATCAATCAACATCATTACCCTTTTGTTTTTGATAAATTCTTTTATCTTGAGGGTTTCAGTAGCTTTGATGCTAGCCAACGCATGACAAGATATTGTTGGAGTAGTCCCTTGTAGCTACAGATCTTGTGACTATTCCAATTCTTGATCTTATTCCTCTTAAAATTCAATCTAGAATAATTTATTCTCACTCCATTTATGCCCTTTACTCGACTTTTTAATACAGTTGAAAAATGATGTAGGAGAATTTCTCAACAACACCTAGGAGGTCTTACTACATTTACTAAAGGGAGTGGATTCCCTTAATTTGATTTAATTTAATGTAACTAAAGATATGGATTTCGTTATCTAAATAAAATAGGGGTTGATTAGAAAAATGAGGGATTATTTCCTCACTAACATGTAATACACTATTTGATGTGATTTTTTGAGGAGTTAGATATTGTAGGCTTAGATTAAATAATTTCCACATATAAATGATTAAATTCATCTTTAGTGGATCTCAAAAAACCATCCTTGTTAATATACTTGATCAATTTAAATGAGATAATAGAGAATATAATATAAAATAATAAGAGAAAGCGAGGGGGGGCAACAAGACCTAAGAAAGGTTTAAGAGAGAAAGAGTGGGTAGGACCATGAATGCAAAAATTTGAAGTTAAGCCAGAGACAGAAAGATAATAGAAATTATTTTGATTATAGGAAGTTATCTACAAATATTGAATAATGAGAGTACAATGTTTCCTCCAGTTTTGAGTTGATATTGTATTGATATTCTTGTGTGTTATACTATTGCATGGCTAAAAGTTAAGTAGAGTACAAATAAATTAATGCTCATATTGTGTAGAATGATATATGCTCTACATGTAAGCCAATTTAGAGTTTAATTCACAAAGGTTGCAAGTTCAATTTCGAGAGAGCAACGTGAATTATTAATAGGACAACCAGATTGTAAGCATATCATTCTGAAAATTCATGTCATGGTTCAATAGAGGAACAAGCATCCAGATTTAATGAGGCATGGTCCCCATAAAATAATTTAAATATGTATCTGCCTCATAGAGTATATAGTCATTAAGTCAAGTGAGAAGTGGAGCGGTAGACCAGATACTCAAATACAAAGCTTGGAGTGAATCATTAAAATACCTAGGGTAGACCCCACATAGTTGATATATATGGGTCAAGCAGTTTCAAAATTCAAGGGTAATATCCATATCAATGTGGATAAAAATATATCTAGGGTATAAGTTATGCATACCCCCAGATTAATGTGCCAAACAATACAAATTCAGATCTAGATAAAAGGATGAGAATTGGGTCATTAAGGTGTTGTGTGGACCCACCAGTGGCAACTTGAAATTGTATTTGGTGAGAGGATTCATGTGGCCCTTGACAAAGACTCTAATTTTTTAACCCTAGATAGGTAGATGTAAAGTTTATGGAGATGATTGGAAAATTATATGGTGTAGGTCTTGTCATAAGTTACGTGTTCAATCCATAACATATATGGGAAAATCACCATCTACCCACGTGAAATGGACCCCTCTTCAATTGTACTTAGATTGTATATGGATATATATACATACCCGGCCTCCTCGAGGATTTTGACTTAGAAATTCCCTAGATCATGGATACATTCAGGAAAAAATCACATCTAGGCATATCGACATATTCAATTGCACAAATATTGAAAGTCCCATATTCAAATGTATATGGATTATTAGAGTGTGGATCCTACAAGGTTTGATAGGTGTGCTGGTAAAGTGAATAAATACAGGTTAAGGAGGTATACCTAGGCCATAACATGGTATCCAAACTAAACCATATTTAGGTCTTAAATATATATAGGCCAACAACATAAAGGTTATCACGAAAAAATATAGATCCTAGATACAAGAAAAAATCTAGTTAAGCACTTGGTCATAGCACCTGATTGCCTGGGTGGTGCACATTAAGACTTGGTTCCAATACACGAATTTTTTGTATTGTGTGGAAATTCAAAGTATGCTGAGGATATTTGGGAACACACTATTCATGCTGATAAAAATTTTGATCCAGAGTCTTGATTCACAAGGAAATCAGATTGGACCGCCATGGAAGATATGGGAAATGGAGGAAGTTGGCATAAAATTGGTATCAAAGTAGGTTAAACTTTCTTATTTGAATTTTTGAAGGGACACATCTCCCACGTATAAAGAATTAGACATCGTACATGGAAATTGCAGAGAAAAAATAGAGAACTTAAAAGTTATGGGAAATGTAGATTTGATAAAGATTTTATGTTTGCAGCAAAATTATGATATAGGTGTTTTCAAGTAGAAAAAAAATGATTCTAAATAGATAAAATCATAACATTATGACATTCCTACTGCTAAGGAATCTAGAAAAAAGAAGAGGAATCAAAATCTCTTGACATAAAGAGAGAAGCATAGTTACACTCTAAGGATGATGATCTATAAAAGGTTAATTTTGGTTTTCATTTTTTGAATTAAAATTTCTAATAGTTAATGTTAGTACGAAGGAGATTCTTGCATATTGTTGAGGAAATGAAAATATAGTAAGAATCTATATAAAAATGAATTCAAAAGCTCACGAAGAAGTAGATATGGTAATATTTAACATGTGAATGATGATTAACAAAAATAAATAGTTTTTGGAGGTATATGTGAAATATGTAGATAGAGACAAACTTGGTAAATAAATAATGCTCTTTATGAATTGCAGTTAGATAGTTGAAGAGAGTACTTACTTGTGTAGGCAATAGTTGTAATAAATAATATTCTCATAGTAGGAGGAATCTGTGATAATTTTCAATTGAAATTGGAACTATAAGAGTTTAGGACAAATAATCAAATTCGATGAGGTATGCAAGGTAATTGTGTTTTGATGTTTAAAATTTGATAGAGTTTCAATTATGAAATTGTGATAATAGAAGAAAGGAGAGTGGTGGTGGAAACAACTTAACACAAATAAATTATAACAAAGACAGAGTATAAATTCCAACTAAGGTTGGAAGTGAAGAGAACATAGGAAGTTCTCAGGAAAAGTTTAGAATGTTAGAAGAGCAGAGGAAGCTCAATAGGTTCTAGAGGAAATAACCAAAAGTACCAAGAGGCTAGGTTTAGGAGAGGCTTGGTGATGTATATTTTGGAAAGGTGAAACAAAGTTGTACTATAGAGGTTTTTTTACAACTTGTACTTGAGTAGGGAGAAGCTCACAGAGAAAATATGGAGATAACTATGGGTAATCAAATAAATCGTTGAGAAGGAAGAAAAAATGAAATGAGAAAATATTTCAAGGAAATTGGAAAAAATAATATGAGAGATGAATAAGTGAACAATGAGATCATTGAGTTGAGGGAACAACTCAATGCGATGAGGAATTTGCTACAAAGTAAAATTGCAGATGATCTGAGATGAGGATGTGGATTGAGAAAGAAGGTCAAATGGATTGTTATGATTTTATTTATAGAGAAATGGAGGAAAAAAATTGACACAAAAAATCAATGTATTTATTAAGATAAAATAAAATATTTGTGGAATTACATATGGATCAAAATCCACAAGAAAAGAGGAAGGATTTCACATTTGTGAATCAGAGTAGGGAAGACTTCTTGGAAAATATGATGAATATGAGGTTCAATATGAAGGCCTCATGAAGTGTTTGGAGAGTATAGTCCAGACCAGAGAAGAGATACTAGAGGCATCAACCAGGACCTTAGTGTCACATACTTTTTAAACTAATAATTTGTGTGTCATTGTAGGCGATGAATATAAATAGCCACTAGATGCTATTATAATGAAAAGGAACACGTGGAATGATTTTGTGAATAGAATTTAGGGGTAATGTTGACCAAATTTGAAGAAGAATTAAAGTTCCTAGATGAATGATTGCAAAACCTAAATTTTAAGAAGACTACATAGTAGTTGTAGAGATAGAGAAAACTAGAATGTCCAGTAGTAACATTGTAATTTAAGAAGCCGAGGAATATTGCATAGAGATTGAAAATGGAATCGAAATTAGCCATGATCATTATGTATGAATGCATAACAAGGAAGAGATGGATAAAGCATCTAGAAAGGAAGAAACACTTTTTATTTTTCAAACTAATGTTTTATTTGAGCATATGTTTGCAAATACAAAGGATAATGATGAACATGAAGATTTAATTAAGCATATAGAATACAAACTATTTCCTAGAGATAAAATTATACTTGAAGGACAACAAGAGGTTGCAAGACAAAAAATTGTCTTGGAGGCCAATAGAGAGGATGAAAGCAATAAATGTAACAAAAAAGTTACAAAATAACAATGAGTTTTGGGAAGAACTCATATGAAGGAGTTTAAACAAGTCACTAAATGGTGGAATTATGGACGACATAAGGACCTAATTCTTTCATTTGATGTAATGGTTTTACGTAAAGATGCAAAGAGGAACGAAATTTATAAATATAGAAGCAACCAATCCTCCATAATGAAACAAGAAGACAGGAAAAGGAAATCAAATTCCTTAGAAATTTTGCAAGAAGTGTATGAAGAATAAGGGAGAGTATTTACAACTATTTTACCTCAAGGAATTATTGAACAAAATAATTCCAACATGTATGGGAAAAACTATGTTTTTACAAGTATAAGATATCCTCAGGAAGTTATGGAAAGAAGAGGGTGTATTGTTACAGAAATCAAGAACAAGAAAAATGTTAAAAATGTGGCAATTATAATCATGGATATTTTGTGTATAGAATTAAAAAATAGAATCAACAACAAAAGGAAACAACAAAACACAAAGATGAATAAAGAGATGAGATAAGTTTGGAAAATTTTGATGAGAATATCCAAGTGGAAGAACATTGGAATGAGGAAAACTACTATTAGTAAAAACAAGCTAATTGGAGATTGTTAATGGAAAGTAGATGGAAAAAAGAAACTAAGGTACGTGATCTTGGAAAATTGAAGTTTAAAATAAATAAATAGAGCATTAAAGAATGTATAATGACAACAAAATATATTTTGGGATCCAGGAGGAGGAGAAATTGGAGGAGATGCACCTGCAGTCGAAATTTCAAACAACAAAGATGAAAGGTACAACCAACATAAGAAATCAAAATTCTCATGAACATGAGTCCATGAATTATTTTTACCTTGGTAGTTTGAGGTAGGAGAATTTCTCAACAAGACCTAGGAGGTCTTACTCCATTTACTAAATGGAGTGGGTTCCATTAATTTGATTTAATTCAACGTGATTAAAGACATGGATTTGGTTTTCTAAATAAAATAGAGGTTAATTAGAGAAATGACGGATTATTTCCTCATCGACAAGTAATACATTATTTGAGGTGATTTGTTGGAGGAGTTAGTGATTTTAGGCTTAGATTATATACTTCCATATTTAATGGATATCAACAAATCATCCTTGTTGTATATAGTTTATCTTTTTAAATGAGATAATAGAGAATATAATATAATATAATAAGAGAAAGTTGGGAGGGGAAAAAGAAAATAAGAAAGGTCAAAGAGAGCGAGAGTGCCTATGATTAAGAATTTCAAAATATGAATTCAAGCCATAGATAGAGAGATAGAAGGAATTCCTATGATTATAGGAACTTATCTATAAATATTGAATAATGAGATTATAGTGTTTCCTCCAGTATTTATTTTATCTTGTATTTATATTCAAGTTCATGTTGTACTACATTGTGGTTATATGCTAACTATAGTACAAATAAATCAATTTGGGTATTGTGTAGAATGATTTATACTCTCTAGGTAAAAAAAATTAGAGTTTAATTCAAAGAGATTGTGAGTTTGAATTCAAGAGAGTAGTGTGAAGCATTAACAAGACAACCATATCGTAATCATATCAGCTTGAAAAAGTATCCATATTCAACAAGGCATGGTCGCCACAAAAGCGTTCAAAGATGTGTTTGTTGGAAACCTTTGAGCACTACTGAGAGAGGGGGGGTGCATTAGTAGTGTGATCTATATATGATTTTTTCCAATTTAAACTTCAATTACTAAATCACACATATGTTAGCAGAAATTCATTAAACATGTGCATCACATAAGCATAACTAAAAATCATAAGAAACAATATAAACTATAAGAAATGCACACAATCACATCATCACACACAAAATATCTGGTGGAAAACCCTTCATCAAGAAAAAAACCACCCTTTCTCCTGCTGCTCTACTCTGAATTTATATTATGTCAAGAAATTGTTTTTTATATAACTAGATGACTCCCATCAACATGGAGACTCAACCCCATATACATAATTCCAAAACCCACCGACTAGAAGATTCGATACTACTTATAAACTCAAAAGACTCCGTTATCTATGGATCTACGAACCACCATCCACTAAAATCCATCATGATCAATCAATCCTCTCCAAACTACCATTGGAATATCCTTTCACTGAAACTTCAATATCATTAACATATACTCCAGAAGCATACAAAAACTCCTCCTCAAACAATATCCGCTCCAACAAATTCAATTTTGATCTATTCTGCAACATGCTTAAGATCTACTCACTATTTAGTCATTAACACTCATAGACTGAAGCATCTAGGCTCTACTCAAGGTCTGAAGCATAATATCCTTCTTTATTACCTTCTCACTCACATACATACATCATCAACAAAAACAAATATCATAAGACATGAATATAAAACTTGTAGGGTGAAATTGAGATTGGGGATAGGATCAAAGGTGAAAAAATTGGACCAAATCAATCCAATAAGGTCACTACTAGTGCACTAAATGCATTCACATCATGAGAGGACCTTTTCAAACCATTTCAAAAAATTTCAAACAATTCTGGAAGCTCAAGGAATTTCCTTGCTAATTTCCTTTCGAACAATGCGAGGAATGCAGAGAAAATCCCATGATATCTCTTAGACACTCCCATAGCATTGAATCCATGTGTCTGAACCTATAACTACTCCTGTATGCCCATCTTCCAGCGACTGAGGCCTTTTAGCCACTCCCATAGGCTTGTCTTTCAATGATTATGGCTAAGGATGAGTGAAAAAATCATTCCTTTAGCTTAGAACCTTTGCTATCTATTGGATACTCTTCTTCAACTACTGTACATGCCTCCAAACCTATGACATATCATATAACACATATGCAAGTGGATCAAACATTACTCCTAATTTTCATTGCCAAGTTGACCTAGAAGGCCAAAAAACAAGGTTGGAAAGTGTTCCAAAAAGTCCTCCACTCTCCATCAATGTTCTGAACAAGCTGCAACACCTCTATCAGACCTGCAATATCTATGTAGCACCATCATCAATCCATTACATAACTACAATAAGTCATCCTCATAGTAATATACATTAATACCTAATGAAGACCTAGTTGACAACTCAACTAGTGTGCCATCAACCATCACCATCACATGTAGATATGCATCATCCACATGTAGCAGCACCATCAACAAAACCAATTCCATTACTGACCATAATGAGTGTGCCATCATGTATGCCATCATAATCAGAAAATCAATGCTAACACATGTCAACACAAACTAGCATGAGTAACATCATACTATTGACATTAATTCCAACCACCACGATCACCAAGCCAAACAAATATGCACATGAAAAGAAACACCATGAACCAGTTGACATCAATGCCAAACACTACCATCTCAATATTAATACATCAATTCCAACCAATAGGACCACAGAGTCAAACATCCATTATACATACATATGATAAGTATGAACATGACCATGACCCTGTTTACATTAATGCCAACAAACTACCCCTTCGGAATTGATGCCAACCTTAATAACAAGTGAGGTTGATCTCCTTACACTCTCCAAAAATTGAAGCTTCTCTTTATCCATCCTAATTCTCTCCCCCTTTGACATCAATGGAAACGTGTCTACTCCTTATGAATAGGAAACAAGAATTGAAACACATTATGAACTGGATCTCAACCAAATTATCCAAGGCTACCCTACTCTTCATATTTTGATGTTTTCTCAAGGAAACCACTTCAGGTTCTAATTTCTCACATTCATCTTCATTCTCTTTGTAATACTTCCTCAACTCTTTCAGATTTTTCCAACTTAAATTTTAAGCTCACAATGTCATCCTTGAGCTTAGCATCCTTATCATCACAAATCTTCAACAATTTGTCTTGATCCTTGCATGCAGTTGTTAGTCTAGAAATCTCAGATCTAAGAATCTTAATATCATTCTGATCTTCACTATGTGCATCAAAATGATCTAAATCTGAATCCTCAAAATTGTAACTCAAAATAAAATCATTAAAATTTATACCTTTGGATTCAATATTTTTTGATCTCCTATCATCATCTGCTGAATCATGTGCACTATAAGAATGAAACTCTTGTGGCTAAGATTATTGTTTCTGGACGCTCTTATTTTTGTTCTTCTTCTTGTCTTCTTCTTGTTTCTCTTCTTATTATTTTCCTTATTTCTATCGGTACCATCACCAAATATGGATTCTAGCTTGACCCACATGTATTTGGCACATTTCAAACACACTAGTCTCTTCATACCATCATCATGAAGATTCTTGTATATTATGCATATTGCTTGTGCATCATGCTGCAAAAATTTATATGCAATTGTATTTTTACCACAAACTTCACATACTACTCTCCAAATGTTATATCCACAAGATAATAATTGATATTTTATATTTTTGTTCCATACCTTGTAATATGTAGTAGTGAAGACAACCCTTTGAAAAAAAAATCAATTTCTGCCAACAAACCCCACATCTACTCTCCAACAGTCAAGTCGCAACCAAGAGCCCCACTCTGATCCCAATTGTTGGAAACCTTTGAGCACTAATAAGGGGGGGTGGTGGGTGGGGTGAATAAGTAGTGTTATATATATATATGATTTTTTCCAATTTAAACTTTAATTACTAAATCACCCATATGTTAGGAACAATTAATTAAACATGTGCATCACATAAGCATAACTAGAACCATTAGCAACAATATAAACTATAAGAAATGCACATGATCACACATAAGACACAATATTTCTAGTGGAAAACCCTTCATCGGGCAAAAAACCACCCTTGTTGCTACTGCTATGCTCTAAATTTCTATTATGTCAAGAAATTGGTCTTTTACATAGCTAGTTGAATCACATCAACATGGAAACTTGACCTCAAAATACATAATTCCAACACCCATAAACTAGGAGACTCGATACTACTGATCATCCTATAAGACTGTATTCTCTACGAATCTACAAACCACCATCCACTGAAAGCCAACATGATCAATCAATCCCTACCCAACTACCATTGGACTATCCAACCACCATTGGATTGATAAACTTGTTCCTTTCACTAAAACTTCAATATCTCTACTCCTCCCATGAAATCATTGCTCCTCTACTATTATGTGGACCTCCTTTCATGTATTTTCAAAATCGATCCCAATACACTATGCTCAATAAGGAATCAACTCTTCATACATGATCTCATCATCAAATATAATATAAACAAGTAAAACTATGTCCACATAAAATATGAATACAATCAGACCCTCAAAAAAATATAATGTTCCATAATAAAACCAACAAAAAAAGACACTATGCCTATGTGACAAATTCATCAATGACTCCTGCAAAAACAAGTGTGAGAGGATCACCAACATATACTCTAGAAACATACAAAAACTCTTCCTCAAAAAATCTCTACTCCAACAACTTCCTTTATGATCTATTATGCAACATGCTTCATATCTACTCATTATTCAGTCATTAACACTCATATAATGAATCATATAGGCTCTACTCAATGTATAAAGCATAGTATCCTTCTTTGATACCTTCTCACTCACATAGATGCATCATCAATAGCCACAAAGATCACATGCCAATAACATAAAACATATAGGGAGAAATTGAGCTTGGGGCTAGGTTCAAAGGTGCAAAAATTGGACCAAATGAATCCACTAAGGTCACTACTAGTGCACTAAATGTATTCACATCATGGGAGGACATTTTCAAACCATTTCCAACTTTTCAAACAATTCTATAAGCCCCTATGAATTTCCTTACTAATTTGCTTCCAAACAACACAAGGAATGGGTAGAAAATCTCGTGAAATCTCTCAATCGCTCCCATAGCACTGAATACATGTGACTGAACCTATAGCCACTCCCATAGGCCCGTATTGCAGTGAATGAAGCTTTTCATCGGCTCCCATAGGCTTGTATGCCAATGAACGTGGCTAGTGATGAGGGAAAACATCAGTCCTTAATCTTAGAACCTATGCCACTGGTTGGATGTTCTTTTTCATCTCATGTACATGCCTCCAAACCTCTGATATAGCCTTTGGAACATATGCAAATGGATCAAACATGCCTCCCAAGTGTCACTTCGAAGTTGACCTAAACGACCAACAAATAAGGTCGGAAAGTGTGCCAGCAAGTCCTCCACTCTCCATCAAACCTCTGAACAAGCTACAACACCTCTGTCAGACTTGAAATATATTTGTAGCACCATAATCAAGTCATCACATCACTACAATAAGTCATACTCATAGGAATATACATGAAGACCTAATTGATAAATCAACTAGTGTGCCATCAACCATCACCATCACATGTAGATTTGTATCATCCACATGTAGCAACATCATCAACCAAACCAATACCATCACTGACCATCATGAGTGTGGCATCAAGTGTTCCATCATCATTGGAACATCAATGCCAACACATGTCAACAAAAACCAACATAAGTAACATCATATTGTTGACATCAATGCCATCCCTTAGGACCTCTTAGCCAAGCCAAGAAGCGCCATGAACCAGTTGAAAATAATTCCAAACACTACCATCTCACTGTCAATACATAAATTCCAACCAATAGGACCACCAAATAAAACATCCATCACACATTCATATGACAAGTATTGTAATATTCCTAAATTAGCATGTAGCTAAGGGGAATATTAAATTATGATTTTTCTTCTTAGTTAGATGAATAAGAGGGTAGGGAGACCCATAAATCTCCTTAGTAGGAATAAAAACACTCCAAATTCGAATGGAGGGCATCAAAAGAGCTAGATAAAGCTCCCCTATGTGTGAACAAGGGATAAAGCATGTGGACTGGGTCAACTTTGACCAAATCAACAGTGCTGGTATGGAAGTAGTGGACATTCAATGAGAGACAACGGAGTTTTGGAGGGAGATCCTTTGCATGGAAGTAGTGCCTTTAATGAGTGGGGCCAAGGGTGAGGAAACTCACCAAGAATATAAGGAAGGGTATGGCAGCCATTGTGGGCATGTTTTGACTATTATTGTGATATGGTCTGTATGACTAGTTGCTATCTTCAGCTATTTAGTGGAGAATGCAGTGCTTTTTAGCATAAGGGTGTTCCAGAGTGGGAATCCTACCTTCATCCTCGGGGGACTTTGAGTGCCCACTCAGGAGAAGTATTTTCACTATATTTCCACATTCTAGCATCAGGCCAAGCTCCATATTTCTACTACAACGCAGTTTCTACAGAGGGTTGTGTTGTGTTGCAGGGTGTAGAAGTGGAGAATTGATTTGGGTGATTTCTGAGCTAGATTTCAGTGGAGGAAGGTTTCCTTCCTTTAGGAGGCCAGCTAAGAAGGCCCTTGAGCTTATTTACAGAATTTGGCACATGGCCACATTATTATTAGCCCCGGCAACACATTTCAGTCTTGGCCTGCGTTATTTTAGGGAGGAGTTGCAATGGTGGTTTCAGTACACCATTTGGGAAGATGGTTTTCCAGTGAAGGGATCAACTTTTCACCTGGAGATTTTATTGGAAGGAGGGTTCATTCTATGCTACATCATATCAGCCACATCTTTCCAGCTACTTATTTGCAGTGAATCTTCAGCCCTAGGGCTTTGGTTCACCTCTTGTATTTTGGTGTATTTTCCGGAAACCCTCTTGGGTTCTATTGGGGGGTTGACATAGAGCCTTGATCTTTATGTATATTATCTCTTGAGGCATATATCAGCCATTTTACATCATTGTATATTCATATTTTGTATATGTTTTCATCATGACTGCACTGTAGCAGCTCTTCGACATTTTGTGGAGTAGCAACATCTCACTTTGTGAGAGGTTTATTCATTGGAGGCTTGTTAGCTTATGTTGTACGATTTGTGCCCCATTATATTACACTTATTTTATCTTGTTATGAATAATAAAATTACTCCATATTGGTTTCCTATATTGATGTGATGTTATACACTATTATTTCCATAATTTGGTTCTATACTCCTGTATTTTCCATTTTGGAATATTACAGTGGTATCAGAGCATAATCTTGGCTCAGCCTATGAAGACATTGCATCTATGTTATCAGAAGAAGAAGAATCTTCTCATAGAAAGGAGAAGGCTTGCAAAAGAGACAAAGGCAAGACTCCATTATTCGGAAAATTGAGGGAAATATTTTTTCAAAACTTCTTCTCCAAACTATGCATGATATTAATAGAGAAATAAAGGGAATGAGGAGGGAAAGAGACGCAGATCCCTCTAAAAGGTTTTCACATGAAGAAATCTCTAGTTCTTCATATTATGGGTGTGAGAATTCAGCCACACAATAAGATCTAAAATGCTATACCATGCCTATATTCATAGCAAGAGAGATGGGGGAAGGAGATGTACCAAAGGAGGAGACTCTTGGTGACTATCTTCAAGAGTATGAATCTTAGTCTCAGAGGTTCAAAGATCATCTAAAATTCCCAGGGTTTTTCAAGATTAAGGAGAATAAAAGACCTAGAAATCACAATAGAAGCAAAGGAGGAAAGCAACATGCTTTAGGTAGCTTCTTTCTACCTACTTTTGATGGGTCACCTAAATTCACAGCTAGGGCTTGGGTGAAGGAGCTAGACACCTATTTGTAGCAGCACCGAGTTTCAGAGGATGAAGCCATTAGAGAAGTAGTGCTGCATCTTAAAGGTAAGGGTTATGCCATGTGGTTTTATGAGACTTCTTTCTTAAATCATGTAAATGTATCTACTTATGCAAAGTTCACTAGGAGGTTAGTGAAAATTTTTGATGTAAAAATTTCTAAAACATCCTTGGCTGAGCTAGCCAAGCCTAAACAAACAAAACCTTTGCATGAGTTGGAAGGATCCATAAACCCAAATCCATTCCATAATGCTATTGAGGGGGTTAGAAACTTGCAGAATACCTTGCTAGAGGCAAGATCCCCACTTCAAGAAGAGCTCTCTTCTCAAAAGGAAGACATGGAGATATCTTTTTCAAAAGAGGATCAAGAAAAATAGTCTCTTAATGATGATAAGGTAACCTCCATTAACGATGAATGGGAAGAGCATGCAAGAGATAACAACGTTGTCACATCAGGAGCAGATCTAGTACCTCATGGAGAGGAAGATGGAGCAATTTCTCTAATGAGAGGAATTATTATACCATTGCAAGAAGTTCCAAAGAATACAACATGTGGAGATCAGGGCACAATCCATGAGCAGCATGTGCCATCATTGATAGATTATGAGACCTTGCAAATGAAAGGAGAAGGTAGGGAGGATGGCCAGCATCAGGTGATTAGGAGCACACACCCCTATCTATTTCAGGAGGTTGATACACAAAGGAGGTAGAATAATTTTCGTAGTGAGAGTAGGGAAAAAGAAATCCACTCATATATGTGATCTAATCTTGACATTGATTTCTCATTACATGGAGGCATTCCACCTGAGAGACTACTAGATCATGAGTTAATGAGATATGCTTCACATCTATTTGCACCACTCATAGGTCCCGAAGGGGTGAGAACCTTGGGAGGACTTGACACAGCACATAGAGTCTGGGGTAGGCTCAAGGAGGAGGGAGACATTCTCCCAATATCACTATTACCCACTCTCACCAAATATCTTGCACTGAGAGAAGATGTTTCAGAGATGGATGACACCACCATGGTGTAAGGAGGCCACTCCATGGCTTTGGAGAATCAGAAGATACTTCTACATAGGGTGGAATATTCCACATTTGGTAGAGATTGGTGGTCACTCATGCTTACATTGGCCAAACCCAGAAATTTTCTGATGGATGATAGCTTCCCATGGAAGGCTAGCCTCCAAAAACTTTCACCTTCACTGGATCATAAGCAGCTGTAGGAGGAGTAGCAGAGGCAAGATTGCAGCATCCTGTTGTATGACTTTGGCATGGGAGATATCAAATAAGAGAGCAGCAATATGACATGTGCTTTACATGATAGATCAAAATCGTTGTCATTATTCAGCATTGACCCATATTGGAGATCCTAGTTGTTAGTGGAATACTCCAAGGATCTCTTTTCATGTAGAGTTCTTGATGGCCAGTTATCAGATGGGAGATATGCAGTGAAAGATGGGGTCATCTATTTTCAGATTAGAATCTTCTTGACTAGATCTTCTAAGATCAAGGATAAACTACTACATGCAGCATATGAGGTTTTGCTCTCCAACCCCACTTGTTTCATAAGAGCATATTGTACTAGCCTGGAGGGATTCATTTGGGAAGGCTTCAAAGAGGAGATGCACCACCATATGAGGAGATGCATGGGTTTTTTGGAGGATGAGGAGAGACATAACTCTTTGGTAGAGTTATCACAACCACTTCCTTTCTCATTGGGAGTGGGAGGAGGCCCATCTATGAGCCACCTTACTAGCTTGAAGCAAGTACATGGTAAATATTTTATTTCTGTACATAATCATTCATTTAATATGTATTTGTATTTCCTTTCCATTCATGTGCAAGGAATTGCTCCAAGAGGGGGCACTCTTTCTTCTAGACTTCATGGTCTACTTGAGGCCATAAGAAGTATTGATGATGGCCACTCCCTATAAGGTCTTGGGGAGATGATATCTTGTTCAAGGTGTGCTCAATTGGCACCTCGCATTATAAACCTTCTCCAAGCATGTGAGAATATTGGGGCATCAAGCAAGTGGTTGGGAAACCACTCATCATTCCATATTCTGATGCAGATAGGAGTAAAACTGTGCTAGTTTCATTTGAGGGACCATTTTCCTTCTCTGGTATTACACATGGAAACTAGCATGAATCTGATTATGATCCCCATGTGGATGATATCCTTATCATTGTTGTGGGCATGATTGGGGAGATGAAACATGGATTGGATATTACCATTAGAGATTAGATTCTCCACATTTTTATGCTACATACTTTAGGGATAACATTGGACAATCCATGATTGCTACATTTGACCTCTTGTTTCCATACAAGGTGAGCCTTATAGTTAACTTGAGAATTTGGGAGATACCTCTCATGAGCATGTGGGGGGATTTATTCTATAAATTACCATTCTAGAAGGTGATTCATTTTATATGGATGATAGCTTGGAGAATGGACCTTCACATGGGAATGAAGGTTCCCTATGTTTTTCAGATCTATCCTTGCAGTTTCTTGAGGACAAGAAACATTTGGGAGGGGAGGATTGTAATATTCCTAAATTAGCATGTAGCTAATTGGAATATTAAATTTTGATTTTGATTCTTAGTTAGAAGAATAAGGGGGTAGGGAGACCCATAAATCTCCTTAATAGGAATAAAACCACTCCAAATGTGAATGGAGGGCATCAAAATAGTTGGATAAAGCTCCCCTATGTGTGAACAAGGGATAAAGCATGTGGACTGGGTCAACTTTGACAAAATCAACAATGTTGGTATGGAAGTAGTGAACATTCAATGAGGGACAATGTAGTTTTGGAGGGAGATCCTTTGCATGGAAGTAGTGCCTTTAATGAGTGGGGCCATGGGTGAGGAAGCTTACAAAGAATATAAGGAAGGGGATGAAAACCATTGTGGGCATGTTTTGATTATTATTTTGATATGGCTTGTACGACTAGTTGCTCTCTTCAGTTGTTTAGAGGAGACTACAATGTTGTTTAGCACAAGGGTGTTCCCGAGTGGGAATCCCACCTTCACCCTCAGGAGACTTTGAGTGCCCACTCAGGAGAAGTATTTGCACTATATTTCCAAATTCCAGCATTAGGCCTAGCTCCATCTTTCTACTACAACACATTTTCTGCAGAGGGTTGTGTTGTGTTGTAGGGTGCAGTAGTGGAGAATTGATTTGCATGATTTCTGAGCTAGATTTCAGTGGAGGAAGGTTTCCTTCCATTGGGAGGCCAGCTAAGAAGGCCCTTAAGCTTATTTGTATCATTTTGCACTAGGTCACATTATTATTAGCCCCTACAATGCAGTTTCGGTCTTGGACTGCGTTATTTTAGGGAGGAGTTGCAGAGGTGGTTTCAGTACACCATTTGGGGAGATGGTTTTCCAATGAAGGGATCAACCTTTCACCTATAAAGTCTATTGGGAGGAGGATTCATTCTATGCTACATCATATCAGCCACATCTTTCCAGCTACTTATTTGCAATGAATCTTCAGCTCTAGGGCTTTGGTTCACCTCTTGTATTTTGGTGTATTTTCCAGAAACCCTCTTGGGTTCTATTGGGAGGTTGACATAGAGCCTTGATCTTCATGCATATTATCTCTTGAGGCATATATCAGCCATTTTATATTATTTTATATTCATATGCTGTATATGTGTTCATCATGACTGCGCTATAGCATCTCTCCACATTTTGTGGATTAGCATCATCTCACTTTGTCAGAGGTTTATTCATTGGAGGCTTGTTAGCTTATGTTGTATGATTTGTGCCCCATTATATTACACTTATTTGTTTATTAATAATAAAATGGCTCCATATTGGTTTCTATATTGATGTGATGTTATACACTGTTATTTCAATCATTTTTTTCTATATTCCTGTCTTTTCCATTTTGGAATATTACAAGTATGGCCATAACCATGACCTTGTTGACATCAATGCCAACACTAAAATGATAATCGTATTCAGTTCACATAGCATTCGATCATTCATTCAAGTGATAAGTGGAGTTTTATATTTTATACTCGAATACAAAGCTTGGAGTGGATCCCAAAATATATAGGGTAGACCACATAGAGTTGATATATTTGGTTCCTGGAGTATCCAAATTCGAGGGTCATATCTAGATCGACTCTGGATATAAGGATATATGGGGTTATAAGTTATCTAGACCCCCAGTTTAATGTGAAAAAAATAAGAATCCAAATCTGCATCAAAGTGTGAGCATTGGGTTATTAAGGTGTCATGTAGATCCACCAGTGGTAGCTTGAAATTGCATTCAGAAAGAGGAGTCATTCAAACATTGACAAAACCTCTATCTTTGTACCTGGATAGCCTAGATGTAAATTTCATGGAATCGATTGAAAAATTATATGGGATAGGCTCCGATATAAGTGGCATGTATGATCCATAACATATTTGGGCCAATCACCATCTGCTTATGTGAATTAAACCCCTCTCTAGTTGTAACTTAGATTGTATTTGGCTATATATACAGATTCAGGCATCCATGAGGATTTTGAATATGCAATTATGATCCAAATTTATGAATTTATGGTATCCTATTATATTGAATTGATTGTCCTTGATGGAAACTCTCTGACAAAGGATGTAGATAATGACTGTATGAAGAAACTCAGAAAACCATCAGCAGTTTTATACAAGCAGAATATAAGCCTGAATGTAAATTGAACGAAGCTCTGTATTTAATGGGAGAATTGATGACAGTAAGGAAGAGTTAAATCATGTGTGAAGATTTTCTTGAATAAGTTCGGTGTCTGTATGCATCCTAATGGAGGATAAAAGAAATCCTGTGTATTGATTGAGTTTTGGTGATACTCTGATGGGTGGAGAATACCAAGAGTATTTGGGTAATTATTGGTTCAATTCTCGTACGGAATGACCTGAAACTCTGTGTGAAGTCCTGTTGGAAGAGTGAGCCACAGACGTGTTCTGTGTGTGTGCAGAGCACATTAGCTCTATCAGTCAAAGTAATAGTGTGCTCCACATGTGTTAGACAATACAAAGAAAGGTGTCCCTGTCAAATGCAAAAGAACCGAGTCGAATAGTCCATAAGGATTTCATTGGAGCTGTATAACAGTATTGTGGTCATATGAACTAATAACGCAGAGAAACGAATTGGCGAAAGTACGCAGACAGAACCTAGAGTAGAGGAGCGGAACCTTGCGAATGAACACGGTTTAAGGCTGGAAGCGATTTTTATCGCACCACCTTTGCAGCGAAAGTGGCATTTGAAAATCGGGAGCGATTCCATAGAAAAATCGACACGTGGCGTCGGGCAACGTTCCAAAACTGCCATCACTGTGTGCCATAGCACGTTAACGATCGACCAAGGAGGCTGCGCAATATTGTTGGGCACCATTGATCTGGAGGGGAGCCATCAGACGACGGTCGTATGAGGAAGATGCGCGAAGGATAACAAAAGTACGGCGCGGGAATTTGATTGGGCTGTTGATCATATACATGGGACCCGGAGTCAAAGGTTTATTAATAAGCGTGAATAAAGTTACAACTTGCACCAGACCTTGGTAAATTTTTATTAACCTTGGTTATAATATTATATGGCAAAGATAAAGATTACCCTTGGGTCGATTCGTGTTGTGATAATATGCATTAATGTATATGGAAGAACGAAGGTTGGTTTCCAATTTGGATTGGCTCGATTTTTAATATGTGGGTTGTTATTAAGAGAGCATTTTTGTATGCCTTACGGAGGTCATTACTAAAGGAGAAATTTGGATTAATATCTCAATCTCAGATTGAGATATTAAAAAGTCTTAGATTAATTATCTAATTACTGGACCAAGAAAATAGAACAGTATGAGTTGCTTGAGATGTGAAGTTGATCGGGGCTTGGGTAGACCCCGCTGGAGTATCTATTTTGATCCCGTTTAGGAATACCATTAGCGGTTGAGTGGTTTTGAATCATGGTATTGATAAAGGCGAGAACTATATAAGGAGAAGAGGATCATAATACAACGTGTGCATGTGAAGGGGTTGTTAATGAATAAATCTCTTTAAGAGATATATACATGATTGAAATCTGATAGATATGAATCGATGATGCACCTGTGGATATGATGAATGTTCAAGATCTCTAGATCTAGAAATAATGAATCTCTAAGAAGATCTGCAGAAGAAATGATGAAGACTTGGCGCAAGTCTGATGAAGAAATAGAAGAAATTTGGTGGATATGAGGGTTGAAGCCTTCAGTATGAAAGTAGAAGCTTTCTCCCAGTAAAAGATGGTGTTAAAATCAGGGGGTTGGAGCTCCCTTCTAGTAGTGACTGGAGAACGAGAGAAGGTTGTAGCCTTCTACTGGTGGGTGCCTGTGTGCTGGTATAAGTTTGTGCCAGCACAAAATTGTAAGAAGTTTTATTTATAATAAATATTGAATACAAAGACGACAGCAACGGTGGTTTTCTCCCAAATTGGGTTTCCACCTTAAATACTGGTGTTCATGTGTGTTGCTTATGTGTGATGGTTGATTCTGTTATTATTGCACATGCTTACTACTTACTAAACTTCTGATGATTGAATGATGCAATAATCTAAGTAAAGAATTAAATGCATAAAAAGTATTTAGTCAGCTCAAAATAATGATTCACCCCCCGCCCTCTCAGTATTTTTTCCCAACAATTGGTATCAAAGCAAGTCCTTCTGAAAAATATTAGCTGCTAGAAGGAAGATCAAACAAGATGAACAATCAAGACGGAACAACATCTATCAGACCTCCGCTCTTTAACGGAAACAATTTAATGTTCTAGAAAACAAGGATGAGATCCTATATTCAGTCTCTGGGAGCAGATGTATGGGCTATAGTTGAAGGAGGATACCAACAGATCCAACGGAAAGAAAGAATTATGAAACAAATGCAAAAGTGGTCAATGCTCTATTGGGAAGTCTAACTGAATCAGAATTTGTCAAAGTCATGCAGCTAAATACAACAAAGGAAATATGGGACAAAATCATTCTAAGTTATGAAGGTGATGCAAAGGTAAAAAGTGCTAAACTCCAAACTCTCAGAATTCAATATGACAATCTAAAAATGCATAATGAGGAAAGCATTGCCAATTTATTTTTACGTCTTGATGATATTGTAAATCGTATGAGAAATCTGGGAGAAACAATAACCAAATCTACTTTGGTTGAGAAATTCTTAAGATCACTAACGAAAAAATTTGAGTCAAAAGTTTCTACTCTTGAAGAAAAATAGGATCTTCAAAATCTTACTGTGGTGCAACTTCATGGCATACTAACTGCATATGAAATGAGAAGAGGAGGACCATCTGAAGTCAAAGAAGCTGTCTTTAGAGCTTCTACAAAAGGGAAAGAAGTACAAGAGACAGAAGGATCAGGGTACATCTCAGAAGAAGATGAGGTAAATTTTGTAAATAAACTCCAACTTGGTACAAGACGACTCAGAGGTAAGCTTCCTTTCAATTTTTTTTCTTGTGGAAGAGTTGGTCATTATGCTGCTAAGTGTCCTCACAAAGAAACACATGAAAAAGAAAAGGAAGTAGCAAGAAGGAGTAAGAATCGGTTTAGCACTAGAAAAAGTTACTATACTCATGAAGACAGTGATGGGTTATCAGACAGTGAGGAAGAATGTGAACAAGATCTTAGACTTCTCATGGCATTTGGAAAAGAGTCTAGAGAAGAAAAAGATACTTTTATGGATGCTTTAGAAGACAATGATTTTCTTGATGAAATCAATCAACTCAAAATATGCTTAGAAGAAATTAAATTATCCATAGAAGCTCTGAAAAACCAGCTTGAAGAAAAGGAGAAACATAATGAGAAATTAGAATATGAAATAGTAAGTCTAAGAAAAGAAATTGAGAAAGTAAAGGATTTGAATCTTAGATTTGCTAAAGGATCTGAAACCTTATATGAGATTATCAAGGTACAACTTTCTCCTCTTATAAAGACAGGTCTTGGATATATCGGAGAATCTTCTTAGACTTCAGCACCAAATTATCTAAAAGCAGCTACAGCCAGCATACATCATTCTACCACTCAGCAAGGGAATAAAGAATCTTTACAGGTAAAGCATGACCATCTCAATTCAAAGAACACTAATAGGAATACCTTTCAAAGAAACACCAATCAACAGATAAATTCAAGTAGAAGATTTCATGATCGCAGAAATTTCTTCTTCAATGGAAAATGTTTCTCATGTCACAATTTTGGTCATAAAGCTGTTCAATGTGTTGCATATAAAACCATCATGACAAGAGAAGCAAGAAAGAAAAGGACTTATAATGGAACAAATAAGAATACATATAACAACTTTTCTCCTCTTCAAAATGAAGTTGAATGTGCTTATTGCAATAACTTTGGCCATGAAGAATCTGAATGCAGGAGCAAAGTCTAGCCAAAAGAGCATTTTCCTTCAAGCTCCAAAGTATGGAAAAAAAAGGAATTACGGGTTGAAAATTGTGGCATAGCTTTATTTGTAGAAGGAGAAGAAAATAAATGGTACATTGATAGTGGATGCTCAAAACACATGACAGATGACAAAAAAAAACTTCTTGCATATAGTGCTCTAGAAAAGGAAAAGAATGTTACATTTGGAAATGATACTCCTGCTGTCATTAAGGGAAAAGGATTTGTTTTTCTAAAAGAAAAGGTGAAAGCTAATAATGTCATGTATGTGGATGGATTAAAGCATAACCTATTAAGTGTAAGTCAAATGTGTGATCAAGGAACCGAAGTTGTCTTTAGTTCAAAAGAATGTGTGGTACGTGATCTTGATACAGGTAAAACAATTATAAAAGGAAACAGAACTCCAAGCAACCTGTATGTATTAAAGAACTGCAAAGAACAATGTTACTTAAGTAAATCTTCAGAAAACTGGCTATGGCATAGAAGGTTGGGGCATCTGAGCTTCTCTCAAATCAACAAATTAAGCAGACTTAAAGCTGTTCGTGATCTTCCCAATATTACACTACCTGAAAGTATCATATGCAAATCTTGCCAATTCGGTAAGCAAACCAGAGTGAAATTTAATGCCAAGGAAGGTTCATCAAGTAAGCCTCTTGAACTCATTCATATTGACATATGTGGACCTGTGAAGAAAAATTCACCACGTGGTGAACAATACTATATCTTATTTATTGATGATTTCTCTAGAATGTGTTGGATTGGGTTGCTTAAACACAAAGATGAAGCATTTGAGAAATTTTAGATCTTCAAAGCACTAGTTGAGAATGAATTAGATCTAAAAATCAAGTGTCTCAGATCTGATCGAGGAGGAGAATATACATCAGATGAATTCCTTGAATTTTGTGAACAACATGGCATAAAAAAACAATTTTCTGTAGCTGGCACTCCACAACAAAATGGTGTTGCAGAAAGAATGAATATAACAGTTCAACAAATGGCTAGAGCTATGCTTGATGATTCCGGAACACTTGACACATTTTGGGGAGAATCAACACGTAAAGTAGTAAACATTCTCAACAAGGCACATGTTCGTGTAAATAGTGATAAAACTCCAGATGAACTCTAGTATGGTAATCCTCCCACTATAAAGAATTTTAGAATTTTTGGAAGCAAATGCTTTATCAAAAATAATGATGAAAAACTTGGCAAGTTTGAACCTAGAGCAGATGAAGGAATATTTCTTGGTTACTCCTCTAGGAGTAAAGCATATAAATGTTACAATAAAAGACTTCGAAAGATTGTTGAATGTATTGATGTTGTTATTGATGAGTCTCCTGCAGCTCCAAAAGAAGAAAAACAAACAACAGATGAAGACGATGATGACATATATCCTTCTACATCAAATAGAAATGATATAGACAATGAACCCAATGAAGAACCCGAAGATGATTTATCTGAAAAAGCTCCATCCAGATATGTTCAAAATAATCATCCAGAATCTCAAATTTTGGGAGAAAAGGGATCAGGTGTACAAACAAGAAGGACTCTTGTGGGATCTTCTAGCTATCTGGCATTTCTATCCACTATTGAACCACACAATTTCAATCAAGCTAGCAAAGATGAATGTTAGATTCAAGCCATGAATGAAGAGCTTGATCAAATTGAAAAGAATCACACTTGGGAATTAGTACCAAGACCTCATGACAAAAATTTCATTGGAACTAAATGGATATTCAAAAATAAGTTAAATGAGAATGGAGATGTTATAAGAAATAAAGCTAGACTTGTTTGCAAGGGGTATGCTCAACAAGAAGGTATAGACTTTGAAGAAACTTTTTCTCCTGTAGCCAGAATTGAAGCCATAAGAATGTTTCTTGCTTTTTCAAGCTTCCAACAAATCAAAGTTTATCAAATGGATGTTAAATCTGCTTTTCTCAATGGTGATCTAGAAGAAGAAGTTTATATAGAACAACCGGAAGGATTCATTTTGGGAAATGATGAAAATCTTGTTTGTAGACTTAAAAAGGCTCTATATGGTCTCAAACAAGCTCCAAGGGCATGGTATTATCGTCTTGACAAATATCTTCATCAATAAGGATTTTCAAAGGGGTCTACTGATAGCAACTTATACACAAAAACTGAAAATGATAAACTATTGATTTTGGTTGTATATGTCGATGATATCATTTTTGGAAGTAATGAAGAGTCTATGAGTCAGAAATTTTCTTCTGCTATGCAGCAAGAATTTGAAATGTCTTTACTTGGGGAATTAACATTCTTTCTTGGCTTGCAAGTGCAACAAGCAACAGATGGTATATTCTTATCACAAGAAAAATATCTTAAGCAAATTCTGAAGAAGTATGGCATGGAAGAGTGCAAACTTGTAAGTACACCAATGATAACCGGATGTAATCTCAGTTCTCATGATGATTCTCCCACAGTGAATCAACCAGAATACATATCTATGATAGGAAGTCTACTTTATCTCACTGGGACTAGACCAGACATTACGCATGCAATTGGAATTGTGGGATGATTCCAAGCCAATCCAAAAGAATCTCACCTTCAGGCTATTAAAATAATATTCAAATATCTGCAAGGAACTCAAGACTTTGGACTATGGTATCCAAAGAATGCTGATCTCACTCTTCATGCTTACACTGATGCAGATTGGGCTAGAAATGTTGATGATCGGAAAAGAACTAGTGGTGGTGCATTCTATATGGGGCCCTGGTTAGTATCTTGGTTTAGTAAGAAGAAAATCTCTATTGCCTTATCTACAGTGGAAGCAGAATATGTGGCTGTTGCATCATGTTGCACTCAACTTCTTTGGATGATGCAAACCTTAAAAGAAATTCAAATCAAATGTTCACCTCCTATCTCAATTTTGTGTGATAACACAAGTGCCATCAGTATCTCAAAGAATCATGTTATGCATTCCAAGACCAAGCACATTCCCATCAAGTATCACTTCTTACGTGAACAAGTGCTTGAACAAAAGTTGAAGTTGGAATATGTGTCATCCAAAGAACAAGTTTCTGATATATTAACCAAACCTTTACCCACGGAAGCATTCAAATATCTCAGACAAAAGCTGGGATTAGTCTCTGCCATGCAGAAGATCAGATCTACTTAAATACAAAAGATTAGATTGGATACATGTATGGGTAGTTGCTGACAAATTTTTTTTGGGTCAGCATTCTTCAGCATAGTTGCGGTGTTGTTGAGTATCTTCTGATGCACAGGTTAAGGGGGAGAATTGGTCATGTGGAAAGGATGCATTGTTGGCATTCTAATTATTTTCTACAATTTGATCTCATGCTTGAGAATCCTTGATCTTGATTGTCTAATTCATTTCTGTTATTTCATTGAATATTATGTTTGAATATGCAGCATGATCTCAGGGGGAGCATGGTATTGTTGGTCCAAAGGATCTTGATCTATTCTTTTCCCTTGGTGTCAAAGGGGGAGAATATTGCTAAATGTATTTCTGGTCATGGTTGCCATCAAGTCCAAAGGGGGAGATTGTTGGCATTTCTGGTATCCTATTATGTTGAATTGATTGTCCTTGATGGAAACTCTCTGACAAGGGATGCAGATAATGACTGTATTAAGAAACTCAGAAAACCATTAGTAGTTCTATACAATAAGAATATAATCCTAAATGTAAATTGAAAAAAGCTCTGTATTTAATGGGAGAATTGATGACAATAAGGACGAGTTAAATCATGTGTGAAGATTTTCTTGAAAAAGTTCGGTGTCTGTATGCATTTTTATGGAGGATAAAGGAAATCTTGTGTATTGATTGATTTTTGGTGATACTCTGATGGGTGGAGAATACCGAGAGTATTTGGGTATTGATTGGTTCAATTCTCGTACGGAATGCCCTGAAATTCTATGTGAATTCGCACTTTGTGTGAAGTCCTATTGGAAGAGTGAGCCACAGATGTTTTTTGTGTGTGTGCAGAGCACATTAGCTCTATCAGTAAAAGTAATAGTGCATTCCGCATGTGTTAGACAATACAAAGAAAGGTGTCCCTATCGAATGCAAAAGAACCAAGTCGAATAGTCCATAAGGATTTCATCGGAGCTGTATAACAGTATTTTGGTCATATGAAATGATAACGCGGAGAAACGAATTGGCGAAAGTATGCAGACGGAACCTAGAGTAGAGGAGCGGAACCTTGCAGATGAACGCGGTTTAAGGCTGGAAGCGGTTTTTATCGCACCACCTTTGCAGCGAAAGTGGTATTTGAGAATCGGGAGCGATTCCATAGAACAATCGACACGTGGCGTCGGGCGAAGTTCCAAAACTGCCATCACTGCGTGCCATCGCACGTTAACGATCGACCAAGGAGGCCGTGCGATATTGTTGGGCACCCGTCGATCTGGAGGGGAGCCATTGGACGACGGTCGTATGAGGAAGATGCGCGAAGGATAACCAAAGTATAGCGCGAGAATTTGATTGGACTGTTGATCATATACGTGGGACCCGGAGTCAAAGGTTTATTAACAGGTGTGAATAAAGTTACAACCAGCACCGGACCTTGGTAAATGTTTATTAACCTTGGCTATAATATTATATGGCAGAGATAAAGATTACCCTTGGGTCGATTCATGTTGTGAGAATATGCATTAGTGTATATGGAAGAACGAAGGTTGGGGTTCCAATTTGGATTGGCTCGATTTTTAATACGTGGGTTGTTATTAAGAGAGAATTTTTGTATGCCTTAGGGAGGTCATTACTAAAGGAGAAATTTGGATTAATATCTCAATCTCAGATTGAGATATTAAAAAGTCTTAGATTAATTATCTAATTTCCGGACCAAGAAAATATAATAGTATGAGTTGCTCGAGATGTGAAGTTGATCGGGGCTTGGGTAGACCCCGCTGGAGTATCTATTTTGATCCCGTCTAGGAATACCATTAGCGGTTGAGTGGTTTTGACTCATGGTATTGGTAAAGGCGAGAAATATATAAGGAGAAGAGGATCATAATACAATGTGTGCATGTGAATGGGTTGTTAATGAATAAATCTCTTTAAGAGATATCTGCATGATTGAACTCTGATAGATATGAATCGCTAATGCACCTGTGGATATGATGAATGTTCAGGATCTCTAGATCTAGAAATAATGATTCTCTAAGAAGATCTACAGAAGAAATGATGAATACCTGGCGCAATTTTGATGAAGAAATAGAAGAAATTTGGTGGATCTGAGGGTTGAAGCCTTCAGTATGAAAGTATAAGCTTTCTCCCAGTAAAATCTGGTGTTAAAATCAGGGGGTTGGAGCTTCCTTCCAGTAGTGACTGGAGAACGAGAGAAGGTTGTAGCCTTCTACAGGTGGGTTCCTGCGTGCTGGTATAAGTCTATGCCAGCACAAAGTTGTAAGAAGTTTTCTTTATAATAAATATTGAAGATAGAGATGACAGCAGCGGTGGTTTTCTCCCAAATTGGGTTTCCACCTTAAATACTGGCGTTCATGTGTGTTGCTTATGTGTGATGGTTGATTCTGTTATTACTGCACATGCTTACTACTTACTAAGCTTTTGATGATTAAATGATGCAATAATCTAAGTAAAGAATTAAATGCATAAAAAGTATTTAGTCAGCTCAAAATACTGATTCACCCCCCCCTCTTAGTATTTTTTCCCAACAGGCCTGTTAGCTTATGTTGTATGATTTGTGCCCCATTATATTACACTTATTTTTTGTTGTTATGAATAATAAAATGGCTCCATATTTGTTTCTATATTGATGTGATGTTATACACTGTTATTTCAATCATTTTGTTCTATATTCCTGTCTTTTCCATTTTGGAATATTACAAGTATGGCCATAACCATGACCTTGTTGACATCAATGCCAACACTAAAATGCCAATCGTATTCAGTTCACATAGCATTCGATCATTCATTCAAGTGATAAGTGGAGTTTTATATTTGATACTCGAATACAAAGCTTGGAGTGGATCACAAAATATATAGGGTAGACCACATAGAGTTGATATATTTGGTTCCTGGAGTATCCAAATTCGAGGGTCATATCTAGATCGACTCTGGATATAAGGATATATGGGGTTATAAGTTATCTAGACCCCCAGTTTAATGTGCAAAAAATAAGAATCCAAATCTGCATCAAAGTGTGAGCATTGGGTTATTAAGGTGTCATGTAGATCCACCAGTGGTAGATTGAAATTGCATTCAGAAAGAGGAGTCATTCAAACCTTGACAAAACCTCTATCTTTGTACTTGGATAGCCTAGATGTAAATTTCATGGAATCAATTGGAAAATTATATGGGATAGGCTCTGATATAAGTGGCATGTATGATCCATAACATATTTTGGCCAATCACCATCTGCTTATGTGAAGTAAACCCCTCTCTAGTTGTAATTTAGATTGTATTTGGCTATATATACAGATTCAGGCATCCATGAGGATTTTGAATATGCAATTATGATCCAAATTTATGAAAGGAAATAACTTATATAAATATTCAGAACCAAAATAGAGAGATTTGGTGAAACTTGAATTCTATTAATAAGTGGAAAATGCTGAAACTGTATAAATGCAGAATGAAAACAAACTAGATTTAATGGTGGTATCTTATCTTTGAGAAGAGATGTGAAAATTATGTGCCTTCACTGAATTTTATTATAGTGAGGCTCAAAGGCCTTTCTATCATAAATAATCAATGGGAATCCCTAAACATCCAAAAATATAACTCTAGGAGATGAAGCACCAAAATCTTGTGGGGCTCAATGGGGTAGGTTGGAACACCAAATTCCGAGGGCCGTAGCTTTAGCATATGATCTCCATTTCACATGCATGATAGCCCATTAGAAAGGTCTATCTCAGAACTTAATTTTCTAATTACACTCATTATTTCAAAACCAAGTGCCCATTTCCACAAAAAAAAAAAAAAAAAATCCATTTTAGGGCCTCAAAACGACTCAAGAAGTTCATGACCTAAAAATCATATCAAAAGCTACTAAAATAGGAAACTGTGTTGTGAACCAGGGGAATAGGTGGGTGGCCACAGATATCCATTGGGATTATTCCTCCAACCTTCGGAAGAAATGGTCTACATTTCCTTGAGTGCCTCCAACATCTTCTCAACACAAAATTTCCCTACTACCTGACTGTAATGTGCCTCCCAGATCAGCTTGACACACTTTCTTGAAGGAACACAAAGGCCCCTCGGTTAGCAAAAAAATGCATCCTGGAGGTGGAAGTCTAAAAATTTCTTTCTTTCCATCAACATTTG
The DNA here is from genome assembly GCA_034641835.2 of Pinus albicaulis. Taxonomy (NCBI): domain Eukaryota; kingdom Viridiplantae; phylum Streptophyta; class Pinopsida; order Pinales; family Pinaceae; genus Pinus; species Pinus albicaulis. The sequence goes on from CM076577.1 coordinate 1,216,843,272, forward strand.
GTATGTGGCCATGAATTCCAAGTCATTGTTGTATAAATATGCCCACCCAACAGTCTCATCCCCACAAGATTTGAGAATTGTAGTTAGTTCCACAACTAGGGGCTGGTTGAGGCAGTCTATGACATGATTCATGCTACCCTTCTTGTATTTGATGTTAAAATGGAATTATTGCAGTTATGTGGACCATTTCGAATTAAGATAGTTTTATAACATCCCTTGTGTCTACATAAATTGAAGATTCTTGTGATTCATGTGGATGATTGTCTCCTTCCCTAAAATATAATGTATGCTTATCAATAAGCTGTCACTATGGTATGCATCTCCTTATCATAGCGAGGGTATATCCAAATGGTATCAGAGAGTGTTTTGTTGTTATAGGCCACTGAAATTCCATGTTGAATGAGTAATAAACCAATTGCATATTTATAGGGATCCATAAACTTCTGTGGATATTCCATTGTATATTTCATCACAACATATTTGAAAATAATATATTAAAATAATGAAAGTTTACACTATTGTAGTTTTATTAAAATTATATATTTGTAGATTCAACTATATCAGTGCATGCATATGAATTTAAATTATGAAGAATAGTAGAGAACGACAAAATAAGCTCACATAAACACACAAGGCACAAGATATTCTCTCTGGGAAACCCTTTCGAGAGAAACTCCAGCTGGAAGGTGAGGCTACTTCGCTCTCTTTCTCTGTCTGGAAATATGGCTAAAGGTACAAAGAAGTAATGTTTGTGGCCCATGGGATTATAGAGTGCACATATCCTCTTTGTGTTCTATACCTCCTATATTTCCTGGCTATCTTTTCTCATCTATGGAAAAAAATATCTTGAAAGAATGGAATGCCTCTTCCTTATAGTGACTCAGTTATAACACAACCCAATAGCCTATTAGCAGTTAATTTTTACTACATAAAATATTAACTAGACTTACAATATATACTCTTCTATATTCTTTTACATCATAATCATATGTCTAGTCCATTTTCCATGAATAATGGGGGCTAACATGACATCAAATCGAACTATAGGTGTGAAAACAGGAGGGTCAACTTCTGAGTGGCATAAATTTTTCATGTGGACTTTGATTGATGTTCTTCTTTCATAGTTGGAAATATATCTACGTGTAGACTAGCATAAATTGGTATGACACTAGGGAAGAAAATTTTTACCCCCAAAAAAATTCATTTTATGCCTTAAAATTATCCTAGAATGTTTCAGACCTCGTTTTTCCAAACTGGGTCCTGTCGGTAAAAATGGTCCCATGCCAATTAATTCTTCCACTTTTTCCACTCCAAATGCATCAATATAAATGAAAAAATATATATTGATCCAATCCAAAACATAGAATCATTTTTCTCAATCTAAAATGGTTGTTGCAAACCTACAAGGGTGAGGACTAACGCAAATAAAATTGAATGTTTCAGTTTACCGAATGCCTTTTGTTGTGACTCTAATAGTTTTTTTTTCTTTTAATATACCCTTGGTAACTTGACTTAGGGGCCAAGTGATATAAGAGAACTCCAACATGAATCTTCAGTATAATTTAGCAAGGCCCAAGAAGTTACGAAGATCTATTAGAGTCATCGGGGCCGACCAATCCTAAATTACTTGGATCTTGGCTAGATCCATTTTCACACCTTGCTCATCAATAATGTAGCCTAGGTATTAGACCTTGTCCATGTAGAAGGATATTTTTTCAAAATTATAAAATAGCTTGTGATTCCACATGGTGTGAAGGACTTGGTAAATATGATGCAATTGTTTTACCCAACTCTTGCTAAATATGAGGATATCATCCATATAAACAACCATAAATGAGTTGGTGAAAGGTCAAAATATATCATCCATCAGCCTCATGAAATTTTCTGAGGCATTCATCAGACCAAAGGGCATGAAAAACCATTCAAAAACACCCTCCTTGGACTTGAAATCAATATTCCACACATAAGATTATCATATTGGGACTTGGTTGTATCTGAACTTCAAATCAATCTTATTGAAATACTTGGGCCCATTAAGTTGATAAATAGGGTCGTCAATTTGGGGAATTGAATACTGGTTCCTTACTACGATTTTGTCAGGGTCTGATAATCAATTTAGATATGCCAAGTGCCATCTTTCTTTTGCACGAGTAAAATTGGGCTTACACATGATGAGGATATCTGTTGGAAGTTCCCGTTTGGGAGAAGCTCTTGGATATGTCGCTTTATTTTATCATTTTCTAGAATATATCAATTGTAGATTGGACCATTGGGTAGAGGTGCACTAGGGTTTAAATCGATTGAATGATTGAACTAATAGTGTAGAGGTACCCATGTGGGTGAGGAGTAGATTCCTTTGCGCTATTCCAAAATATTATCCACATGACTTTGTTGTGTGGAGGAGCCCTGTGTGGAGGCCATGGATATGGACATATTCTTCTTCTTATTTTGAGAGTGAATCAAGAGAAATCAAAATTTCCTAGTCTACGAGATGACCTTATTACATTGCTTAGCAGAGATCAAAGAAATAGAAGAAGGCGAGGCTACCTCCAGTATCCTATATAGTTATCTGCCCAAAGTAATAATAACACTATGAGGTCTACACTCATATACAACATGACACTTCCACAAGTATGGTTGGCCTAACAAAATATCAAAAAATTCAAGGGGAGAGAAATCACAAAATACCTCATCCTTAAAAGGCTTGAGGATGTAGGGTAGGAGAATTTGCTGGTTGACATGAATATATTTCCCTTGGTGGAGCCACCTGATGGTGTTTGGCTATGGTTGTGGTTTTTTATGCATGCCCAACCACTTAATGATCTATGCTGAGATGAGGATTTTGACTCCCACTATCAATAGTGAAACACCGTGGAGCACCCTTCACCCACATTTGTGAGTGAAATGTGTGCTCAAATTCCTCTGGATCTTCATACTCACATTGTTAGACCTTAGTGGTGGAAACAATGGCATTGGGTTCTGTTGGTATCCTGTGTTTTGATAGATTGGCTAACCATAAGACAAGGAAACATCAGAACCAATATTTAGAGTTCTAGGATCTAGTCCTCTTGTTCTCAGAGAAGGATCTCTCAAATTGTTTGCAAAGGTATGTCTTGTTTGCTTTTAAGTATTGATTTTAGACTAGTTATTAGGTGCAAGTGTTTGTTTGTTTGTTTGTTTGGTTTAATTGGCACAATAGAGCATGAAAGTTCTAGGTAGTATAGATAGAAAGAAGAAATGTCAAATTCATTGGGCAATGGAGTCAAGAAGAAGTAAATAACAAGCTTATCAATGGATATGGGATATCAAAGGGAACATATAACTTGGCCATAGGATCCTTTAGTTTTGTGAATGAGATGGACATTAATGATTTGGAAGGAGAAATTGAATTCTCAATAAAGGGAACTTAAAAACATAACTTGAACATAAAGAGGTATTTGATAGATAGGGCTAACCATGAATTCTACAAACCACACTTTAAGAAAATAATGACTTCAAGAAAACTTTTAAAATGAAATCTAAGATTCGGGAGCACATCCTATTTCCTCAAATATTTTATTTCGAAGGACTTAGAAAACATAAAATATTCACTGATAATTGTAGTCATAGAAGAGGGAACAACTAACACATCTATGATCACAACTATAAAGACCTTTAAAACAATTGTTCAAGTGGGGACAAAGGGTATGATCAAAACAGACCTCCTTGGCTAACTGTAAACAATGGTACTTCAAAGGGAGACTTAAAAAACAGTTTTCAAGTGGTAGCAGACAAGCAGGGAAAACCATAAATCATGCTAAAACCAACTATTTGAACTATTAGAGAAATAAACAAGCATGAGGACTAAAGAGAAAGATTAAAGACTCTAAAATACCTCAGCAGAAGAAAACATAAAACAGTGAAGGATAGACAGGTCTAAGGTGCTTCCAGGAGTCATTTCTTAGCCTAAACTTTTCATCCTACTGTAGTAAGAATTTATGAAACATAATGAAAACAAGAAAAACAACAGACAGTTCAGAATACATCACCAACAGCCAAGCTCATGGATCCAATGATAGAGCCTTCTCAAGAACAAGCAAGTCACAACATCATCAAGCTTCCAAGACTTCAATTTCTTCCTCAACTTCAGACAGACTATGTATTATTTCAGAGAGTTTCAGTATTAAAACTAGTGACCAACCAACAACTTCTCATCTTCTTCAGAAGTATTTATAGAATAAATGAAGAGGTGGAAGAGTTTCTAAGGTTCAAGTATCATTAATTCCATAGTAAATGCAATTTATAGCCTTGAAAACCATGCAAGGAATAAGGCAGGAATGCATTCTATCTACAACTTTGTTTCATAACTCTGTTTCTGCTTTTTAAGGCTTAATGGGTAAAAAGAATGATTTTAAGTCCTACTTATCTTTTACAATAACTTCACTGACAGTTTGGAATTTGTTCTTTCTTTGGTAATAACTGTTCAGGTGTCTTTAGGCAAATATCTTTGAACTGGGCAATAAGTAGGCCTTCTTTTGATTTATGAAAGCAGTAGGTGGCACTTTAGTAGCTAGAGAGGATTCAATTAGCCTCTACTGTGGCAGTGGAGGCTTTCTTTACTGATATTTTCTATGTTTTATCTTAAAACACCTTTAATCTGTCTTTATTCTGTGTTTTAGGCTTAATTAGGCCTTTGAACTTCATCTTCAGGTCTTCATACTGTAACACTATCTTTATCTATGTGGATTAGGCCTTTGATCCATGATTTTCTACCTTAATCCCTTTAAAACCTCTGATTTAAACCTTTAACACTGATACTCTTCAGCTGTTTGATGGTTACTATGTTTCTGTTGTGTTGCAGGCACGCAGAAAGTTTCAAGACATCACCAATGCTCATGAGTCATAGGTGGAATCATAATTTGAACCTTGTGGATCCATTTTCTTCTTGGATAGTGGCCTGCGGATTGTCATCCCAAGCTTTTCATTTCATTTTTAAAACTGTAGGAAAAACCCTTCATAACCTGCAAAAACAAACAAAAGTTATAAAAAACCTGCGAAAATAGGTCAATCGGCTACTTTGGGTGGTTTGGGCGTGAGTTTAAATCGTGGTCATCGATCCAGATTAATCGACGATCAAGATTGCTCGATGGGTTCAATTGGGAGACAATTGGGTTAATGGTGGTAATATTAAGTCCAGGCCGTCGGATAAAAAGGATGAATGGTGGAGATCAGGCAACAAAATCTTTCGGAGAATAGATAGAGGATAAATGAAATGGGATCGTAATGTAATGTGAGTCATCAGATCTTAAAGATCGATGGTGGATAAATATCAGTGAAATTCTCGGCAGAGAAAATGAAAGGCAAAAGACTTGGGGTTTCAATGTAATATGGGTCGTCAGATTAAAACAATCGACGGCCGAGATTGAATAATGGAGTCATTCGAGAGATTTATATGGAGGTAGATGAATTGGGATCAGGACATAACGTGAGCCATCAGATCAAAAAAATTGATGGCTAGGATTTAAAAGGTGAAAAGTCAATGCAGTGGAGAAGGTGGTTTGGCGGAAAACCAGAATGTTTTTCGCGCAGCACTGGGGTGGTTTTGAATTTTTTCCAAAAAAACGAAATACCACAAACTAGCTGACACGTGTCCTCCCAAAACTGCTCTAATCACGTAATTTTTTGGTGTTAAACCACATGCACGAAAAAAATTCAAAACATGATAGCAAGCGTCGGATCAGGGGCTTCAGATCTGACGGTGCAGATCGCGCGCGACGGAGTAAGCTGCGGGTTAAATGAGGTAAGCGGGACCCATGATGACATGGGGTTTTTGTTGTGGAGAGGGCTAGTTCATTGGGGTTTTTGAATGGTCGGGATAGATCCTGGCCATTGGATCTTTCTAATGAATGGCTAAGATCTAATCTCAAGGTGGAGTTATATTAACGAAGGAAAGATAAGGCAAGGGATCAGGCAGAAAAAGGGGCGATGATGACTGTTGATCCTTGCAGATCGACGGTGGATATTCGTAGAAAAATTGAACTGTTGGGTTTATGAAATAACAAAGAAAAGTAAGGTTTGATGGGGTTTGGAGATGGAGTTTTGGACTTTTAGCACCCGATTGCAGGGCTGTAGGTCACATGAGAACAAGGGCCAGAGGAATTACGCCCTTGGGGGCTTACGAATATTATAATGCCTTTAGACTATTTTAGGCCTTAAAAACAATGTTTTTAAGCCAAAATAGTGGTCATGACAGAGGAAATGAAGGGTTTTAAACCAAATCAGAGGGGAACATAAGGTTTAAAAGGGGCTTTGGAATGATTTTGAAGGTTAAATGAAGGCTTTTTAGAAGGGTTTTATGAAGGAAAAAGGGTGAAAAATAGAATTGTTTTATGAGTGCAAGGAGGATTAAAATGAAGGGAAAATGAGGTTTTAAGCAGTATTTCTCTTGGAAAACATCAAATTATTTAAGATAAAGAGTGAAACAATAGTGAAGATTAACTCAAAGGTTAGTTATCTTCATAAGACTTTAAGAACTAAAAATTTGGGCATGAAATTGTTTCTTGAAGGCTTAAAATATTTAGCCACCATTTGGTATGACAAATTTTTATAGGTGGCTAATAGTGGCTCCACATGGGGACAACACCTTCTTGAAGGTGTCAAGAACTTCAAAAAAGTCTTCTCTAGAAGCTGATCAGTGCCTTATCCATTGGGCTACAACTTTCTTTTATTTTGCTGATCTTTATTTGACTTGATGATCTTTGCAGCAATTTGAAACAATGGAATTCTATCAAAACAACATGTCTACCTACCTAATCCTAATGATCCTAACATTTTTTCTTCTTTCAGAGTGCATTTGGATTGGAAAACACTTTTCTTCAACATTTTATTCTTTTGAAAACATACAAAACTAATATAATTCTACTCTTATTTCTCCCTGAACTTAGTTTAAACAGTTGAGTTCATAAATTTCTCTACCTAGCTACTATATGTCAGGATTAGACTGTTTGACAGTTTTTTATTCTCTAATACTAAGACAGAAATTTAAAAGCAACCAAGCTATAATTAAATAGTCTAACTTGTTGCTGATCTATGGCATAAAAACAAGCCGCACATAGTCTAAAATTTGCAGAAAATTAAAACAAAATTGTGAAGGCTTAAGATCTGAAAATTTAAGAACATCCTTCATTTTTCTTCAGCTCTAGATTTTATTTTGTTTGAGCTATCTTTTCTCTATTTTTGGTCCAAGTTTTGAGAATATTTGAACCAGTTCTTCATCAGTCTCATAGGTTTAGGATTTGAGCTTGTTTGAACCTTTGTTTTTCTATCCTAATCTACCTTACTGATAAGCCAAGATTATGTTGTTTGGCTGATCTAATTCACTAACCTATTAGTAGTAAATTGAAAATCTAATTAGTCATGATTAGGTTGTATGACTAACTAGAAGTGTGTTTTTAGGAGTCGGATTTGAGCTTGCACACTTTCAGACATTGTCTCTCTTTTTTGGTATGGGGCTGTACCTTTCTTCTTTTACAATCTTCCCTCTTTTCTTTTCTATTGTTTTTGTATTTTTATTTTTCTAACTTTGAATGTAATTTTCAGACTATGATATTTACAATGGAAAGTAAAAAACTTTGAAAATCATGACTCTTGGCAGAAGTAATGCTTGAGCATTCTGCCATTGACAGGACCTCCATATAGATCTTCTCCATTCAATTCTTTAAGGAAAAATGCATTGTGACCCCTTTCCGTATGAATAACATAGGGTCCTTTCCACAAGTTCTCAAACTTGACATGTTTTCCCTTCTCTTCTCTTCTTGAATCCCACTTAAGAACAATATTTCCAACTTGGAAATTATTTGCCTTAGTCCTTTTATCAAATAGTTTCTTGATATTTTCTTGAACTAGTTGTGTTCTTTCATAGAATTCTTCTCTGGACTGTTGTAAATGAATTGTTTGGTTGATTCTTCTCTGCACATCATTTTCCTTAGTTTTCACTTCTTGGAGGAGTTTCATGACTGGAACTCCTAATGAGGTTGGAAATACTGCATCCATTCCATAGACCAACTAATAGGGGGACATGTTTATTGACTTCTTTGTAGTTAATCTATCAGCCCATAAGGCATGAACCAGCTTACTGTGCCATGATTTCTGATTTTGTTCCAACAGCTTTTTGATGATGTTGATAAGGCTTTTGTTGGAAGATTCAGCTAATCCATTTCCTTGGGGATAATAGGCATTCGAATGGCCCAAGGTGATGTGGTATTTGTGACAGAAATCAACCATTCTTTTAGACTTAAAGGCAGCAACATTATCTGTGATGATTTTTCTAGGACAACCAAATCTGGATAGGATGTTTGTTTCAATGAATTTGATAATGAAAGAGTCAGTAGCATTCCTAGATGGTATGGCTTCTATCCACTTGGTAAAGTAGTCAGTGGTAGTGAGGATCCACTTATGTTGGGCTGATGAATATGGGTGAATTTCCTCAATCAATTCCAAGCCCCATTGTTGAAAGGGTGCCTCAATAGTGATAGGATGTAAAGGTAAGGGAAGGAGTTTCCTTTTGCCATAAAAAAATTGACACTTATGGCAAGACATGACTAACTTCTGAGTATATGGGAAAAGGGTGGGCCAATAGTGACTAGATCTAAGGATTTTGTTTGCTGTGGTCTTCCAGTAGAGGTGTCCTCCACATTCTCCTTCATGCAACTCATGCATGATATTTCCTGCATCATCCTCAAGTAAAAATTTAAGCAAAATTCCAATAGCATTTTTCCAATTTAATACCCCATCTAATATGCAATAATTCAAAGCCTTCTATTTCAAAAATCTAGCTTTAATTTTAGACAAAGAAGGAGGGGTATTTAGATATAAAAGCACATAAATGATGTCAGCATACCAAGGAGAATTTAAAAATGTTTCTTCAATGAAAGGAGCAGTGAATTATTCTATCTCTTCCAATACATCCACCATATTCATATCTAATGCTTGGAAGTTTGACTCATCCATGAGTTTTGCTAATCCCTACCCTTTAATCAGTTTGGTGGGCCTGATTTCTAAGTCATATTCAAGAATAGTAGCAATCATTTTCGCCTTTTACCATCAGGGTCTTGACTTAGAATATCTTTGACAACAATATGTGGAACAAAAGCAATTATGTGAGAGTGTAAAATGTAGACTCTAAATTCTTTTAATGCTTTCACTAATGCTAAGGCTTGCTTCTCCATGATGTTATATTTGAGAGGAGCATCTCTTAAGGCCCTACTAAAAAATGATATTGGTTGTTCTTGCCCCAAGTCATTATTTTGAAGTAAAACTGCAGCTATTTTTTGTTCAGATGCAAAAGAAAAGATATAAAAGTCTTTGGTGAAATCTGGACTAATCAAGATTGGTGTTTGAGTGAGAGCTTGTTTAACCAGTTCAAATGATTGTTTAGCTTGTGTAGTCCATTTCACACCTACCTCTTTCTTAAGCATGTTTGTAATGTATCTTAATAGCTCAGCAAGGTTGGGGATAAACCTCCACAAAAAATTAATCTTTCCAATGAAATATTGTAATTCTTTGAGGCTTCTTGGATGGCTGATTTTCAATATGCCATCAATCCTTTGAGGGTCTACTTTGATTCCTTCTTCTGAAATTATGTGACCAAGAAGTTTACCTTCTTGGAGACCAAAGAGTTTCTTCTTGGGATTCAAAGATAAGCCAAATCTCCTACACTTCTCAAAAAAATTTCTCAAGTGAATCAAATGTTCTTCATCAGTTTTTGAGAAAAAAGTTATGTCATTAAGATAAATGATTATAAAATAGCCAATATCTTCAGAGAAGGCTATGTCCATGGCCCTTTTGAAAGTGGCCCCTGCATTCATCAAACCAAATGGCATTTTGACATACATAAAGGTGCCCCAAGGTGTAGTAAAAGAAGTTTTGTGTTGATCACTTGGGAGCACTAACATCTGATTGTAACCTAAGAACCCATCCAATAATGATATCCTTTTTGACCCAACTACCCTTTGAAGTATATGGTCCATCTTGGGCAAGGGGTAGTTGTCTTTTAGAGAAGCTCTATTTAAATTTCTGAAGTTAATGCAGAGCCTGATTTCCCTTGTCTTCTTCCTAACAGAAACTAAGTTTGACACCCACTTTGAATATCTAATGGGTACTATAATCCCATCATCATACATCTTTTCAATTTCTTTCTTGACTAAAGGCAATAAAACAGGGTTTATCCTCCTTAGTTTTTGTTTGAAAGGTTTCTAATTTTCCTTAAGAGGAATTTTGTGCTGAATAATGCTAGTGTCATAAGATTTTAGATCTTTGTATTCCCAAGCAAACACATCTCTAAATTCTTTGAACAGCTCTATGTATTGAAATTTTATATGAGCTGGAAGAGTGTTGGCCAGTTTGATTATTTTGGGTTCTGCTAGGCTGCCTATGTTATGTTCTTCTACATCTGTTTCCACAGGCTCCATTCTTGGTTCTTTGGCTACATCATTAAAATAAAAAAGGTGTTCTAAAGGTGTGAGGCCTCTTGGAATTGTATCATTCTTAAATTGCAAAACTTCCAAGTCTTTCTGGTCTGCGTTGTCAATCAATTCTGCTTCAAAAATATTTTCACAGTGATTTATATCAGCAGAATATGTTATTTTTGTTTCTAGGATTTGTTCATTATCCAAACAGTTTTCTTCATGGCTAGTTTCTAATGCTGGTATGGAAAAATCATTTTCTGATTTTAGGAAATCATATATTTGTTTGTCAGAGTCAAATACTTGCCAGTGGTCCTCATTGTCAAGCACTGCAGGCCCATTTTTTACCTTTATGTTGAGATGTTCATTTATTTGAGGTACTCGGCAATTGCTGGTAGTGAAGGTAATTTCATTTTCCAGATGATTTTGTGCTCTTGGAATGAAAATGAGTTCATATTTTTCAAAGGCTTTTAATAAATCAAGGGAAACATTTCGATATTCTCTAAGTCTTGGGTTTTTAGCTTAATATTCTCCTTTTATTTGTCTTATGATAAGTTCAGAATTTCCCAGGATTGATATTTTCTAGGCTTCTAGTTGTTTAGGCAACTGCAAGCCAAGAAGCAGGGCTTAATATTCATCAATATTATTGGTGCATGGAAAGTCTAATTTATATGAATAACCCTGATTTGTATTTTGAATCCATACACCTACCCCTGCACTTGTTTGATTACAAGATCCATCAAAGTTTATTGTCCAAAGTATATCTGCCTCATTTTCATTTTGTTGTTGTTGTTGATTGCAAATGTTTTGTATTTGATTTGAGGGAAGTTTTGATTGTTCTAGTAAACTGATTTCCTCTTTGTTTTCCTTTTCTTGTTGAGTGATTTCATCTTCATTGTATAAGATAAAGGAATCTAAGCTTGACTGAATGGAGTAGATAGGAGAGTTTTTTGGTTTATCTATGTTTCTCACCATGTATTTCATGTGGGATTCCCCGTATAATCTTTTGCTTTGGTTAAATACTGGGATGGTGGCATAAGACATGTCCATTTGAATGCTTCCCTGAAGTTTGGCTCCCCATGATCTTGATAAAAGCATTCCATACTTTGGGGGAATGTTAGCTACTACTATGTCCATTACTAGACTCTTAGCAAGGATTTGAGACAAGTTAACACACAAATATTTGATTAAACCCAAGCATTTGAATCTGCTTGAATCAAAGGAATACAAATCCTTGTATGGTTTAGTAATTTCTAGGCCTAAAATTTCCATTACTACTTTGGGCATGAGATTATGTGAAGCTCTAGAATCTAACATGGCATTGTGCAATATCTTATCATGTATATTCAAACTGACATAGAAGGGAGGTAAAACTCCTTCTTGGTATTTTCCTTCAACTTCTGGACCAAAAAACAACTCAGGTTTGTCATCTGTCAAGTTTAAAGTGTCAGTATCACTTCCTAAATTCAAAGCTTTCAAAACTTGGTTTTTGTACACTTCTTTGGTTACTAGTTTAGCTAGAGGTATGGTAATTTTTATCTTTGCAATCTCTCCTTCAAGGCTGAAAGGAACTATGGATTTTGTCACATTTACATCTGTTTTTTCAATTGAATTCCTTTCAGAAATTCTGCTTTGCTGAACTTTGTTTGGACTGCTATTTGGGACAATTTTGTTAGGTCCACTAGTTGAAGTGCTAGGGATGCTTTTCTCAAAATTTGGCTAGCTACTCCTCTCTTTTTTTAAATCTGTTTTCTTAGCCAAAATTTTGGGTTTCTCCGCTGTCTTCTTAGGCTGATTTTCTGCATTTTTCTTAACAGCAGTACTAGTGTTTTTATCGTTTGAATGATCTATGCTCCCTTTTCTCCTGAGATCGTATTTTTTGTGCACCTCCATAATTGCATTTTCAAACCCCAATCTATAATCATCATAATCCTCATAGGTGTTTTCATTTTGATCTTAGGAGAAGAAACCTTATTCTTCTTTAGTGAGGAAAACATCATCCCTACTGTCTGATCCAATCAAGTTTACATGATCTTCTCCTAATCTTTCGATCTCCCTTTCTTCCTCTTGATCTACATAGTTTTGTTGGAAGGGAGGTCTAATTTTTTGGTCATTGTCTCTTTGCCTATCTTGATTATTTTCTCTTCTGAAATTTTGATTTCTATTTTTGTTTTGAGGTTTGTTTTGATTTTATCTTGGTGGCACTCTATCATTTAAGTTGATCTTTTCAAGCATCTTCTCCATTAATTTTACTAGGTTGTCAATTTTGGTGTCAGAAGATGAGGTTGAGGGTGCAATATCATCTTTATAAGTTACCCTCTTCTCTGATCTTAACCTAGCTCTTTTCTCAATAATGTTTGCTTCTACACTCACAGCTCCCTTCTACATTTCTTATAGAGTTAAGTAATCTCTCTCTCTAAGTTGATAGGCCATTTCAGCATCAAAACCTTTAGGATATCTTACTAAGGCCATGCCTTGGGGAGGTTTCATGTGAGGTGGAAGAGCATTGTAAACATTGTTAAACCTAGTGGAGTAGTCATGAACACTCTCCCCTTGATTTCTTTTAAGACTGCTATACTCTGCTAATATTTGGAGAGGGTTATTTTTTATTTCCCATTTGTTTATGAATGTTTGATGTAAAGAAGGACAATCATTGATGTTGTTAGGAGTTAAGATTTTAAACCATTTTTTTACTTCTCCTCCTAAACTTTGGGCAAATATTCTCATCTAAATGGTCTCTTATTCTATCTCCATGTAATCAAAGGCATCACTCATCTTATCTACGTGCTGTTGGGTATTAGTAGGTTCATTTCCAATGAAATGAGGAATTTTGGATTGGTAATCATTTGGTAATGGAAGCATAGGTTGTGGTAACACTAATGGGGCATACCATGTTGCCATGGCTGGAAGGAAAGGTGGATTTACAAGGGGTGGATTGATAAGAGGGAAAGTGGGTTAGAATGGAGTGTTTTGGATAGTGGTGGTATGAAGGATAGATGTGGATGGACCAGCAAGAGACTGTTGAGTAGACCTTGGATGAGAGAAACCAAAATTATGAAGGAAATGCAAATCAGGTGGAGTAGTTTCTCTTCTACCAGGATATTCACATCTATCTTGGGATGAAGGTGGAGACTCAAAATCTATCTGATCTATATCATCAAGTGACCTAGTTCTGAATGGGTTTCTTAAGTCAACTTGTGAATCTTATAGATCTGTAAGGTTTGTAGGAACATAATTAGCTCTTTGGATTGTTCTGACAATAGTTGAAGCTTGAGCCTTATAAGACTTCCTAAGTATCCTTTCAGGATTATCAACTATCTCAGGAGGATTTGGGTCAGGATAGGCTCTAGTATGAACCCTTCTAGAAGCCACAATGTTGTGTTTTTAGACATAACAACAAGAAAAGTTTAACCAAATATGACAATCTTCAGTAGGCTAACTGATATTTAGCAAGAAAACTTTAATCCTCAAAGTCTTCTTAAGTAAGTTTGCATGATTTTATGATAGTAATGGGTTTCCTAATGGAGTCTTTAGGTCTATTTAGGATTGTGGAGTCACTAGGTGGAAAATTTTTAGCTTTTTGTGAAGGTAAAATGTTTTATGGTTCCATCACCATTATTATGAAGCCAATCTGAAATATTTTTGGATTTTCTAAGTTTTTTCAGTCCTATGGATTAGAGAGTGTCCTAAATCTGTTTCAACACTTTGCTAGGATGATGAGAAAAATGGAGTTTACTTTATGACTTACTAACTGATTTTCTTAGAGATTTGTAGGACTAAAGAGTTTATAATAGTTTGCTAAGCTATCATAGATTCAATATGTACCACTGTGATCGCCATTATATTGTTATCCTATGTTTTGATAGATTGGCTAATTAAAAGACAAGGCAACATCAGAACCAAATTTTAGAGTTCCAGGATCTAGTCCTCATGTTCTCAGAGAGGGATCTCTCAAATTGTTTGCAAAGGTATGTCTTGTTTGCTTTGAAGTATTGATTTTAGACTAGTTATTAGGTGTAAGTGTTTGTTTGTTTGTTTTCTTGGTTGAATTGGCACAGTAGAGCATGCAAGTTCTAGGTAGTATAGATAGAAAGAAGAAATGTCAAATTCATTGGGCAATGGAGTCAAGAAGAAGTAAATAACAAGCTTATCAATGGATATGGGATATCAAAGGGAAAATCTAACTTGGCCATAGGATCCTTTAGTTTTGTGAATGAGATGGATAGGGCTAACCATGAATTCTACAAACCACACTTTAAGAAAATAATGACTTCAAGACAACTTTTAAAATGAAATCTAAGATTCGAGAGCACATCCTATTTCCTCAAAGATATTATTTCAAAGGACTTAGAAAACATAAAAGATTCATTGATAATTGCAATCATAGAAGAGGGAACACCTAACACATCTATGATCAAAACTATAAAGACCTTTAAAACAGTTGTTCAAGCAGGGACAAAGGGTATGATCAAAACAGACCTCCTTGGCTAACTGTAAACAATGGTACTTCAAAGGGAGACTTCAAAAACAATTTTCAAGTGGCATCAGACAAGTAGGGAAAACCATAAATCATGCTGAAACCAACTATTTGAACTATTAGAGAAATAAACAAGCATGAGGACTAAAGAGAATTATTAAATACTCTAAAATACCTCAGCAGAAGAAAACATAAAACAGTGAAGGATAAACAGGTCTAAGGTGCTTCCAGGAGTCATTTCTTAGCCTAAACTTTTCATCCTGTTGTATTGAAATTTATGATATAATGAAAACGGGGAAAAACAGACGGATTCGAATGGTACCAACGACCAAGCTCGGGATCCAGTAAGCCTTCTCAAGAACAGGCATGTCACAACATCATTAAGCTTCCAAGACTTCAATTTCTTCCTCAACTTCAGACAGACTATGTATTACTTCAAAGAGTTTCAGTATTACAACTAGCGACCAACCAACAACTTCTCATCTTCTTCAGAAGTATTTATAGAATAAATGAGGAGGTGGAAGAGTTTCTAGGGTTCAAGTATCATTAATTCCATAGTAAATGCAATTCCTAGCCTTGAAAACCATGCAAGGCATAAGGAAAGAATGCATTCTATCTACAACTCTGTTTCATAACTCTCTTTCTTCTTTTTAAGGCTTAATGGGTAAAAAGAATGATTTTAAGAACTATTTATCTTTTACAATAACTTCACTGACCGTTTGGAATTTGTTCTTTCTTTGGTAATAACTGTTCAGGTGTCTTTAGGAAAATATCTTCGAACTGGGCAATAAGTAGGCCTTCTTTTGATTTATGGAAGCAGTAGGTGGCACTTTGGTAGTTAGAGAGGATTTAATTAGCCTCTAATGTGGCAGTGGAGGCTTTCTTTACTGATATTTTCTCTTTTTAATCCTAAAACACCTTTAATCTGTCTTTATTCTGTGTTTTAGGCTTAATCAAGCCTTTGAA
Organism: Pinus albicaulis; assembly: GCA_034641835.2. NCBI lineage: Eukaryota > Viridiplantae > Streptophyta > Pinopsida > Pinales > Pinaceae > Pinus > Pinus albicaulis. The sequence goes on from CM076577.1 coordinate 1,216,859,157, forward strand.
CTTCATCTTCAGGTCTTCATACTGTAATAATGTCTTTATCTTTGTGGATTAGGCCTTTGATCCCTGAGTTTCTACCTTAATCCCTTTAAAAAATCTGATTTAAACCTTTAACACTGATACTCTTCGGCTGTTTGATGTTTACTATGTTTCTGTTGTGTTGCAGGCGCGCAGAAAGCTTTCAAGACATCACCAATGCTCATGAGGCATAGGTGGAATCATAGTTTGAACCCTGTGGATCCATTTTCTTCTTGGATAGTGGACTGCGGATCGTCATACCAGGCTTTTCATTTCATTTTTAAAACTGTAGGGAAAACCCTTCATAACTTGTAAAAACAAACAAAAGTTATAAAAAACCTGTGAAAATAGGTCAATTGGCTGCTTTGGGTGGTTTGGGCGCGAGGTTAAATCGTGGCTGTCGATCAAGATTAATCGACAATCGAGATTTCTCGATGGGTTTAATTGGGAGGCATTTGGGTGAATGGTGGTAAGATTAAGTCCAGGTCATCGGATAAAAAAGATGAATGGTGGAGATTAGGTGACGAAATATTTCGGAGAATAGATAGAGGATAAATGAAATGGGATCGTAATGTAATGTGAGTCATCGGATCTTAAAGATCGACGGTGGAGAAATTTCGGTGAAATGCTCGAGAGAGAAAATGAAAGGCAAAAGACTTGGGGTTTCAATGTAATATGGGCCGTCAGATTAAAACAATCGACGGCCGAGATCGAATAATGGAGTCATTCAGGAGATTTATATGGAGGCAGATGAATTGGGATCGGGACATAATGTGAGCCGTCGAATCAAAACAATCGACGGCCAAGATTTGAAAGGTGAAAATTCAATGTAGTGGAGAAGGTGGTTTGGCAGAAAACCATAATGGTTTTCACGTAGCACTGGGGTGGTTTTGAATTTTTTCCAAAAAAATGCAATGCCACAAACTAACTAAAATTTATCCTCCCAAAACAGCTCTCATCGCGTAATTTTTTGGTGTTAAACCACATGCGGAAAAAAAGCACGAAACATGATAGAAACTGTCGAATCAGGGGCTTTAGATCCGACGGTGCGGATCACACACGACGGAGTAAGCTACGGGTTAAATGAGGTAAGCGGGACCCATGATGACGTGGGGTTTTTGTCGTGGAGCGAGCTGGTTCATCAAGGTTTTTGAATGGTCAGGATAGATCCTGGCCGTTGGATCTTTATAATGAACGACTAAGATCTAATCTCGGGGCAGAGTTATATTAATGAAGGAAAGATAAGGCAAGGGATCCAGTGGAAAAAGGGGCGATGATGACCATTGATCCTTACAGATCGATGGTGAATATTCGTCGAAAAATTGAATTGTCGGGTTTATGAAATAACAAAGAAAAGTAAGGTTTGACAGGGTTTGGAGATGGAGTTTTGGAATTTTAGCGCCCGATTGCGGGGCTATAGGTCACATGAGAACAAGGGCCAAAGGAATTTAGCCCTTGGGGGCTTAAGAATATTATAATGCCTTTAGACTATTTTAGGCCTTAAAAACAGTGTTTTTAAGCCAAAATAGTGGTTTCGACAGAGGAAATGAAGGGTTTTAAACCAAATCAAAGGGGAACATAAGGTTTAAAAGGGGCTTTGGAATGATTTTGAAGGTTAAATGAAGGCTTTTTAGAATGCTTTTATGAAGGAAAAAGGGTGAAAAATGGAATTGTTTTATGAGTGGAAGGAGGAGTAAAATGAAGGGAAAATGGGGTTTTAAGCAGTCTTTCTCTTGGCAAACAGCAGATTCTTTAGGATAAAGAGGGAAACAGCAGTGAAGATTAACTCAAAGGTTAGTTATCTTCATAAGACTTTAAGAACTAACAATTTGGGCATGAAATTATTTCTTGAAGGCTTAAAATTATTTAGCCACCATTTGGTATGACAAATTTTTATAGGTGGCTAACAGGTTCTACATCAATGATCTATTTCCTCTTGTCTAGGTCTAATTCAGAGTTGGAACTTGTGTCTTACTGTGAGGCTTTTAGCTCGACCACCAATGAATTCCTTGTGTGAAATTCATTGGTGTTGTGAGAGGGGCTCTTGTAGAACTTGTAAAACTTTCCTGTGTTTTTATTCATCTTCCCATTACCATTATTTTTTTGCATCTTAGATGGATTTTTTTGGGATGGTCAACCCTCGTTATGTCCATTTTTTATGATTTTTGGATTCCCTTACTTTGCTTCTTTTATGACGGATTCATAGATCCAAATGATCTCCTCTTCTGTTTAAAATTTTCTCAATTTTGACACCATATTGGTATGTTGCGTAAATTGAGGAGATGTAGACGAAATCCATTTCTATTTGGATGTATATTTGTAGACAACCAGAATACTTGAGAACTAGATGTTTGTCAAAGTATTTTATACCCAACTTGGTGCACAAGGTATGAAAGATATTTGTGAACTCCAACATTACTTTTCTCCTTTATTTCCATAGTGTGGTCTATCTCAGTGTACTGGTCTTCATAGCTTCCAATAGGGTAATATTTTTCCTTAACAAAATTCCTAAAAGAGTCCCAAGTGGGCATGAGAAAAAACAATGCAAATTGCTCCATGGCCCTTTTCTTACAATAAGTTTCCCACAAATCCTAGACATGGGGGATAAACTTAAGAAGTGAAAAGGTAATATTTTCCATAAAAATTAAGGACTGAAAAATACCCTTCTAGCATATTTAACTATTTATCTAGAGCATCCACATCTATGTGGCCTTCAAATATAAGAGTATCAAAATTAATTTGTATCTTAAAGGGGTGTTGCCTCCAAAGTGGCCACTTGATGAATATGCATTTCATATCAGCAACCACCAAGGATATGGGAAAAAATATCCCTCATATCATTACTTTTTGGCTTGATGGCTTCTTCGAGCAACAATTTAATAGGATCTCCTACTCCCTCGTCTTTCTTTTTTTCCACCATGGGAGGTTGTTAGGCCATGATGATGGTCTTGCAAGGGATCAATGAGACCCAAATTCTTATATGATCCAAATTTATGTGGGAGAGAAATGAAATAAAAATTTAAATAGAAACATAGAGCTATAATGAAAACTAAACATGAATTCATTAACAAAATACTGAAAATGTTTTACATGCAAAATGGAAATAAACTAGCTCGGGCAATGGTAGCTTATCTCTAAGAATAGATGTGGCATCTACATGTCTCTGAACTATGTTACAACAAGGACCGAAGGCATTTTTATCATTAATAAATAATGGGAAACCTTAAACATCCAAAAACCTAACCCTGGGAGATGAAGCGCCAAAAGTTTGTGGGCCCTATTGGGTTTAGTTGGAATGTCAACTTCGTGAGGTCTTAAATTTTGCATACGATCTCTATTTGGCTATCATAATACTTGATTTCGTAGATGTCAAAGAGGAGGCTAAAAAAATCCTCAAAAACCAATCTTTAATTTTCCTAGTTTCTCCATTTTCCCTAAAAACGTCTTTTAGGCCCTCAAAATGGATCGAGAAGTTTAGGAGTCAAAAAACTACCAAAAATAGTAAGTTATGCTACAAATAAGGAAAATGAAAGAAACAATGGTGGGGGACCAAGTGGAATAGGAGGTTCATTAGGGGAATTTTGAGGTCTAAAATGGGCCTCCTAAGGAAATTATAAAAGAATAGTGGAAAGAATAAAATAAGAGTAGATTACATCATCAAATTTTAGGGGGAAAAAAGAAAAAAACTATTTTTCCAACTCGTCTTTTCAACTTATAGCCCTAAGGGTTTACTCAAATTTCGAGAGGAAAATTTTTTTGGATGTAGAATTTGATTTCTCATCCAAGGAGTATCGACATTTCATACTTTCAATGGACCCTGCTACACGAAAAATGATAAATACATGAAAAAACATGATTACACGAAAAATAAAAAATACATGAAAAACATGATTGCAATTTTTTTTTTCATGTATTTTTCATTTTTCATGTAGTAAGGTCCATCGAAAGTATGAAAAATGGTTACTCCCCTGATGAGGAATTAAATTTTGCATCCAATGAGTAATCATGCTCGAAATTTGAGTAAAACCTTAGGGAGACAAGTTGAAAAAATAGTTTTATTATTTGTTGTGATAGATTTTCTGGATCCATCCCATAAATTTAAATATAAATTGACATTTCAAACATTCAACTGAGGTTCATCATCATGATTGAAAAATGTGAGGAAAATAGATATGTTTGGGATGTAATAAATAGGGTTATGATTTGGTGAAAGACGTCGAAAATGATATGAAGATAAATGGTGGGAAATATATTAAATTTAATTAAATTAATTATAGCGTGATTGATTTTATTAATTTTTAATCTTTTTACTTTTTTACCCCAAAAATGTTGAATCGTCCCCCATGGTTGACATCATCATCTTGAATCCTATTGTTCTTATAAAATTTATTTTGGTTGTACATTTTTCTTTAGAGACTCATTTTAGATCTCAAAAGTTCTCTAATGGGCCACCAATATCCATGTGGATGATTATACCCCGGCCTCGTATGGAACATGCATTAGAAAAAAATAAGGAAAAAATCGCTATGATAACACTGATATGAATTTATGAAGGGAACCAAATTATGTAAATATTTATAGCCGAAATACAAATATATAATGAAACTTTACTTCTATTATTAAATGGAAAATGTTGAAATTATATAAATTCAAAATGAAAACAAACTAGCTCGAATGGTGGTAGCTTATTTCTGAGAAGAGATGCAACAACTATGCACCTTTGCTGAATTGTATTAGAATGAGTCTCAAAGGCCTTTTTATCATAAATAAGAAATGAAAAACCCTAAACATCCAAAACACAACCCTAGGAGATGAAGCACCAAAGGCTTGTGGGCCTCGATGGGGTAAGTTGGAATGTCAAATTCCTAGGGTCGTAACTTTGGCATATGATCGCCATTTGGCATGCGCGATACCCCATTGGAATGGTCTATATGAGAAATGAATTTTCCAACCATAATAAAAAATATATGACTTTCAAGTACCTCCTCCACCCCCTCCCCCCTAGAAAAAAATTGTTTAGGGCCTCAAAATGGCTCTAGAAGTTCAATACCTAAAAATTGTAGAAACAACTACCAAAATAGGAAATTGTGTTGTGATCTAGTGGAATAGGTGGGTGGTGTTAGTGTCGGTATCTTCATCCCTCCGTCAGAGATCAAATTTCTCTTGTTGCATTGCATTCTTAGGTGTCTCATTCAGTCAACTACATTCCATTAGGAGCATGGATCATCTGACGGTAGTGGATTTTTGCTCATGTCCCTCATGTCTTATACCTACTGGCCTATTTTTGTTCATTAAAATCATTTACAGTCATTTTTGGTCTCATAGTTTGCAAAGAGTCTTTTTAGGGTTTTAGTCTCATTAGGTCTAGGGTTTCGTTAATCCCGTCTTCAGAATACCTAATAATGGTCAGCAGGCACATGAGGAAGTCTGAAATAAGGTTTTAGTGCTAAAAATTTCATCATTATATGCTTAATAATGATTTTTCTTCAAAACTCTGTTTTGAAGAAAAATAGTCTATTTCATCTTTATGTAAATATATGCAATGTGATTTTCAAGTTTTTCAGTTGTAATAACACTCCACTGGCAACCCTGGTCGCCTTTTCCAAAGCTCCATGCCATCCATTCCCTGCAAGACAGACAAAAATCTCATCATTCAGTTAAAAGAGCCAAAAGGAAGAAAAACAGAGTTTTTGAAAAATGTCAAAGTTTGCAACATTACAAACTAGGTTTTACAAAATGGAAAATCAAAATCTTTGGTATATATATGATTTTCATGTTTCAAGACTCCATTTGAATGCCAAGAGAACATTAGTGAGTGAAGGATAACCTGTGAGGAGTGAAGCAAGTAATTGGAGGGCAGACTGTGTTAAGTTTCCGAGCGCGACACGTTGTTGAAATTTACCCCAGTGCGACGCATTGGAAGGGCACGGTGCACTGGGTTTGGTGCGCGACGCACATGGCAGAGAGCTAATTTATTGCTATTTCTTCCAAGTCTTCAAATCGACTCGATCTCTCTTGGTCCAAGTAAGTCCATTCAACTTCTCCATTTCCCATGACATGTGTTTGGTGTTGTTTGTGAAGATTTGAATACAAAAAATCAAACCCTATTGTCTTGTTTGAAGAATGCTCTTTTAGGGTTTTGAAATTAGTTTTGTGTCAAACATTCCCATTTCCCCCACATTTTTTTTCCCCTCATCACTGTTTATCTTATCATAGCCGCCCATTTCCCTATTCAAATCATTCATTCCCTATCCCATTCCCATTACCCCACTTCCAATTGTAAATTTCCCCAAACCCCAAGGCTATCCCAAGAAATTAAGTGGTTGTCCCTAAAATTATCAAATCATAGATTTTAAGTGGCAAACTTCACTTAATTATAGTCCATCATTCCCACTACTCTATCCCTCCATATTCCCTCACTTGTTACCACATATTTGGCAATAAAAACAAAGACACCAAAATTTCTCATTTTCAGACAAGACAACCTAGACCTTGGATATCATGGAGATAGATACAGATACATCTTATGACTGAGACAGTGATTCCATCACTGAATTACATGCACCTAGAAGGCCTCATAAGAGTGGCAGACATGTGAGGGAGGAGCCCACTTCATTGGCTGAGTTGTAGGCTTGTCCCCTTGCCATGGGTTGTTTTCAACAACAGTCTTGTTATCAATTTTGTGAAATGTTTGCCAGGGTCCATCATCATCAGGACCTGGCCCGTTTGTTTGTGTTGCATTTACATGATGGTTAGGTCACCCTTGCTGGTGTGAAATTCACTTTAACACCGAAAACTATCTCTTAAGAAACTGGAATACCAAATGTTGGAGAACAATGGAACAAAAGACAACAGGTTGACAGGGTACACTATGAGCCATATATGAGGCCTAGCTTTGTGAAACAACTCAGCAGAGTTTTCCCCTTCCGGTTCCTAAAGGATTCCTATGCTCCTCTGATGAAACTTATTATCATATATTTCAATTGTGAGGGCCGGTTTTTACGTCTCTATGCATATCATATCAGGTTATTGATGCATTTTACCAGAGTGAGGATGATGAACCTCCCTTATTTCATGTGTTGGAATATTTAGAGGATGACCACTCTCGTGCAAAGGAAAAATCCTGAGCAGCAGTACAACAATATCTATCACTTTGCACTCATCAAGATTGTGGTTATGCATCAGCTCGAATTGCAGGATATTTCATGGGAGGATTTCATTTCTAATGATTTCTTCACAGCTCCTCAAGTTCCTTCGGAGGTTTTTCATGAGGCAGGCGAACCTTCATATCAGTATGAAGGTCATGAGACACAGGCCACTAGTGCGCCGGTGTTTGTTACTTATCAGAGAGGCACTAGAGGGTTATTTGCAGCAGCCAAGCGAGTATTATCTCCACCCGGGGTGGAAGGGGTCTCGCTTCTGTCATCAACAGCACAGGAATAGGTACAAGACAAGGGTAAGAGGCCCATGCAGGATGAGGAGCCTTCAGGAGGCCAGGATACAGATTTCATACTCATTGATGATGATTTGGGCTCACCAAGTTTGAAGTTGAGAGAGATTTTTCAGGAGCAGAAGGCGGAAATAGACACTTTGTCTGTCAAGTTGCAAAGAGCCCAATGGATTATCAACTACCTTGAGTAGTGAAACAAACAGTTGAAAGATCAACAAACTATCATGGAGTTGCAAAATATCCATGAGAACTAGAAAGATACCCAAAGAAGCCAAACCGAGATGACATCCATTGAGCAAGAGATTGAGGCTGATCGAGAGAATTGGCTCGAAAGGGTCAATATTCATTTGGAGAAGCTGTTGGAGAAGGCCAATAAGGAAAATAACATGTTGAGGCACATGAAGAATCATTATTGGTCATGAAATCATGTTTTCAAGGCATGAATCAATATCTTGAAGGCAAAGTTAAAGAGGGCATTAAAGCGTTGCAAAAAGCATGATAAACTCCAAATTTTGGCCAAATCTTCCTTGGCCTAGCATAGCGCATGATGGAGGACACTCAGCCCAAATTTCAAGAAATTTGGGACACATTTGTCAATTTTGAGCTCCTCTTGGGTGAAACTTTGTATTTTTGGATTTTTCATGAGGATTTATGCATTCCTACCCATTGCCTAGAGATTTTGACAAGTTTTGGGTTGCCAGAAGGGTCAAAAACACCCTAAAATTGACCTTTCTGCCCCTTTTTGGACACACATGAAGAAGTGTTGGGAAAACTCATTTTTGGAGGGGCAAATGGCAACCAAATTCATAAATTCCACTTGGGTTAGAAAGTAGACAGGTAGATCTTTCAACGAGTTATCCTGTGCTCAATTTTGACATCGGGAAGGCCTTAAAAATCGGCTCCAAAGTGGTGCGACGCATAGAGATTTCAGGCACGGCGCATTGGGGATTTTGGCTCATTTTTCACTCAGTAACTCTGTTTTTCGCCTATTTTTGGCCAATTTGACTTTCTTACTTCCATATGTAAAAATCTTGATGTAATTTTATGTAATTTCATGATTCTTGTTGTAATTTTGACAAATTTTTACTCATGGAAGTAGATTCATTCATCAAAAGGTGAATTGCAACTGAATGAATCAGTTTCCTATCTTATAGAGGCAAGTTGTTCCACTACCTATTTTCTAGTTCTTAGTTTAAATCTTGTTAAAACAGATCCTAAACTAGTGAGCTCGACCCCTATAGGCATGGGGATGATTTATGCTTGTCTATATATTGTATTTTTTCAGTCATTTTCGGGGTTGGACACTTGGGATTGCTTTGAGCTTCATTGTACATTTCATCTCTGCATTTTGGAAAAGGAATAGACCAGGGTTTGTAGCACTCTTTGGGATCCATGTGGCTCTATGTTTTGATGGTGTGTTTCTCTCTATGATTGTAAGTTTACTGGTGTTTCATGTGTATCATTTTCCTTCTTATTTCTTCTTAAGTTAAACAAACAAGTAATAAAGGTAGAATTCATTAGATTTGCAGTGCTCTACCTTGAGTTTTGTTTAATTTTCTATGTTTTCAAATTGTTTGAAGAGGATTCCTGCAAGCCTCTTTCCCTCTTCAACTCCTCACCGGTCTGAGCTATCCTTTTCATTCAATTCGAAGCATCAAAACAATTTCCTTCCTTGCCCCATTCAGAACTCTGCAAAAACTAGGCCTCATTCCCCAGACCCAAAATCTGCCCTTCCCTTTGATCCAACAAACACCTTAAAAATCAAATCCAACCTCCTTACATATATACCTAGCCTAAGATCAGCTTTTATTCAAGTCATCTCAAGCCTCACTGATTATTTTTGCCGAGATTGACCAGGAGAGAGCCCTCTCCCGATCTGGTAGGGCTAGCTACCAGGTTAAGCGTGGTTTATGTTACCCTAGACTCTGCCTTCCTCAGCCTGAGGTAGATTTATGCCCTAACAGGTGGCCATTGATATAAGTCGAGATCAAATTCCTTGGATCCCAGATACATCCCCACAAAAATTACATCTGGGTGTATCGACATATTCGGTTGCACAAATATTGAAAGTCCTAGATTAAAGTGTATTTAGAGTATTAGAGTGTGAACCCTACAAGCTTTTCCAAGTGCACCATAAAGTAAATAAAACTAGGTTGAGGAGATATATCTGGGCCATAACATGGTATCCAGACTAAAACGTATATGGATCTTAAATATATCTTGACCACCAACACAATGGTTATAAAAAACATCCATATCCTGGATACAAGTAGAATTCTAATTAAATGATCGGTCATAACACCTAATCACATGGGTGATGCAAGTTAAGCCCTAGCACCATGATGTGAAATTTTTGGATCACATGGAAATTCAAAGTATGCTGAGGATATTTTGGGAAACATTATTTGCATTGTTAAAAGTGTGGATCCATAGTCTTGATAAACAATGAAATTAGATTGGGTTAGCATGGAAGATAAGGAAAATGGAGTAATTTGGCATCAAAACATAGTCCTTTACTCTTATTTCATTAATTTTTTGAGGATTCAACCTTGTTGGTTTAGAAGAGGGAGAATTATCTTCACTATAGTTATTAGTGATCGATTTTCTAGTGGCCATAATTTTACTTTCAATTTTCCTTGCAAGACTAAAAACATGCTCTATATATTTAGGTTCAAAGAGATGCACCTCATGTTAGATGCTTAGCTTTAAAGTTCCCATAAATAGGTATAACAAATTATCCTCTGAAATATTATTTACATTGAGACTCAACTTTTGGAATTTTTGACTGTGCTCTATAAATGGACCTTTTTGTCGAAGATTTAACAATTTATTAAAGAATATATTTATCTTAATATTCCCATAATGTGCTACCAATCAGGGAAAATTTTAAGGATGGAAAATTATTTTGAAGTTTAAAAAATTGGCGAATCTCACTAGTCCCTAATGTAAAAAATATAAAATGTTTATTGATGTATTTGTAGAATTATTCAAATTTATAATGATATTATATATATTGTCTATATAATATTGGCGATTTTTAATGTAAAATAATTTTATATTGTAAAATTTGGGCGAATCACTTTTATAAAAAAAGGGAAATTGGCGAATCTTTTTTTTGGAAAAACCATGGAAAATTAGCCCACCTACGAATATTAGCCCCTAAAATTTTCCATGCTACCAATTCATATATAAAAATGGACCAAGATATAACATAATCCTTTTTCCTTGCACAAAACCATTGATACCATACATTTTGGTGTTGTTATAAAAACACAGATGCATTATTTACCTTTTGCAAGGATGCCACTTGGTGTAGATCGGAGTATCTCTCCATTTGAAATATCCATGTTACATGATCATTATCACCAAATTTCCTCATATCGATGTTTGAAATGTAGTATTTCCTTGGTGTTGAATTTAAACCCTAATGATGTGGATCTTGGATTGAAAATCGATGGTTATGTTTATGTAATTCAATATTTGATCTCTCCAATTGTAGCATACTTCCCGCATGAGGTTGATTCTCAACACCATGCTTCTCATTATATTCTTGATTTCCTTAAATATCCACATCCCTTTTAGGAAACCTCTCCACTATATTATTTTCCATGGAAATCACATATTTTTTATTTTTATTTCTTCCTTATTTTCATTCATCTTCTTTTCTAATCATTCCTTATTTTCATTCACCTTATTTTATATTCCATTATTATTTTCATTCATCTTTTATTCCATTTCTCTTTTGAGGTTTTCTTGAGAATTTGATAAATCCACCTAGCTTCAACATACTACAATCCATTTCATTAAATTTCTTCTCTAATTGAGATAACCTAAATTCTAAGTCTTCACTTTATTTGTGAGTCAAGGATGAGCCTTAAGTATATTTAATTGGTGTAGTAGCTTTCTTTGGAGGCATCATGGAAAATAATAATAACAATCCTCTTTATCAAAACTTTTAGTCATCAAAATAAAAGGGATATTCTAATCAACAATTAGGTCACTAGTAAGTTGCATAACTTAATTTAGAGAATCTCAGAATGGCTAAAGTTCTATTGATATAACTATGAGATTTGAACCCTTCTTGATTAGAAGGCTCTAGAGGAATTTAAAATTAAAAGTCCTCAAAATTTTATGGAAATAGTCCCATGCCAAAAATATCATCGAGATGATTCCAACATAATTTGAATCACGTCGAATGAAGCTCAGATGAGGAATATATGGCCTTCTATTTTTTTGACAAAACAAGCAAAAAGGGGCACTTACAGTGCCACGTGGGACCATCCATGGGGTGACACATGGCACCCAAAAAAACCCCACATATTGGTGCATTGGCACAATCTGCAGTCTAGTGGCATCTCGTGGGAATCAATTGGTAGTTGAGTTGGCAATTACATGGTCCAATTTTTGGGTTCACCACATGGTAGCACCCAATTGGCTAGAGTATTTTCGCATGTCACAAAGTTGGTTGGTCCATGCATGGTTCCATTGTGTAAGTCAATGGTTCAACTAGATGTTTGAGTTTTGTTTTAACCACTATATATTTATATACAACCAAACCAATGAATATGCATTATAGCCCAAAATGGGAAGGGTCATGGGTTTGACCTCAAGACCTTCCCCACACACAATGTTTTATTAATACATATGCCAACTAATGTGCCAATGATCAGGCTTTGGATAGTCCACCCAACTGAGAATTATATAATCCACATTTATTCAAACAAAGGAGGAATTGTGGTAGTATGATAGGGCCCCACACACGAACTCAGGCGATGGTGGAAAATGCGCCTAAAAATGACACAATTTTCAATGCTTGTAATCATTGTAGGGAATATTCCATCTGTGTGGCACAATATATGAGGTAGAGGATCCCAGAGGGATCTTGAGGTGATGGTGACATAACCATAAGGTGATTATAGTTATTTTTCATGATTTTTTGAGATGATTCCACTGGTGCAGAAAATGTTTGGATCTGAGGAGGATATGAGGGCTCATGTGTAAATCCCACACATGTCATTAAATCTTGGCATAAATTTTGAGACAAAGATGCACTTTTCAAAAGTTGGTCATGTTTATAGTCAAAAGTTGTAGAATAACAAGAAAAACTTGCTTCTGTTTTGTTTTTTGAGTTTTGAGTGGTGGATTTGAGGGCTCATGGTTAAAATCCCATATGTGTCATTAATGCTTGGCCCAAATTTCAAGACCGAGATGCACTTTTTAGAAGATGATCGTGTTTATAGCCAAAATTTGCAGAATGATAAGATATATCTATAGGTGATGTGTTTGCTAAGTTTTGAGTAGCGAATCTGAGGGCTCATGGTTAAAATACCACATGTGTCATTAATGCTTGGCACAAATTTTGAGATAGAGATGCACTTTTCAGAAGCTAATTGTGTTTATCCTTAAAAGATGTAGAATGATGAGACATACTTACTAGTGTTGTGTTTGATGAGTTTTGAGCATTTGATTGAGTGTTTTCGCATGGAAACCAATGTAAATCTCATTTTTTGTTGATTTTCCCTCTTACAAGAGAACATGTACTTGCAGATTTCGTATGATATTTGTATACTCAACAAGGAAGCAAGATATAAATCATTCCATGAAAATCTTTATTATAGCTTGTGCATGAAAATCGAGATGGTGTGGCACTGAAAGATCCATTTTTCCACTAGAAGTAAGAGTTCATTACTTTTGTATTATCAAAGGAGAATGCATATTTTAAGGAGAGACATTGCCACTTGAAGTGAAAGTTCAGTCCTTTTCTATCGTCAAAGGATAACATCTCTTTGAAGGAGAGACATTTCCACTTGAAGTGAGAGTTCTTTAGAGAATGTCTCTTTTAAAGAGAGGCATTTCCACTTGAAGTGAGAGTTAAATCCTTTCGTATTGACAATTTATAAGAGTGCCTCATTGAAGAGCAACTAATGAAGCAACTATGTAGTTGAGTAGAGCCTAGAGATGTAGCCCACACTTGGTGGACTACGTTACCATCTTGGTGATATCTTCTTTCATGTGATTGACCTCTTGTCTTATGTTTTTTTTGCATGTTATTTCTATAATTATGGTCATTAAATGAATTAAGTAAGAATTTGGACACTATCAACACATTCACAAGTTTATTATTCAAATGGATTCAAGTCTGTTGATGCAATCAAGTCAGAATATCACTATTAAGAATTAGGTACTATTCAAGGGGATTTAAACCATACCAGGTTTGGATCAGTTTCCTCCTAGATCTGGATCACTTTTGGACCTGAATATTTGTTTTTTAATTATGATATGTATTTTCTGCAATTCCAAAGGTGTGAACATAATTTGATGTGTCAAGTGAAAGCTATGGTAAATTTCCAAAAACTTGCTTATTTTTGTCCTTTTCCCGTGAGTAAATTTATATAGCATGCCATGTGTCAATTTCTTCAAATATAATTTTGAAATCTATATCTGAGGTACCTTGTATGCCTCTATAAATGCCTACACAGTTCATAGTTTAAAAAGTACCATACCTCAATATGAGCCAAAAACACCAAGTTGGCTTGTTTAAATTTTATTTAAGGATTGTTAACCAACCCTAACTTCCATAGGGTATAACTCCAAAAGTATATTGAATCAAATTCTAAAAATTGAACCAGATGTTCCCCAATATTTCTACTTAATATGTTTCAAGTTTCAGTATCTAAAAAACCACATAAAAGTGTTATTATAAAAATGACAAACTAACTTGTTGGAAACTAATTTTAGGAGCATTCAAGAACCTTGAATTCCTTAGAGAATATATATGAAATTATAACAAACCAAGACCTAAAATTTGAACCATATTTTCACCACGATTTCCCCCTCAACATTGTTGAAGTTTCATGGTCTAAAACTTCATAGAAAAAAGTTATAGTGAAGATTATGAATTGACCTATTTGAGATAGATTTCAGGAGCATTCAGATATGTAGGTTTTAACCCTGTACAGAAATTATTTGCAAATGAATCTTAAAAAACAGAAAATAAACAATATCAAGAGAATAAAACATAAAACAGATATACACAAAGATTTTCCCCTAGATCCCAAATCAAGACTACTAGCTTGATTTTTCATTATATTCCTTTTAGTGTTACAAAACATATATATACATGCCAAAGAATTCATAAACCCCAATCCATTAACCATGTATTAGAACATAACCATAGTTCCCTTGACCGAATCTACAAAATACCAAGGGATGAAAACCATCATGCCTCAAAACCATGTGAAAAACCATGCACAAAATCATACCGCCCCCCCTGTGACACCCCTGCTGCTCTCGGCGAAACGTATAGGGGGGGCTATCGCCCCCCCTCTGACCCCCCCACGTGTGAGACTAATCGTGGAAATATTATAACACATACCCAACATTCTCCCACTTGTTGTTTTCTTTCTGCAGGGGGCCACAGGAGAGCTTAGTCAATAGTCGAGCTCTGCAACACCCATTGTTTCTCTACACCAAGAGAAATTCTGAGTGCTCACAGACTTCGTCAATGCATCTGCAACATTCTTGAAAGTGTCCACCTTTACCAGCAAAACCCTTTTATCCTCAACCATATCTCTCACAAAGTGATATTGAACATCAATGTGCTTTCTCTTTGAATGATAAGTAGGGTTCTTAGCCAAGAAAATTTCACTTTGGCTATCACAGTCTGTCCTTATAACTCTCTACACCAAACCCATACTTGAACAAAATATCTGCAACCAAACTACTTCCTTGCTTGCATGAGTGGCTGCCATGTATTCTTCCTCTGTAGTTGAAAGAGCCACTACAGACTGTCTTTTACTCATCCAACTGACTGCACCTCCAAATAGGCTAAACACATACCCACTTGTAGATATCCTTTGGTCTAGATATCTAGCCCAGTCTTCATCAAAAAAACCATGGATGTCCAAAATTCTATCCAATCCTATTCTTCCCTAGTAGCACAAACCATAATCACTAGTGCCATGCAAATATCTGAAAACCCGCTTCACTGTTTTCCAATGCTCCTTCCCTGGTTTCGACATAAACCTTCTCAATACTCCCACTGCACGTGAAATATCTAGTCTAGTAAAGACTATTGCATACATCAAGCTACCCAATGCACTTGCATATGAAACACAGGACATATACTCCTCTTCTTCTTGTGTCTTGGGACACTGCTCAGCAGATAGCTTTACACCTACAGGAATAGGAACCTTGATCGCTTTACTGTCTTGCATATTGAACCTTTGCAATATTGTATCGACATACTTCCTTTGGTTTAACCAAAGCTTCTTATTTACCTGATCTCTCTTAATTTCCATGCCCAAAATATAGTTTGTAGCACCAATATCCTTCATGTCGAATTTGGAAAACAATTAGGTCTTCAAATCCTGGATAACTTCTTTTTCATTTCCAATCAACAACATATCATCCACATACAAGAACAAATAAATAACACGGTCACCAATTAATTTAAAATATACACAGTGATCCTCTTTTCTTCCGGTGAAGCCAAGTCCCTGTATATAGGTATCAAATTTATGATACCACATCCTTGGTGACTATTTTAACACATACATAGTATTTTTTAACCTGCATACCAGTTCTTTCTAACCCTTCACCATAAATCCTTCAAGTTTCTTCATGTAGATCTCCTCTTCTAGATCCCCGTGAAGAAATGTTGTCTTCACATCCATCTGTCCTACCTCAAAATCAAAGGTAGCAACAATAGATAAAAGTAATCTAATAGAAGTAATCTTGGCAACAGGAGAAAAAATATCACCAAAATAAATTCCTGAGGCCTGGGAATAACCTTTTTCTACCAATCGGTCTTTGTATTTATCCACCTTGCCTTCTACATTCTTCTTCTTAAACACCCAATTTCTCCCAATGGGCTTCCTTCCAACCGACAACTCCACCAGATCCCATGCCTCATTTTTGTACAAGGATGCCATTTCATCAACCATGGCCTCCTTCCAGAGTTTTCCATCCTCTGAATTTACTGCCTCCTTGACAGTTCTAGGATCATCATCAGTTATAGTTAAATAAAATTTGAACAGAAAGCAGATGGACTATACCTTTCTAGTTTCCTTCTTTCCCGAAATGATCTTCTCATACCTGGAATTTGTGGCTCTTCCTCTTCTGAATCCTCTTCTGTTGTAGAGTCTGACTCATTCTCCTTTAGCTCAAACTCGATCTTATTAGGTTCCTTTGGTAGGGCTTCATGTTTAACAACATCTTTCATCTCTCTAAACACCACATCTTGGTTGTACACAACCTTTCTTGTTTCTGGATTCCAAAGCTTGTAACCTTTTAAACCATCCTTATACCCAATAAAGAGGCACCTCTCATATTTATATTCCAACTTGGTCCTTTTCTCCTTTGGAACATCTACATATGCATCACATCCAAATACCCTCATATGTGAAAGAGAGGGTTTCTTACCAGTCCATATCTCATGTGGAGTCTTATCCTCCAACAATGATGAAGGTGATCTGTTAAAAGGTAACATGCAGTCTCCACTACTTCTGCCCAAAATTATTTTCCTAACCCGGTACCACTGAGCATGCTTCTTGCCTTTTCCATAATCATTCTGTTCATTATTTATACAACTTAATTTTTCTAAGGTGTGTATGGATTAGTCTTATGTCGTGCTATACCACACTTCTTATAGAATTCTTCAAATTCCTTCTTGCAAAACTCTCCACCATTATCTGTCCTTAGCACCTTTATCTTCTTCTCTGTCTGGTTTTCCACCAGAGCCTTAAATTCTTTAACTCTGTCAAAAACTTTATATTTATTCCTCAAGAAATATATCCATGTATTCCTTGAGAATTCATATATGAATGATACATATTACACATATTTTCCCAGTGATGGAACCGACACAAGTACAAACACATTACTGTGCACGAGCTCTAATATCTTGTTCGCCCTCTTAGCACCAAAAGGATAACTCACTCGATTCTTCTTTCCATATACACAATTTTCACAGAAATCGAAATCCAGAGAGAAATTAGACATACCTTATACCATACCATTTCCATGTAGTATCTGAAGGCCCTTCTCTCCAATATGTCCAAGCCTGTGATGCCATAGGATGGTATTTTCTCTAGAGACCGCTAGGCTTTCTGCTCCACTTTCAGGAACTACAAAACTGTTGCACCCATCAATAACAGTGCTACCCTAAATCTTGTACAGAGTTACAATTCGAACTCCTCGCATTAATACCAGTTCTCCCCAAACCATCTTGCAGGTATCTTTCTCGAACACTATTTTTACACCTGCATCATCCATATTGCTTACAGAAATCAGATTTCTGGCCAATGCAAGAATTTGCAGAACACCAGGAAGTGTTCTAATCCTTCCACCTTGTAGCTTCAAGTTGAATTTTCCACGTCCAATGATTTTTTCCTTCCTATCATCCCCTAAGAAGACAACACCACCATCATCCTTATCAGACTCACAGAACCACTCCCTATGGGGAGTGAAGTGAAAGGATGCACCTGAGTCAATCAACCATGCCTCATGATATACATGTGTATTTGAAGAAGAAGCCAAATACACATCCTCACCTTCATCTGAGGTGGTTTTTGCCTCTGAAAAAGGAGAATCATCAGATCCATTTCCTTTCTTAGGAGCTTTAGATCTGTATTCCTTTTTGTAGTGCCCTTCCTTTCCTCATTTCCAACACACCTTTACAAACTTTCCTGGAGATTTATATCTCCCTCTAGATTTAGATCTCCCACTCGAAACCTTATTCTTATTTTTGTTCTGGGAAATTCCTTGTACAGATAAGGCATCTCCATTCTGGCCCTCCATATTTCTTCGTCTCATTTCCTTCGACAGCAAGGCTGAGACTATGTCGTCAAAATTCAAGGTAGTTGTATTGCTACCTATTGCAATAACCATATTGTCTGATGAATCTGGTAGAGAACACAACACACTGATGCACTTATATTCATCTGAGATTTTAATATCAACAGATAACAACTGACTTACCATATTATTGAAGGTGTTCAGATGCTCTGTCACTGAGTCTCCATCCTTCATCCTCAGGTTAAACGGCTTTTTCCGGAGGAACAATTTATTCACCAGAGACTTAGATTGGTACAAAGTCCCAAGGTTGTCCCACAAATTCTTCACCATAGCCTCCCAAGATACATTCAAAAATACTGAATCTGAAACACACAACTGTATTTTTCTCTTTACCTTCCGATCCAACTTCTTCCAGTCTTCATCTGACATTGTCGTTGGCTTAGTGCCCAGATCTACCATGATCCACTGATCTTTATCGACTAGCAGATCCTCCATCTTGAGCTTCCACAACTCAAAACTCTGACCATTAAAATTCTCGATCTCTATCTTTCCACTTCTCTCCATCTTCTTTCACTACAAGAATCGATCTCGCAGATCTCCCACTGAACAGGGTCTACCATAGGCCCAAGCAAAAAACCCGTCAGCGACAAAGGTGTCCCCTTGAAGCTGAAACACCTCTGATACCAAATGTAGGTTTTAACCCTATACAGAAATTATTTGCAAATGAATCTTAAAAAATATAAAATAAACAATAGCGAGAGAATAAAACATAAAAGAGATATACACAGATATTTTGCCCTGAATCCCAAATCAGGACTACCAGCTTTATTTTTCATTATATTTCTTTTAGTGTTACAACACATATATATACATGTTGAAGCATTCATAAATCCCAATCCATTAATTATGGATTAGAACATAACCATAGTTCCCTTGAACGGATCTACAAAATACCAAGGGCCGAAAACCATCATGCCCCAAAACCATGTGAAAATCCATGTACAAAACCATGGGCGGGTCCGCCCACCGAAAAATAGGGTCCAAAATGTTTTTCCCAGGGTGTTGCTATGGACCCCGAACAGGCGAGCTACTGCCCCCCCTGTGATCCCCCTACTGCGCCCAACACAACATACAGGGAGGGTTATCGCCCCCCCACCCGTGAGACTAATTGTGGAAAGAATATAACACATACCCAAAAAGATAATCTAACTTCCTTGAAACATATCTCCAAAAATATATCAAACCAAGATCTAAAATTTTAACCTGATATTGCATTAGATGTCTTCTCAATATTCTCCAAGTTTTACCTTTTAAAACCTCCTAGAAAAAGTTTTAGCGAAAATGCCACAATGACATGTTTGAAGTAGCAAAATCCTAAGATCGTGAGTTGTGATACCAAATTTTATGATTCTTAGGCATTAAAATGATAAGAAACCAATAATTATAGTCCTCTTCAAGGGGGGAACCTCCTTTTACAATGAAAACTATGTACAAGATAGTATTTTATGATCCTAAGACTATGTCTCCTCAATGTATATATAGGAGACAAGGGGCACTATTATAATAACATGAGGCTATGAGGGGTTCTAGACTACAAAAGAATAACAATAGGAATGTAATCAATCAATATCTAGGGATTAATAAGGGGTTTTAGGGTTAAATTGGGTCTAATATAGGGCTTAACAATCACATGGTATATAATTGTACATATTGTCAGTTGATTTGAAGACCTTGGGTTGTGTTTTCATGTAGCTATGTTCCTCTTGTCTCAGATTGTTTTATAGTGTTCGATGATCACCACAATCCAATTTCTCTCTTTCTATGTATTAAATTGTAGATCCACTATATATTTTCTCATGGCTATAATTCTTGTTTGACATGGATTCATAGTGTATTATTGGTGTCCAAGTTTTTTCATTCTATATACATCATGGATCCACATTATACTTGGTTGGAAACCATGCTTATTTTTCATCTCATCATGGGTATGCCTACTTCGAGGAAGATATATATATTATACTTTGATATTTGTATGCAGGTACTATCTTGATAATTAGGATTACATGATTCATCCTCCATCTACCTTGTTTCTATTATGTCTTGTATAATGTGTTTAAACCATCGACTTCTATTTTGAACCCATGCTCTAAGGGCATCTTATAATATTCAAAATTGATCCACTAAGTTATTTCAGTCAATTTATGCCATTGAAAATCACTTTTTCTAGCCTAATTTACCTTTTAAAACAACTTTATGTGGAATTATTCCAAAGAGTAAATAGAAAAGAGATTTATCTACAATTATTCCTAAAAATGGATCTAAAAACTATTTGAGTGCATTTACCAAACTTGACCTTGAACCATGCATTTGTAGATCCACAGTCTCTCTTACCAACTAATATGAACTATCCCTTTTCATATAAAAGAAAGGCCCTTTGGTAAGAGAAAGGGATTTTTTGGAAGATCTAAATCATGTTAGTATTGGGATAGACCTTGGTAACATTTCCTTGGTCTTTGTTGTTGTTGTTATATATATATATATATATATATATATATATATATATATATATATTCTTCTCCTCTGATTGATATTGCACATATATCTATGAATTGGTATTGAATTGTTTAATTTAAGAAGCAATTTAGGTCAATATTTGATGTGAAATGCATATGTTGGATTAGAGAAAGATTTGGTTACTTGAGTGTGTTGGGACTACTCTTTTGGATCTATAGCGACCAAAGTAAAAAGGTATGTATTTGTACTTTTTCTCATATATATATATATATATATATATATATATATATATATATCCTCTAATTGATATTGCATATATCTCTAGGAATTGGTATTGAATTGTTTAATTTAAGAAGCAATTTAGGTCAATATATTTTTTGAAATGCATATGTTAGATTAGAGAAATATTTGGTTAATTGAGTGTGTTGGGACTACTCTTTAGGATCTATAGTGACCAAATTAAAAAGACATGTCTTTGTACTTTTTATTTTACATATCATGTTATGATATTTTGATCTAATAAAATTGGATAGCAATCTATTAGCTATCTATTGTGAGATTCCAAACCGCTCACTAAGGAATCTTAGATTTAGTGATAGGAAACATTTTTGCACAATAGGTAGCAAGGCTAGGAATATAAACAATAATATCAACATGTTGGACACCTAATTTGTAATGGTTGGCATATATAAATTCCAACACTTATTGGAATTTAGGGTGACCTCTTGGAAAATAAAAACCAAGGGTTAAAATCAAATGTACTAATATGTACATTTTTGTGAATAAAATGCATTCTCATGTTGATATAATTAATATCTATATTTGTGTGAGAGTTTAACACGGTATCAAAGTAGGCATACTCCTATCCTGCTCAAGTTTGAGCCACAGTTTAGTGGACCTTATCCTGGGCTCATATACTCCTCGCTTCAATTTTGTCTATTGTTCCTCTATGTTCCTGAATGCTGTTTGGAATTTTTTTTAAATGTGTGTTTCTTTAGCCTGCAACCTTTCCTACAATTCTGGCATTAATTTTATGCCATATTCTGTTCACATCTAGTGCCCTCTGTTGACCTATCCCGCTTGGCCTGAAATAAAACTTTACGTTGTGCCTACTTGATAGTTCTAATTTAATTTATCCTCGACCATCTCTATCTATCATTTCTGGGTAATATTAAATGATCTTGCCCAATCGACCTGCAGACCTTTTGAATCAACTTGAGAACAACCGTTTGTCGCATATTTTGTTAAATTGTTTTGGAAGACATCAACACTTTGTTATGAAACCAACTCCAAAAATAGAATAAAAGAGAGATCAATGCCTTAGAAATAAGCCACTTTGAGGGGGAAACCTCCTTTACATTACATAAATGAACAATTCTTGGATGATACAAATGACAAAACCTCCTTCTATATGTAGGAGTCCATGGGGTCACAATATAATTCTAGCCGACCCAACAATAATAATGTAAGGGCACAATAATAACAATATTGGGGTTATAGGGGTATAACAATAACAATAAGGGGGTTACACTAACAACAATAAGGGACTATTATAGTAATATAGGGACCTAACATGCCCCTCTCCTTCAAAAAATTATTGTCCTCAATGCTTGAGTACCTCCGGATGCTTCTTTATAAAATTCTCATCCTTCCATGTAGAATCTTCAGTGGGTAAGTTCTTCCATTTGATGAGATACTCTGAAATTGATCAATTTTGTAGCTGTCCAGTTCTTGTTTCCATGACTGCTTCAGGTTCCAATATGATTTTTCCTTCATCATCAAGTTCTGGCAATATTGTTTGAACTGGAAGTTTGTCCCCTATAACCTTCTTTAAGCATGAAACATGGAAAATTGGATGCACTCGCGAAGAATTAGGAAGCTCCCATTTGTATTCCATAGTACCAATCTTTTGCAGCACCTTGTAAGGACCATAGTACTTTGGTGATAATTTATTATAATTATTATCTTGCTTGAGGGACATTTGTTTGTATGGTTGTAGCCATAAAAATACCCAGTCTCCTACATCAAAACTTCTATCACTACGATGTTGATGTGCCTGTTGTTTCATTCGATTTTGTGTCAAATTTAGTTTATCCTTTAAGATTTGGAGAACTTCTTGTTGATGCTCGATGTGATCTTCCACTACTTGAACCTTAGAATTTTCTCTTAAATAATATGTGATGGACAGTGGATGATATCCATAAAGTGCCATAAATGGGGTCATTTTTCTGCAGTATGGAAGGAAGTGTTATACCACCATTCAGCGAGAGGTAACCACTTGACCCATTGTGTTTTCTTATTAGATACAAAACAATGAAGATATCCTTCCAAAAATTTATTCACTATCTCATTTTGACCATCAGATTGAGGATGATAAGATGTGATATGAGCTAGATGAGTACCCAAACAAGAAAATACTTCCGTCCAAAAATTTCCAGTAAAAATGGGATCTCTATCACTTACAACAATCTTTGGGTTTCATGTAGCTTTTGAATTGTTTCCATGAATGCAGTAGCAATTGTACTTGCTTTAAATGGATGAGATAATGCACAAAAGTGTGCATACTTGGTAAGTCTATCAACTACCACCATGATGACACTCTTTCCTTCATACTTAGGTAAAATTGTGATAAAATCCATTTAAATATCCTCCCAACATTGAATTGGAATGGATAATGGTTTTAGAAGACCTGGGGTCTTAATTGTCTCAACTTTATTTTGCTAGCAAACGAAACATTCCGCCATAAAATTTTGAATATCAGATTTAAGGCCATCCCAAAAAAAATATTTCTTCACCCTGTGGTAAGTTTTTAAAAATCCTGAGTGTCCTCCTAAAGGAGAAGTGTGCAATTCCAAATTAATATTTTTTTTAGTTGGGAATTCTTGCAAATATATAAGCGATATTTGTACCATAAGGAATCATTTTTCCAACTAAATGTATCAGATGTACTAGGGTCTTGCTGCAACTTTTGAATGAGTTTTCACACTTCTTCGTCCTTCTTCCATTCATCCCTTACTTCAGTTATCCATTTTGTTTGGATAATAGAAATGGCAGAAAGCAATGCTTCCACCTCTTCATCCTCTCTTGAGAGTGCATATGCAACAACATTTAGCTTCCCTTTTTTGTATATAATTTCAAAGTCATAACCCAACATCTTTGTGACCCATTTTTGTTGCTCTTCTGAAGATAGACTTTGTTCCAAAAAGTGTTTAAGACTATCATGATTAGTTTTTACCTTGAAGTGTCTTACCATTAGGTAAGGTCTCCATTTCTTTAGTGCATGTAGTATTGCCAACATTTCCTTCTCATAAATAGCTTTTTGCAAATACTTTCCTTTGATTGGACCACTTTCAAAAGAAATGGGTCTTCCTTCTTGCATTAAAACAGCACAAATTCCATTTCTTGAGGCATCACATTCCACAATAAAGGTTTTTGTGAAGTCTAGCGTAGCTAAGACTGGTGCTAGGCATATTGCCTCTTTAAGATGTTCAAAGGCCTTAGTTGCTTTAGGAGTCCATGAAAATGCATATTTCTTCAATAATGGTTTTAGAGGTGCTGCTATTCTCCCATAATTCTTAACAAACTTGTGATAATACCTTGTTAAACCATGAAATCCTTGCAACTTCTTTATGGTTGTGGGGACTTTCCATTCCTTAATGGCTTTAATTTTGTTAGGGTCTACCATACACCCTCGTGAGATACAATATGAACTAGATATTCCACCTCTTGTACTCCAATGAAACATTTGGATGTTTTTGCATATAATTGTTTCTCTTCCAATAGTTTGAGCATGTAATATTCCTAAATTAGCACACAGTTAATTGGAATATTCATTTTTTTTATTTTTCTCTTAAATAGAGGAATAAGAGGGTATGCTGACCCATAAATCTCCTTAGTAGGAATAAAAGACACTCCTAGTATGAATGGAGGTCATCTAAAAGCTGGATTGAAGACCCTTACGTGTGAAAAGGGATTGGAGCACGAAGACTGGGTCAAATTTGACCAAATCAAACATTGTTGTTATGAAGGAGTGGCATTCATGGTGGGACAATGCAGTTTTGGAGGGAGATTGAATGCATGGAAGTAGTGACCTAATTGATTGGGGCCAAGGGTGAGGAAGCTCATCAATTATATAAGGAAGAGGATGGCAGCCATATGGGGTTATGTTGGAGATTTTTATTTTGATATGGTCTATTTAGAATTGTTTCTCTCTTTAGCTATTTAGCTAAGATTGCATGTGTTGTTTAGCACAGGGTGTTCCTGGTCGGGAATCCCACCTCTTCCATTGAGAAGCTCTTGGAGGAGTATTTCACTACCTTTTCCACTATCTGGCATTATTCCAAGCTACATCTTTGTTGTACAGTGCAGTTTCTGCAGAGTATTGTGTTGTGTTGCAGGGTGCAGTAGTGGAGAGTTGATTTGGGTCATTTCCTTGATTGATTTCAATTGCAGGGAAGTTTCCTTCCATTCGGAGACCAACAAAGAGAACCCGTAAGCATTATTTCATCATCCAGCCTCAGGATAAGGTACTGCTATCAGTTACAGTGCAGTTTTATGAAGAAACTGCGTTATTTCAGTGTGTAGTTGCACTGAAGGGTTTGGAGCCCTAGTTGGGGGAGATAGGTTTCCAGTGAGGGGATCAACCTCTCATTTGGAGAATACATAGGAGGAGATTTCATACATTTACAGATCATATTAGCAACCTCCTATCATATATCTAGTTGTAGAGATTATTCAACCCTAGGGCCATATTTGTATTTTCTGCATTTTTGTATATTTCAGGAAACCCTTTCTGGGTTGTCTTGGACATGTGCTTGGGAGCTTAGATCTCTGTTCCTGGAATTTTTTGAGATATATAACAGTATATCCTTATTGATATATCATTTCTGTAGCATTTATGCCCTAAAACTGCGCTATCATGGCTCATGGAACTTGTATGGCAGTATTTTTACATGCATTGACATATTTGCTTAGAGGAGGCTTGTTTTGTATTGCTTGAGTGACTAGATCCTCAAGATATTATGCATATTATTTGGTGATATGTTTAATAATATGGATGTAAATTTGTCTCATATCATGGTGTGTTGATTTATTCCCTGCTATTTCCATTATTATGTTCAAATATTGTTGCTTCCCCATTTGCGAATATTACAGTGGTATCATAGCATAATCTTGGCTCAGCCTGTGGATCTCAGCCATTATGCTATCAAGATAATAAGAAAAAGGAGAAAGAGATCAGAATGATGGAAAGAATAAGTTTTATCTCATCTCTTTTCAGATCTAAGAGGGACCTCACCAAGGAGATCAAGTAAAGAAAGATGGAGAAAATAAATTAAACCACGCTAGGGTTTCAAGATGAGGAAGGTCCATGTACTTCCTATCACAAAAAGAAGAACCAGTTTTGCATAGAGCTCCAAAGAAACATGCTATGCCCTTTCCTTTTGAAGAATAAGACAAGAGGCATGAAGATGGAGGACACTTAGATCATGAGATTCTAAGTGAGTATCTTACAGAATATGAGTCTCAACCTAGAGCTTTCAAGGAGAATCTAACTCTCCCACAGTTCATTCAGCTCTAAGAAGAAAGAAGACCTTGTAGCAATAGATTTCTATTGCCTACATTTGATGGGTCATCCACATGTATAGCAAGAGCTTGGGGAATAAAGTTGGATGCATTTTTCTTGCTACATCCAGTAGTAGAGAGAGAGGCTATTGATGTTGCAGCGCTGCACCTTGAAGGTGAAGAAAACATTTGGTGGTTAAGCCATTTGAGTCATGCAAGAGTGACTACATATGCATATTTTACTCAAAGTTTGATCAATAAGTTTCACAAGAAGAAATTAGAGGAGAAGAGGCCATCACCACCACTTGCTGCAGGAGCACTTGCACTAGGAGAAAGAACACTTGAACCTTTGCAAAGTAATCTTGATCTCTTGACTTTTAGAGTCCCATGCACTCTTCTAGAGATGCATGAGGAGGAGGAGACTTGTACCAATGCTGATGTAGCCATATTAAAGAAGCCTTCATCATCAATAGTTGGGAAAGCCATCACACCGGAAGGAGGAACCCTTGTAATTATACAAGATGTTCCCAAGCCTTACTAAGGTATGCACATGTTTCCACTTTTTGTTATTTCAGCACATCATATGGAGGATTGTGGAAATATACCTTTGCATGACCTAGGGTCAAAGTACATTGCTGATTTGGAGCAGCAAACTATCACCGCACCAAGGACCCTTGATTTGTTCAAGGAGGAGATATAAATTCATCCTGGTTATTCATTGTTGAGCTGCACACAACTCTTGGGGTTGGAGTGTATATTTTTGGAGGATAGGATGAGTATTATCCTAAAAAATGCAACACATAACCTGTGTTCAACATTGAGCATGATCTTGAGATAGCAGATGCACCATCATGGAGATTGGCAACACTGTCATTGAGCAGCAGTGACGAGCTAGGGGCCCAACTATTGTCGGAGTATTCCAATGACCTTTCTACATGTATAGTAGAGGATAGGAAAATGGTTGATGGAGGACATCTTCCATTATTATGATCGATACTTCTTGATGAGAAATTCACAGCTCAATGAGAAGATTTTTCCTTCAGCATACTTGGAACCTTATGGATTCAAAATTGTCATTGATGAGTGGTATTCACTTGGAGATCTCCAGGGGATTGCATTTCAACATCTCATGAAATGCACAGGTAGAAATCTGATTTGGGAGGATGGTATTCTCCATTGGAGGAATACCAATTTTGGGCATGATGATAGACACTCACCATTGGTTGGATGGGTGATGTTTATGAGCAAGAGGCTAGAAAGCCACTTGCAGATCTATGACACAGGTCAGTAGGAGGCAAGGCTGCGTTGGCTACTCTTGAAAGAGTTTGGTCATCATATGACACATTCCATTTCAAAGAGTATGTTGGTGGAAGGGACTTGGCATGGCATTGGCATCATATGGCAGCAAGGAGTTTGGGTGCATTGTGTTGATATGAAATTCTTCATGTCAATAATCATGTTTTCACCTCATGATTTATATGATGTAGGTGTGAGGAGGAAACAAGAGCTATTGTTGCTTTGGCTACTCTTGGGAGAGTATGGGCTAAATTTCTTCCATACTTTGCAGGATATTTCAAGAGAAAGGGATGGCACAATCAAAGTGCAAAGAGGCTACCCTTCAGCATTGGAGGAGCAAGAGGTACTTCCACATAGGAAGTAGACTCCCACACATAGAAGCATGATGGTGGATGAGTTTGGCATATGGCATGTCAAAGAATGGATTCATGGAGTGGTAAGAGCCTTATCACTAAGGCAAACAGTGCTGTCACTTGGGAGTATGTATCTATTGATGGAGTGTTCCAAGGGGAGTATGCATCACTTCATTTTGTAGACCTTTATGAGGAGATTCTCATGGGAGGGCTCATCTATGGACCTCACTTCCATCCTACTCACAGTGCATGGTAAGAAATTTATTTCTATACTTATTGATCATTTCATAAAGTATTTGCATTCTCTCACCATCTATGTACAGTGAATTGCTCCACAAGAGGGTAAGATTATCTTTGGGTTTTGTGGTCATTCTAGGGCCAAAATTTGTGATGGAGATAGCCCTTATGTGCTTGAATTTGGGCAAGTGTGGTGTTATTCTTATTATGCTCAGCTAATATATAGTGTCATTTACTACCTCATAGTAGATGAGAAAACATGCACAACTAGCAACCTATTGGGAGACAACTTGCCACATGATGTTCTAAAACAACAATTGGTAAAAATGTGCTATATCCACTGGAGAAACCATGGGTACCATCCAAATTTGCACATAGCCTTCAACATTTTTTTGGTTTGGATACCACATGGTGATGATGTACCATTCACATTTTATGGGATGGTTTAGGCTCATGAAACTAGAGGAGGGGTCTTTGGAGATTCAGTTGTCCTTTTGTATCTTGAGGGAAACATCATTGTAGCCCAATATCAGCAGTAGCTCTACACTTTCCATAAGTGGAGAGAGAGACAATGCGGGGTAGGCCATTTGTTCTATCAAGTTCAAAAATTTAGCCCACCTTCTTTGCAGGAGCCTAAGGTGGAGGAGTATTTCTATGAGTTACCATTTTGGAGGGTGACTCATTTTGTATGGATGATAGCTTGGGATGGGAGCTTCACATGGGAATGGTGGTTCCCAATATATTTAATATTCCATGCCTCAAGAAGGCCTCTAAACCACATATAGTTGCTTCCATGGATATCCCACTTATTCATGATGAGAGCCATTTGGAATTTTTCACCAAAGGCATACTTATACACTTGGGAGGAGTAGCTTGAGGACATATTGATGAGAGAGCATCTTGTTTATTGGAGGAAATTATCATATGAGGATGCTACAGGAGGAAGAGGAGAGGCTCTTCAGTTCTATCCTTGTAGTTGCTTGAGGACAAGAAACATTTGGGAGGGGAGGACTGTAATATTCCTAAATTAGCACACAGCTAATTGGAAAATTAATTTTATGATTTTCCTCTTAGATAGAGGAATAAGAGGGTATGTATACCCATAAATATCCTTAGTAGGAATAAAAGACACTCCTAGTGTGAATGAAGGTCATCTAAAAGCTATATTGAAGACCCTTAGATGTGAAAAGGGGCTGGAGCATGAAGACTTGGTCAACTTTGACCAAATCAAACAACAATGTTATGGAGGAGTGGCATTCATGGTGGGACAACGCTGTTTTGGAGGGAGATTGAATGTGTGGAAGTATTGACCTAATTGATTGGGGCCAAGGGTGAGGAATCTCATCAGTTATATAAGGAAGAGAATGGAAACCATATGGGGTTATGTTTGATATTGTTAGTTTGATATGGTTTGTTTAGACTTGTTTCTCTCTTCAATTGTTTAGCTAAGATTGCATGTGTTGTTTAGCACAGGGTGTTCTTGTTTGGGAATCCCACCTCTTCCATTGAGAAACTCTTGGAGGAGTATTGCACTACCTTTTCCACTATCTAGCATTAGGCCAAGCTACATATTTGTTGTACAGTGTAGTTTCTACAGAGTATTGTGTTGTGTTGTAGGGTGCAGCAATGGGGAGTTGATTTGGGTCATTTCCTTGCTTGATTTCAGTTGGAAGAAATTTTCCTTCCATTCGGAGACCAGAAAAGAGAACCCATGAGCATTATTTAATCATCCAGCCTTAGGCTAAGTTACTGCTATTAGTTATAGCACAGTTTTATGAAGAAACTGCGTTATTTCAGTGTGTAGTTGCAGTGAAGGGTTTGGAGCCTTATTTGGGGGAGATAGGTTTCCAGTGAGGGGATTAGCCTCTCATTTGAAGAATATATAAGAGGAGATTTCATACATTTCCATATCATATTAGCAACCTCCTATCATCTATCAAGTTGCAGAGATTATTCAGCCCTAGGTCCATATTTGTATTTTCTGCATTTTTGTATATTTCAGGAAACCCTTTCCGGGTTGTCTTGGAAATGTGCTTGGGAGATTAGATCTCTGTTCCTGGAATTTTTTGAGCTATATAATAGTAGATCCTTATTTATATATCATTTTTGTTGCAGTTATTCCCTAAAACTACATTTTCATGGCTCATGGCACTTGTATGGTAGTATTTTACATGCATTGACATATTTTCTTAGAGGAGGCTTATTTTGTATTGCTTGAGTGACTAGATCCTCAAGATATTTTGCCTATTATTTGCTGATTTGTTTAATAACATGGATGTACATTTGGCTCATATCATGGTGTGTTGATTTATTCCCTGATATTTCCATTATTGTGTTCAAATATTGCTGCTTCCCCATTTGGGAATATTACAGAGCACCCTGTCAACATGTTGAACATGATCCTTCCAAGACCTGCTATAGATTAGTATGTCATCAAAAATACTAGCACAAATTTTCTAAGGAAGGGTTTGAAAATGGAATTCATCAACCCTTGAAATGTAGAAGGTGCATTGGTAAGGCCAAAAGGCATGACCAAAATTCATAATGACCCTCATGAGTTCGAAATGCTGTTTTTGGAATATCTTCAGTCTTCATTCTAATTTGATGATATCCTGAACGAAGATCCAACTTGGTAAAATAAATTGCTCCATGTTATTCATCCAATAATTCATCAATCACAGGAATGGGAAATTTGTCTTTAATGGTGAGCTTATTGAGCTCCCTATAATCCGGACACATTTGCCATGATCCATCCTTCTTGTGTACCAATACTACAGGAGCAGAGAAAGAACTTTGACTAGGTTGAATTATACCCTCCTCTAACATTTCTGCAATCATACGTTCAATTTCGCTCTTTTGGAAGTAAGGATATCTATAAGGCCTGATGTTTGGAGGAACACTTCCTGGAATCAAATGAATAGCATGATCATGATCATGAATAGGTGGGAGTACTTTGGGAGTTTCAAACACCTTGGAATGATTGTCCAAGACTTGTTGGAGATCTGCAGAAATAGATGATTTTGATGTCGGAACTTCTAGTGAGCACAATTGTGCAATTACGCCTCGTTGTTCTTTCTTTAGAAGCTTTGTCATGACATTAGAGCTTATTATCCTTCCCGGCTTCCCTTCAATACCCCGTAATTCGACTTCCTTTCCTTCTGAAAAACATTTCAAGAAAAGTTCTTGAAAATTAAAAGCTACCATCCCCAAAGATTGTAATCATTGTACTCCTAGTACAACATCAACACCTCCCATAGGAATGGAAAGCATTGGACTAGTCAATACATATTCCCCCATGGTTAGCTTGATATTATGGAATTTTCCAGAGCAATTTATAGTTTCTCCATTTGCAACCATCACTTGACATTCTGGTGCTGGGTATAGGAAACAATTCAATTCCTTGGCTACCTTACAATGAATAAAATTATGGGTACTACCTGAATCAATCAACACTATTAACTTTTTCTTCTTGATATGTCCTTATATATTGAGAGTTTGAGGATTGGTAATACCTGCCAATGCATTACATGATATGGTCAGAATCATTTCTTCTTCTTCTTGGGTTGGTTCCTGGTGTATATCCTCTTCTTTTAAATTTTATTGTTCATTTTCTTCCTCCTCTTCACAATCTATGTAAAATAATTTCTTCTTGGCACACTTATGACCTTTAGTGTATTTTTTATCACAACTGTAGCAAATCTCTTTTGCTCTTTTTACTTCCAATTTTTGTGGTATCAACCTTGTAGATTGTGAAAGTCTAGGAGTAGCAACACTTCCATCTTTATAGATGTGAGTGGTAGGCTTCCTTGTCGCCATAATTTTACATTCAATTTTTATTACCAACGTGAATGCCTTCTCCAATGAATCAGGTTCCCAAACGTGAACTTCATGTTGGATGTTATCCTTTAAAGTCCCTATGAAGAAATCAATCCTATGTTCCTCTAGAATATCAGTTACCCTTATATTCAATTTTTTGAAGTCCTCAATGTGCTCCACCACTGAAACCTTTTGTTTGATATTTATCAATTAGCTAAAGAATGTGTTGCTCTATTTATCCTCATAATGTGCTATCATTTCCTTTGTAAAAATTGACCAAGTGACACTGTTTTTATGGGGGCAAAGCCATCAATACCATACAAATGTATTTTTTTCTAAATGTAAAGTTGTAATGCATACCTTTGTGTGTTTTACACATTATTGAGGTCAAAATATTGCTCCATCTTTATTATCCCTGTTACAGGATCCTTCCCATCAAACTTCTTCATATCCATCTTTGGAATATGGTGTTTCTTCAATCCAACATTAGATTTTATGAAATCACGATTAACATTTATTTTGTTCTCATCATGAGTTTCCTCTACTATCATTCCATCATTAGGAATAAATTTTTTTATTGAGCTTATCATTAAACCTTCCATGTCTACTTTTACATCATTCTTCATGTCTTCCATGTTGTATTTCATTTTCTCATCGATCTTAGCTTCCATGTCATCCATCTTAGCTTCCATGCCATCCATATTAGCTTCCATGCCATTCTTCAAACCATCCATGCCTATCTTCAAACCATCCATCTTAGCTTCCACACATTTCTTCAAAACTTCCATTTCATTTTTTGTTTCTCTTTGCGAGAGAGAAATTTGGTGCACTTATTCTTGTAATTTTGATATGTCATGTTGTGATTCTTCCTCTTCATGAGTCATAGTAGAGCCTTATGAAGGATTAATGGGTGTTGAATTATTTTTAGGTGGCATTTTAGAACCCAATATTGATATCTATGCTTCAATATGCCCTTGGAATCACATCAAACTGATTTTTCACACTATACTTATGCAATTTGAAAAACAATACACACACCTTTTTCTTTCTTTTGAGGAGCTCTATATTGAAACTGAACTATCTTTGTGATTTCAGATATTCAATATCTAAAATTCAGCCCTATACTATCACTCTAAATTAGCTTTCGAATGCCATAGGTCTAATCTGATTTGGATTCTTCAAGGCAAAGTTATTCCCAATCTGCCACAATGACCTAATTACGGACTGGTTCATTAGAGCGAACATGTATGACATGCCACGTGTCACTGTATCCTCATTTGGCTCTGAAATTTATACACAAGAAACTATAGTCTGTGTACTTGTGGCCACTTTTTATATAATTCCAATCCGACGCTCAGAGAGAGAGAGCTTTATGGCCATTTTCCCATGATCACCTCTTTGAAATGAAATTCGCGAGCCTGAAAAAACCCTAACTTCCACAAATCACGTCTTTGAAAATACGGTAAACCAAGATCTTAAAGTTTTAAAGGAACTTCCTCAGGTGTTCATCTTCGCTCTGTAAAAATTTCAGCTTCAGAACCTTCGTAGAAAATAATTTATAGTGAAAATTCCATGATGACACGTTTTAGGTCAAATTCAGGATCCTGAAAAAACCCTAACTTCCATAGATCATATCTCTAAAAATATTGCAAACCAAGATTTGAAATTTTTACATGATGTTCTTCAAGCTTTTAGCTTATAGATAAAATGCCATGATGACCTGTTTGGAACAGTGAAACCCTAGAATCCAAAGCTCTGATACCAAATTTTATGAAACCAGCTCTAAAAATAGAAGAAAAGAGAGATCAACGCCTTAGAAATAAGCCACTTAGAGGGGGAAGCCTCCTTTACATTACATAAATGAAAAATTCTTGCATGATACAAATGAAAAAACCTCCTTCTATATAGGAGTCCATGGGGTCAGAGTATAATCCTAGCTGATCTAACAATAATAATGTAAGGGCACAATAATAACAATATTGGGGTTACAGGGGTACAACAATAACAATAAGGGGGTTACGCTATCAACAATAAGGGAATATACTAGTAATATAGGGACCTAACAGACTTGAATGTTTTTTTAATGCCTGAACATTTCCAGTATGAACATTGCCAATATATCCACTCCTTCATGCCATCATAAATCCTTACTGATTAGTGAAAATTGGCCATTAGTTGCCTCCACAATCTCTCACAAATTCACCATCTGACTGAGTGAAATCAAAATCAAAAAATATTCTCTCCCCTTTAAATCATGAAATAATGGTGACCAAATCCTTTACTTATATCTGTTGTGGTATTATTTGAAGGATAAGCCCAAATATATCGAAAAAAAAGTGGGCGTGAGAGAAACAGCTACCATCACTCCTGCCTTTCACAAAACTAAATGATAATTCATACTTCTCAGGGAGATTCCATTTGTTTTGATATGAATTATCCTCTAAAATTTTCTCCAGTGCGTACTTCAAATCAACCAAACAAAGCTCCATTTCACCAATTTTTTCCAGCCAGTTAGTTTTAACAATTGGCGAAATTTCTCAAATCTTAGGCACAAGAAATTCTAGAATCAAAACAACTAGTCTACTTGCAAATAGGAAAAAAAGAGTGTGGCATTGCTTGGCTTATGAGGTTTGATTTTTGGTCAAATGTACATAGTGCATATTAAATAACATACAAAGGGTGTTTTAAATACTAGAAAGAACTTGAAAAGAAATGACAAATTTAATTTTGATCCTCTCAGCGAAACGATGAGATGGAATGACCATTGGTGTAAGAACTACTATATTTAATTTATTAGGTGACTTAATGTAGTCAAATAGTCACGTCACTAGAATGATAGCTGCAACATATATTTCCATGTAATTTTGTAGAACTAATTAAAGGTTCTAGTACATCTATTAAAGGTACACCCTACTAGAAATATGGATTATAGGGACCCAAGTTTTGTTGTTGACAATGCAAATGAAATTCCTACCAACATATATAGTTGAGAATAACAATAGAAGATTGAGTCATTTTCTACATTCCATAGTTGAATATTATCATGAAATCATGAAGTAGAGAAAATGAAAAAGTGAAATATCAATGATCACAACAAGAAGAAAACAAATCTCATTGGATCAAATTGTTAGGGTTTGATCTTTTGAGTTAAAATCACTAGTTCAAGGTGCACATGACATTATCTGCTACCATTCTTGGCCCTATTTAGAGTAGTTGTGTTTTTTTGGAACTTAGAAATATGGACCACATCCATTTCTCCTTCCACAATTGGCGATCCTAACATGAAGTCATGAAGCATCGATTTGTTATAGGTGTGGATGTTTAAAATCATTTCTTTGAAGAAAAGCTTTTCCATAGAAGCACAATCAGATCAATGATGGAAATGGGTACGCCTGTCGAAACTCTTTTAAATTTAGTAATGATGACTAAAAGTTGATTACAATATATATTATGGTGTAGAGGATTTCAGAGTCTTGATAATGTTTTACCACATTGAGGTTAGGTTTGTTTTGTTGAAACAAACTACATTAGTCCTTGAAGATTTTAGATTTTAGTAAGTTTGAGAATGTGGTATTAGATATAATTTGAAGCTGATATTATTTGTGGTTTCTGTCATGATTCTCCATTGAAAGAGAGAGAATTTCAAGCCATTTGTTTGAAATCCATTTTTTTAAATTCCAAGTTAGTATCATTTTTTTTTGAGTTGGGTCTTTCATAATTTGAGTTGTAGGGTTTGTCCATTAGGTATTCCATAGTTGGAAGTTGAGTCAAAACCTAGTTTTCTAGTAAAGGCTTAAAAGTTCAAGAAATATTTACCTGAATTCACTTGTATTTCATTTTTTAAAGCAAGTTTATTTGCATTGTAAACATGTGCATTTTTGGTTGAAACTAACACCCTTGATTTGCAGAACTTGAGTTGTTAATAAAATGACCAAAATTATTGAGTTATTAGATTTGCTAAATACTTTAATACACACCATTTTTCATGATACAATCAAAATCAGCAAGGTCACTCTCTCCAATATTGAAACCCATGTACAAAATTCTCAAGATAAGCTTGAGTTTTTGCAGCTCAAATATTAGCTACAACAAGATGAGATGCAACATAAGAGTCATCATTCTGAATTGGTTCTTGTTTATACCAACTCCCTTTTTTAGTCTGAAGTTGACTCCCATCAGTACTAAGAGATTGATCAAATTTGTGAGGCCATTTCAAGAGCATATTTGCATAAATATGTAGAGGTTCATGTTGCACTTTCCAATCCCATCATTAGACCTTGGGAGGAACTCATCAACAACCATAATAGAACCAATATTGGATATGCCAAGGATGTGTTCTTTCACATTCCAAAATATTCTAAACCCATCAAGTTTCAAATTGCTAGGTTTCTTTAGAATGGTTCATCTTGACTTGTTCAACATCCTTCTCCTCTTCCATAACCACAATATATTTTCAAAATGACAACATTGTGATTAGATTGGCCATGTGAAATATTAGTGTTTTTATATTCGCCCTTGTAAGAATTGTCGAAACCACACTCATCATTCAGACATATGCTACAGAACCAAGACTCCTA
The DNA here is from genome assembly GCA_034641835.2 of Pinus albicaulis. Lineage (NCBI taxonomy): Eukaryota > Viridiplantae > Streptophyta > Pinopsida > Pinales > Pinaceae > Pinus > Pinus albicaulis. Next base: position 1,216,895,774 of record CM076577.1, read on the forward strand.
CAAGAATGAAGATTCACCTTGGATGGATTTGTTGGAAATATGTTGTCATTCATGGTAAAGGAAAAGGTAAAGGTAATGGAAAATATTGGAAAAAAAAAGCATGGAAATAATTGGTGGAAAAGGAAAAATTAACAAAGGTGGAAAAGGCAAGCATGGAAATTGCAAAATGTAGAAATATGTAAATGGATTCAACTGATCTTTTAATCTAATAAAAGAAAATACTGAATCACTTCTACAAATTGTGGAAACCAATTTTGATCACACAATCACATAACAAGTAAGAGAAATAAATTATCAATCGCACAACAAAATATGTATCTGGGGAAAGAAAATGCTCTAAACCCTGCTATCTCTATATTTCATAAAGTCAATATCATGAAACAATAGAATGTTATTCCCCTTCCTGAGAAACTTCTGCACTCTACTGATTGTCTCACTCTAATATAGGAAAAATCGGTCCAATACTTAACCAATTCTCTGCCTCTGTTTGACCAACCCTGCTTGCACATTTTTCGAGGAATTGTGGCCCTATTAATAAGGAAATTCCCAAGAATTGATTGCACAATTCCTTCAAGGAATCATGTTGACCTCATGCAGGACCTGTACAATTCTGATATTTATCTTCCCTTAAACCCTAATATAAACCGGGCCTTCCTTAGAACTGACATGCAACATCTATTTATAGTGAATTATTAGATAATTGATTGATCATTGCATGTGAATTAAATAATATTTAATTCATTGGACCTATCACTAGCTCATCTATTAGTTAGAACTAGTTAAACTAATTTTAACTCAAATAATTGAGTTAACTAATTTCAACTCACAAATAACTGTAACTGGACCCCTTAAAACTTAGAGTGGACTCTACATGCCTCCAATTTGACCTCCAACTCGAATTAAATGAGCTAAATAAGTCTTCCTGACTCAGTTAACACTTACAAGTTGTCATGTGATAGAATTACAATTTTACTTCTAAATTAATTAAGGGATAATCAAATTAGAAACCATATTGGGGTTCCATTTCAATGCTCTCTCTCAACAAGAAATGGATTATCTGCTACCCTAATCCTGTCTCTATGGAACTCGAATTTTCTTCTTGACATTGCCTTCGTCAAGATGTATGCATTACGTTCCTATGTGGGAATGTAATCTAATGACATAATCTGCCTCTGAACACAATCTCTGAGATGGTGATACAAGATATCAATATGCTTGGACCTGTCATGAAAAACTAGATTAACCGAGAGTTTGATTCAACTATGGTTATCAAAATATATCACCGTCGGATCCATATATCGACCAAACAAAACAACAAGTATCTTCCTCATCTAGAAGGCCTCACTTGCTGCCTGATTGGCATCCTTGTACTCTGCCTCTATTAAATCGAGTGTAACTGATCTCTGTTTCTTATTTTACTTGGAAACTATTGTTGATCCTATGTTGAAGATTCCCCCTAATGTGCTCTTCCTATTGGATGGACTCCCTACCCAATCTACATCAGTGACGCCTTGAAGCTTTCCTCCCTTTGTCTATTTGTACCATATCCCATACTCTGTAGTGCCTCTAAGGTATTTCAAGACATGTTTGCTTGCCTTCCAAAAGATCTTGGTAGGCTTAACCATAACTTGACTAATATGGTTAACTGCGTAGAATATTTCTATTCATGTGATCACCAAATACATTAGTGAACCAAGAAGCTACCTATAAACAATAACATCTACTACTTCTCCTGAAGTAGCATCCTCCTTCCTCTAGTTTCCAGATAGTGGAGTCTCCATGGGTTTGCTGCCCTCTAAATGGAAATTCCTGACGATCTCATTGGCATACTTTCCTTGAGATAAAAATAGCTCCCCATATCTTTGCCACATTTCCAATCCCAAGAAATAGTGTAAGAGCCCCATGTCCTTCATCTAAAATTCTCTTGCAAGATCCTCTTTGCAAGACTTGATGAGCTTCTCATCACCTATTAGTATCAGATCAATGAAATAAACTAAAATAATAAAAATCTTACCTTATACCACAATATGATAAAGGTTTGCATCCTCTTCACTCTTGGTGAATCCCAACCCAGTGAAATAACTATCGATCCTGGTAATCCAACCATGAGGTGCTTGCTTTAACCCATACAATGCTCTCTTGAGTCTGCACACATGTGACTCCTTGTCTAAGGTCTCAAAAACTTCTAGATACTTATGTATACCTCTTCCTCAATCGCCCCATTGAGGAAGATTGTCTTTACATCAATTTGATGTATCTTCCATCCCATCTACGCTGAGAGTGCAAGTATGGATATGATTGATGAGTACCTTATGACTGGTGAAAAAGTCTCATCATAATCAATCCCTACACCTGAGATAACCCTATGGCCATGAACCTGGCCTTGCGCTTCTCCACACTCCCATATGTTGCCTACTTCACCTTGTAGATCCACCTAGACCCTACAACTAACTTCACCTCTGCTATTGGGAAAAATTCCCATGCACTGCTTCTGATAATGGAGTCATACTCCTCAGCCATGGCATCAACCCTAACTAGCTGCTACACTACTTCCACGAAATATGATGGTTCTATCTCTATACCTTCACTCATAAGAGCCATGTATCCAGTGTACTGCTCTGGGGACCTTCTCTTCCTGCACTGTGATGTGGGTTCTTCCACATTCTCTCTCGCATCTAGCAACAACCTGTCAGCCTCTCTGGTGTGATTCCTTCCATCTCAGGATGTCTCTGCATGAGTGGGTGCCTTCACTCTCTTCACCTCTTCTTGTGGCTGCTCCACATCCTGAGGTTCTTCTTTTGGAGGTAATATATTCTCAATTACATCCAACTGAAGTGCCCTCTCAACGGAAATTCACATGGCTTTATCTTCATCTAATTTCACATCTCTTCTGACCACTGTCATCCTGTGTGCTGGAAAGTACACCCGATAGTTGTGAGGTGTATCAGCGTGTTAACCACTGGAGTGGCACCTGATGATTATATGAAGACTATATGCCCAAGGATGAACCAAAGGACACTTGTACCATCATATATCATCAGCTCAACAGAGTTTTTAAACTCTACTTCTACTTCTTATCATTTTCTCTTCTACCCAGATTCCACGCCCTATGGGGAATTGTAATAAGTGATGCTAGTAATGATGAATTTGAGTCATTATTGAGTTTGTAATAGGCCTAGGTATCTTGATACCTTTCCAAAAAGTGAGTATTACTCTGGGATTTTTTTTTCACTCGGTTAATTATCATCTCCCTATCAAGACTTAATATAATTAATTGAGTTGTTTCCTCCAATTTTACCCCAAAGCTAGAGTAAGGCTTGGTGGTGAGGCCTTGGGTGAGTCCTAGTGTCTAGAGTCAATTTATATTTCCATACTAGGTTAGACAAAAAAATTCGTGGAATTCGGTTAAGTCTAGGTAGTGATTTTTTAATTTTTTAGATTTCTCACAAGTCGAAAATTGCAATAAAAATTGTAATTGAATTGTAATAAGTGTTGCCTAGAGAAGTTGTATGGGGTATGAGTAATCAAAATTACACCTCTCACCCTCAATTTTCTACCATGACACACTTTGAGGGGTTAAAAATGTATTTCAAACCCTCAAAACCTACTTTTCCTAAGTTTAGTGGGAAATCTCACAATTAAGTAAAAAATTAAATAAATAGAGAAAAATAAATATCCACACATGCTAAATGTTGTGTAATTTAGGTGGAAAATTATGGAGAAGTTAAAGTGAAGTCTCATTGTTAGGTTACTATATTACTAGTATAGTTCCTTATTGTTGTTAGTGTAACCCCCTTATTGTTATTATTGTACCCCTGTAACACCCATATTGTTATTATTGTGCCCTTAAGTTATTATTGTTAGGTCCGCTAGGATTACATTGTGGCCCCATGGACTCTTATATATAGAAAGGAGGTTTTGTAATTTGTATCATCCAAGAATTGTTCATTCATGTAATGTATTGGAGGTTTCCCCCTCAAAGTGGCTTATTTCTAGGGCATTGATATCTCTTTTCTTCTATTTTTGGAGCTGGTTTCACAACATTTGGTATCACAACTTTGGATTCTAGGGTTTCGCTGCTCCAAACAGGTCATTGTAGAATTTTCAATATAATTTTTTTTCTATGAAGGTTCAGAAGCTGAAATTTTTAGAGTGCAAAGCTGAAATCCTGAGGAACATCATCACAATATTTCAAAGTTTGTTTCACAATATTTTTGGAGATATGATCTGTTGAAGTTAGGGCTTTTTGTAGGCTCCTAAATTTCACTTAAAAAGGTCATCGTGGAATGTTTGCTATAAATTTTTTTCTACGAAGGTTTAGAAGCTGAAATTTTTAGAGTGCGAAGAAAAAATCCTGAGGAACATCGTCGCAAACTTTCAGATCTTGGTTCATAATATTTTCGGAAATATGATCTGTGGAATTTAGGTCATTTTCAAGCTCACAAATTTCATCTTAAAGAGGTGATCGTGGGAAAATATTCATAACTCCCTCTCTCTAAGCATCGGATTGGAATTATGTAAAAAGTGACTAGAAGTACATAGACTACAGTTTCCTATCTATAAAAATCAGAGCCAAAGGAGAAAACAGTCACACGTGGCAAGTCGTACAAGTTCTCTCTACTGAACTAGTCCATAATTAGGTCATTATGGGAGATTGGACATAACGTTGTCTTGAAGAAAATAAAATCAAGTTAGAACTATGGCATTTGAAAGAGGCTTCAGAGGACTACTATAGGGCCGAATTTTAGATATTGAGGATCTGCAAGTATAGAGATAAGTCAATTTCAATATCGAGCTCCTAAAAAGCAAGTAAAAGGTGTGTATTTTTTTTCTTCGAACTGTGTAATTCTTGTTTGAAGAATCAAGTTGAATTGATTGCAAGGGCATATTGTAGAATATATTTCATTATTGGGTTATGAAATGCCTCCTAAAAAGAATTCAACACCCATTAGGCCTTTAGAAGGCTCTACTATGACTCATGAAGATGAAGAATGGCAACATGACATATTAAATTTACAAGAGCAAGTGCAACATATTTCGCTTTGGAAAAGGGCAACAAAAAATGACATGGAAGTTTTGAAGAAAGGCGTGGAACTAAGATGGATGATTTGAAGAAAGGCATGGAATCTAAGATGGATGGTTTGAAGAATGGCATGGAAGCTAAGATTGATAGCATGGAAGCTGGCATGGAATCTAAGATGGATGACATGGAAGCTAAGATCGATGAAAAAATGGAAAACATGAAGAATGATATAAAAGAAGACATGGAAGGTTTGACAAAGTTGATACAACAAATGTTTCCTAATGGTGAAAATATAGTTGAGGAAACTCATGATGAGAAAAAAATAAATGTTAATCATGATTTCATAAACTCTAATGTTGGCAGGAAGAACCACCATATTCCAAAAATGGATATCAGGAAGTTTGATGGAAAGGATCCTGTAACATGGATACTACAGATGGAGCAATATTTTGATCTTAATAATGTGCAAAAGACATAAAAGGTACACATTGCAACTTTACATTTAGAACAAAATACATTTGTATGGTATCAATGACTTTGCTCTGGAAAATGCCATAATATCAAGCTAACCATGGGGGAATATGTATTGAATATTCCAATGCTTTCCATTCCTATGGGAGGTGCTGATGTTGTACTAGGAGTACAATGGTTACAATATTTAGGGACTGTAGCTTTTAATTTTCAAGAACTTTTCTCGAAAATTTTTTCAGAAGGAAAGGAAGTAGAATTACTGGGTATTGTAGGGAATTTGGGAAAGATAATAAGCTCTAATGTCATGACAAAGCTTCTAAAGAAAGAACAATGAGGCGTAATTGCACAATTATGCTCACTAGAAGTTCCAACATCAAAATAATCTATTTTTGCAGATCTCCAAAAAGTCTTGGACAATCATTCTAAGGTTTTTGAAACTTCCAAAGGACTCCCACCTATTTGTGATCATGATCATGCTATTCATTTGATTCCAAGAAGTGTCCCTCCAAACATCATGCCTTATAGATATCCTTATGTCTAAAAGAGAAAAATTGAATGTATGATTGCAGAAATGTTAGAGGTTGGTATAATTAAACCTAGTCAAAGTTCTTTCTCTGCTTTTGTAGTATTGGTACACAAGAAGGATGGATCATGGCGCATGTGTCCAGATTATAGGGAGCTCAATAAGCTGACCATTAAAGATAAATTTCCCATTCCTGTGATTGATGAATTATTGGATGAATTACATGGAGCAATTTATTTTACCAAGTTGGATCTTCGTTCAGGATATCATCAAATTAGAATGAAGACTGAAGATATTCCAAAAACAGCATTTCGAACTCATGAGGGTCATTATGAATTTTTGGTCATGCCTTTGGCCTTACCAATGCACCTTCTACATTTCAAGGGTTGATGAATTCCATTTTCAAACCCTTCCTTAGAAAATTTTTGCTAGTATTTTTTGATGATATACTAATCTACAACAGGTCTTGGAAGGATCATGTTCAACATGTTGACAGGGTGCTCAAACTATTGCAGGAGAAACAATTATATGCAAAAACATCCAAATGTTTCTTTTGAGTACAAGAGGTGGAATATCTGGGTCATATTGTATCTCACGAGGGTGTTAAGGTAGACCCTAACAAAATTAAAGCCATTAAGGAATGGAAAGTCCCCACAACCATAAAGCAATTGCAAGGATTTCTTTGGTTAACAGGGTATTATCACAAGTTTGTTAAGAATTATGGGAGAATAGCAGCACCTCTAACAACATTATTGAAGAAAGATGCATTTTCATGGACTCCTGAAGCAACTAAGGCCTTTGAACATCTTAAAGAGTCAATGTGCCTAGCACCGGTCTTAGCTATGCCAGACTTCACAAAAACCTTTATTGTGGAATGTGATGCCTCAGGAAATGGAATTTGTGTTGTTTTAATGCAAGAAGGAAGACCCATTGCTTTTGAAAGTTTTCCAATCAAAGGAAAGTATTTACAGAAAGCTATTTATGAGAAAGAAATGTTAGCAATACTGCATGCACTAAAGAAATGGCGAACTTACCTAATGGGAAGACACTTCAAGGTAAAAATTGATCATGATAGTCTTAAACACTTTTTAGAACAAAGACTATCTTCAGAAGAGCAACAAAAATGGGTCACAAAGATGTTGGGTTATGACTTTGAAATAATCTACAAAAAAGGAAAGCTTAATGTTGTTGCAGATGCACTCTCAAGAAAGAATGAAGAGGTGGAAGCATTGCTTTGTGCCATTTCTATTATCCAACCGTATTGGATAACCAAAGAAAGAGATGAATGGAAGAAGGACAAAGATGTATGGACACTCATTCAAAAGTTGCAGCAAGATCCTAGTACATCTGATACATTTAGTTGGAAAATGATTCCTTATGGTACAAAGATCGCTTATATCTTTGTAAGAATTCCCAACTAAAACAAAATATTCTTCTGGAATTGCACACTTCTCCTTTAGGAGGACGCTCAGGATTTTTAAAAACTTACCACAGGGTGAAGAAAGATTTTTTTTGGGATGGCCTTAAATCTGATATTCAAAAGTTTGTGGCGGAATGTTTGGTTTGCCAGCAGAATAAATTGGAGACAATTAAGACCCCGGGACTTCTACAACCTTTATCCATTCCAAGTCAACGTTGGGAGGAGATTTCAATGGATTTTATCAAAGGTTTACCTAAGTCCGAAGGAAAGAATGTCATCATGGTGGTAGTTGATAGACTTACCAAGTATGCACACTTTTTTGCATTATCTCATCCATTTAAAGCAAGTACAGTTGCTACTACATTTATGGACACAATTCAAGAGCTACATGGAAACCCAAGGGTTATTGTGAGTGACAGAGATCCCATTTTACTGGAAAATTTTGGACGGAGTTATTTTCTTGTTTGGGTACTCAATTAGCTCATAGCTCATCTTATCATCCGCAATCCGATGGTCAAACTGAGATAGTAAATAAATGCTTGGAATGATATCTTCGTTGTTTTGTATCTGATAAAAAAACACAATGGGTTAAGTGGTTACCTCTCGCTGAATGGTGGTATAACACTTCCTTCCATATTGTAGCAAAAATGACCCCATTTAGGGCACTTTATGGATATCATCCACCGTCCATCACATCATCTTTAAGAGAAAATTCGAAGGTTCAAGCAGTGGAAGATCACATCGAGTATCAACAAGAAGTTCTTCAGCTCTTAAAGGATAACCTGAATTTGGCACAAAATCAAATGAAACAACATGCACATCAACATAGCAGTGATAGAATTTTTGATGTAGGAGACTGGGTATTTTTACGGCTACAACCATACAAAAAAATGTCCCTCAAGCAAGCTAAGAAGGATAATAAATTATAGCCAAAGTACTATGGTCCTTACAAGGTGTTGCAAAAGATTGGTACTATGGCATACAAATTGGAGCTTCCTGCTTCTTCACGAGTGCATCCAGTTTTCCATGTTTCATGCATAAAGAAGGTAAAAGGTGAAAATATTCCAGTTCAAACAATATTGCCAGAACTTGATGAGGAAGGAAAAATCATATTGGAACCTAAAGCGGTCATGGAAACAAGAACTCGAGAGCTACAAAATCGATCAATTTCAGAGTATCTCATCAAGTGGAAGAACTTACCCACTGAAGATTCTACATGCGAGGATGAGAATTTTATACAGAAGCACCCAGAGCTACTCAAGCATTGAGGACAACACTTTTTTGAAGGAGAGGGGCATGTTAGGTCCCTATATTACTAGTATAGTCCCTTATTCTTGTTAATGTAACCCCATTAGTGTTATTATTGTACCCCTGTAACCCCCATATTGTTATTATTGTGCCTTTAAATTATTATTGTTAGGTCGGATAGGATTAAATTGTGGCCCCATGGACTCCTATATATAGAAATTAGGTTATGTAATTTGTATCATCCAAGAATTGTTCATTCATGTAATGTATTGGAGGTTGCCCCCTCAAAGTGGCTTATTTATAAGGTGTTGATATCTGTTTTCTTCAATTTTTGGAGCTCGTTTCACAACACCCATTGTGATGTGGACTCCCAAAATTAAGGAAAGGACATGTGCTCAAATAAAATCAATTTTCTGGCATTAAATGATAGTTGCTTACTTGGAAATTTGAATTTGTGAACTTAATGCACATTTGAGATGATTTGGGAGAATATTTGATGGATATTTTTGTGGGAAATACTCCCCACATGGGTTACTACCCATATACACATGTCATTCCATCATAAAATTCAAATTTGGCACATAAGGGAAGAAGAAAATGATGTCCACTTTCCAAAATTCGACTTTTACACTTAGCATTGGAGCTCCACTTATCAAATTAAAATTTTCCTTGTGATCTCCTCCCTCTCACCACTTGGCATTTGGCTTTTCATTATGATTTCTCTCATTCTCTTATATAATTGAGCCTTTGTATCTCATTTTTATCATGCAATATGAGCTATTGGGCTAGAGGAGATGCTGTTGAATTGTATTCACCACTTGCAATATAATACAACAGTATTTGTGGTAACTTGTGATGGTGTTCTTCTCCTTGCATATGTGGTAAAATCTTGATTTGTTGTTATGATTCTATTTATTTCTTCATGCTATTGTTTCTTTCATGCTTGTTTCAAGTTATGTTAGTTTGCAACTATCTCATATTAGGGTAACAATTGCATAACTACTCTATGAAAATAAATCTTCTAGTTGATATCAAATGTATCTCTAGGAACTCTTTCTATTACACTTATTTAATTTCATGTGGATCTGATGAGTTGTGGTGAATTTTTGTAGAGTAATCATTCTTTGGTCAAGCATTCAAGTGTGAGGAGAAGTTCTCGGAGGAACCAACCCATTCTCGAAAATATTCAAGGACAACTTGCATGTGTTTAATTCTAAATTCTCATTAATTTCGATTTGTTTTGCATGCATTCTCTTAAGTTTTAGGTTCTTATTTACTACATCAAAATTATATAAAAAAATTTATTTTCGCATAGTGCACTTCATTTATCAATATTTGACTATTTCAAAGAGCTAAGTCATGGCTAATCAAAGAGGAGATCTTCCTCATACTCTTTGGCCTAGCCTCTTGTAGATTATTTTTGTAATATACTTTGTGATTTCTTGAGCTAAAATTTTTTATTGTAGATTTTCTCTAACTTGTTGTCTTGAAACTACTTTCATGTTTCATCTTCAGAAAACTACTTACAAGTTTGCATGCAGGATCTTGGGGCTCCAACTTCCATATTATTCCTCTCTCTTCGTCGTGGAACTCAAAGAGGCTTTAACTCTCCTCTTCATCCTCAAAAAATCTGCATTTTGTTAAGATTTTGTAGGCTTCAAATTTCAGAAATTTTCAGCAAGGAAATGTCTATGGCTCAAGTCTAAATTGTGAATACTTTCCTTGGATTTTAAAGAAGAATTCATAGTTTTCTCCTTCTTGTAACAAATAATAAAATTCTTGGTTTTGGGAGCATGGGTTTTACCCATTGGTATCACTATCTCTCCATCTTTTGGAGAGGATTGAAATTGTGATTTTGTTCGTTTATTTCATTTTTCATGCATAACATCTAATTGAGAAATTAACACTACATGCATTACACTCATTTTGCATGAACTTTAATTTAATTATCTACAAGTTTCAAGTGTTTTCACTTTCATAGTAAGTTCAAACTTTGGCATGCATGCACTTTTAACTTGAATCTTGTTCCAAGTCTACTTATGCTTCACCTTTAATTACATCTTACATGCATCAAGTATTTGGGCAAGACTTCTCCATAAATTAACATTATATTTCACGTTAAATAAGTACATTTCAAGTTAAAGTTAATTTTCATGTTTGGTTAATTCACTAGCATGCCCCAAGAAAGCACTAAATTTTTACTCCAATATAATTTGGTCGAATAGATAGTTGGTTGAATGATCTGTTCACCCCTTGTGATTTTACTGACATTCCGGGCTATCCGAATTTTATTCTAGATGAAGCCATTGAGGCTATCGATGAGTTGCCTAGTTTTCTACGTAACAATGCCATTAGCATCGAAACTCACCTTAGGAATTTCCACATTTGTGTGAGAAAATGGTGCCATGATATTAACCATGATGACGTTAAAATGAAAATTTTCATATTTTTATTAGATGGAAAGGCTATGGATTGGTTCATAGAATTTCCCGCTAACAATTTTTATTCTCTAGAATCAATCATTGAAAGGTCAAAGTGAAAACTCAAGAAAATGAGAATTATAGGGATCTCATCAGGGAATTAACTCAAACGATTAAGGATATGCAACTCAACCAAGCTCAAATCATTAAAAACACAGTAAATAATTCACACACAATAAAGGCCATGGAGTTCAATCATTCTAATTAGATGACCTCTATTCAAACAAGTGCAATTAATCAACACCATGGAAACAAATCATGACAAGGAAATAAGTGCTATGAAGGCTAATTAAGACATTTTTCAAAATAGGCTGGAGGAAATGGAAAGATCACTGGTGCAAAAATTCCAACATAGAAGAGATGAGAAATGGGAAAATAACAAAGAAACAGATCACAAGCCTCCCAATCCATTGAATCAAGCTTCATATTATTATGAGGAGGTCATTTCCTCCTTTGAAAAATTGTTGATTAAATGTGACTCGGATCACAAGGAAACTAAGGGGAATTAGGTTTATACTTATGATATTGGTCCATCACCCATGCCAGAGCAGATGCAAAATGGAGAAAGGCAGGTCATGGAAGTCTTGGATACTTCAAATTCTCCATCTGAGCACCTTCAAGATCATGCAGAAAGGTCTAATTTTATCACATTAACATCATAATCTATCAAGAAAAAAAAAATGGAAAGGATTTGGTAAATTTGATGATGATGTATAAAAAAAAGTTGGGACAAATCAAAGTCCTAAGATATTAAGAATTGGACAGGGCACATTAGAAAGCAGCCCATGGATCTGCCTAAAAGTAGGCAGGTTCTCAACATGAACTTCATTGAGGGCATATGATGCCATGGGGCATTTTTTTGTATCATATTTCTAACCTTATCCCTTGTAAATTTTGTTTAAGTAGATTTATTTCACTAATAAATTATGCTCTTAGAATAAAATTTCCATTTATGTACTTGATTTTATTTTATGACACTTTGAATGGATACTGCTAATATATATCTGTGGTCAGTGGATGCAGATTCCAAGTTCATGCACACTATCACTTCATATCTAACATGCATCCCCATATGTAGCCAAATTCTAACCACTAGAGTGGCACCTGATGATTATATGAAGACTCCATGCCCAAGGATGAACCAAATAACACTTTTACCATTAGATATCCTCAGTTCAACAGATTTTTTAAACTCTACTTCTACTTCTTATCATTTTCTCTTGTACCGAGATTCCTTGCCCTACGAGGAATTATAATAAGTGATGCTAGTAATGATGAATCTGAGCCAGTATTGAGTCTATAATAGGCCTAGGTATCTTGGGACCTTGCCAAAAAGTGAGTATTACTCTGGGAGGTTTTTTTCACTCAGTTAATTATCATCTCCCTATGAGGAGTTAATAATTAATTGAGTTTTTTCCTCCACTTTACCCCAAATACGGAGTACGGCTTAATGGTGAGGCCTTGGGTGAGTCCTAGTGTCTAGATTCAATGTATATTACCATACTAGATCACACAAAAAATTTCGTGGAATTTAGTTAGGTGTAGGTAGTGATTGTTTAATTTTTTAGATTTCCCGCAAGTCGAAAATTGCAATAAAAATTGTAATTGAATTGTAATAAGTGTTTCCTAGAGAAGTTGTATGGGGTATGAGTAATCAAAATTTCACCTCTCACCCTCAAATTTCTACTCTGACACACTTTGAGGGGTTAAAATGTGTTTTGAACCCTCAAAACTCACTTTTCCTTAGTGGGAAATCTAGCAATTAATTAAGCTAAAAACTAAATAAATAGAGAAAAATAAATATCCACACATGCTAAATGTTGTGGAAATGAGGTGGAAAATTATGGAGGAGTTAAAGTGGAGTCCCAAGGTGATGTGGAATCCTAATATCAAGGAAAGGACATGTGCTTAAATAAAATCGAATTTCTAGCATTAAATGAGAGGTGCTTACTTGGAAATTTGAATTTGTGAAGTTAATGCACATTTGGGAGGATTTGAGAGAATTTTTGGTGGAGATTTTTGTGGAAAATTTTCCCCACATGGGTTACCACCCATATACACTTGTCATTCCATCATAAAATTCGAATTTGGCACATAAAGTAAAAATAAAATGATGTCCACTTGCAAGAATTCGATTTTTACACTTGGCATTGGAGCTCCACTTATCAAATTCGAATTTGCCTTGTGATCTCCCCCCTCTCACCACTTGGAATTTGGTTCCTAATTGTGATTTTCTCCCTTTCTCTTATATAAGTGAGCCTTGGGCTATCATTTGTATCATGTAATACGATCTCTTGGGCTTGAGGAGTCTCTGCAGAATTGTATTCACTTCTTTCAATATAATACAAGAAGTTTTGGGGTAACTTGTGATGATATTCTTCTCCTTGCATATGTGGTAAATTCTTGACTTGTTTTTATTCTTCTATTTATTTCTTCATGCTATTGTTTCTTTCATTCTTGTTTCAAATTATGATAGTATACAACTATCTCATATGAGCATAAGAATTACTTAAATACTCTAGGAAAATAGATCTTTTGGTTGATGTCAAATATATCTCTAGGAACTCTTTCCATTGCACTTATTTAATTTCATGTAGATCTAATGAGTTGTGGTGAAGTTTTGTTGAGGAATCATTCTTTGGTGAAGCATTCAAGTGTGAGGGGAAGTTCTCGTAGGAACCAACCCATTCTTGAAAATATTCCAGGAGAACTTGCATGTGTTTAATTATAAAGTCTCATCTATTTTGATTTGTTTTGTAGGCGTGCTCTTAAGTTTTAGGCTCTTATTTATTACACCAAAATTATATATAATAATTTATTTTTGACATAGTGCACTTCATTTATCAATATCTAGCTATTTCAAAGAGTTAATTCATGGCTAATCAAAGAGGAGATCTTGCTCATACTCTTTGGCCTAGTCTCTTGTAGATTATTTTTGTAATATACTTTGTGATTTCTTGAAATAACATTTGTTATTGTAGATTTTTTCTAACTTGTTGTCTTACGGCTACTTGCAGGTTTCATCTTTAGAAAACTACTTACAAGTTTTCATGTAGGATCGTGAGGCTCCAACCTCTAGATTATTTCTCTCTCTTGGCTGTGGAGCTCGAAGAGGCTTTGCCTCTCTTATTCATCCTCAAAAAATCAACATTTTTTTGAGCTTTTGTAGGTCTCAAATTGAAAAAATTTCAGCAAATAAAGGTCTATGGCTCAAATCTAAATTGTGAAGATTTTCCTTAGATTTTAGAGAATACTTCAAGTTTTCTCCTATTGTAACAACTAATAAAATTCTTGTTTTTCGGAGCATGGATTTTGACCATTGGTATCCCTATCTCTGCATCTTTTGGAGAGGTTTGGTGTTTTTATTTTGTTGGTTTATTGAATTTTGCATTCATAACATCTAATTGAAAAATTAACACTACATGCATTACACTCATTTTGCATGCACTTTAATTCAATTTTCTACAACTTTCAAGTCTTTTCACTTTCATAGCAAGTTCAAAATTTGGCATTCATGCACTTTTAACTTGAATCTAATTTGTCATGAATCTTGTTCCAAGTCTACTTATGCTTGACCTTTAATTACATCTTACATGCATCAAGTATTTGGGCAATATTTCTCCATAAAGTAACATTCAATATCATGTCAAGTTAGTACATTTCAAGTTAAAGTTAATTTTCATGTTTGGTTAATTCACTTACATGCCCCAAGCAACCACTAAAATTTTACCTCTAACATAAGTTCGTTGAATAGACATTTCTATACTCCTATATTGACTCCTCACTATGAGATCCATATCTTTGGGTGAGGATGAGGTCTGAGGATTGAATAGTTGAATTGTGACCTTGCTTTGGAACTAATTAATAAAATAAACCAAGAGCATTTTTTATCACATTTACCTTACTTTCCAGTTCTAAATTTTTTCTTTCTTGATGGTTTAGAGTCTCACATGCAACATCATTTCCTATTTTCAAGCATTTACTTTCATGCAAGTATTGTAATCTATTTTGCAACAAGTTTAGTTTAATTTTCTTGTACTTGGAACATTGTCTACTTTAGAAAACTCCCTTTCATGTTTAATGATCATCATGTTCATGAATGGTTTTTGAGTCTCATTTTCTTTTCTAGTACTCTTATTTCATGTTGCAAGGATAATTGCATGTTGTTATCTTGGTTTTACATTTGAATTTTTCTATAATCTCATTTACATTCTCCAAAATAGATAACTAATTGTTTCATTTTGAACAATATAGTTTCACGTGCTTGGATTCATAAATTTGTTTATCTAGAAGGGATTTATAATATATCGTGCTATATTTTCGTGTTTCAACTTTTCAGGATTACTTTTTCTTTCCATTTGAAAGCATTTTACTTCATCTAAGAAAATACAATTTAATTTTAAAGAGTAATACTTTGAAGCCACTGGTTTTCATATGCTTTATGCTTATCTTATGTATTGATGATTATTGCTCATATCAGATTTTCTTATAAATATTAATAACTAATATATTTAATTTCAACAATTCTCCTAGAAACCTCACATTTCAACTTAGTTTTCTTTTAGGGACCATCCCCCATAGCTAACCTAGGAGATAGCTTAAACGAAGAGATTAGGGATTAGTGTTACAACCCCTTCTTTGAGTTCCTTGCCACCAACCACACCATGTGGGGTTAAAGGATTTTCCCACTAACTGTAGGTAGGTGTAGGTGGTTGTTGAAAATGCAACAAGATGATGGAGCTTATTGAAATGAAGTCGCCTTCACTAAGTGGGCCCGCAGGCTATTTTTGGCGCAAAGTCTATTTTTAGACTATGTCTATTTTTAGACATATGGAGCATGGTCTAGGAGTTGCAGTATGCTATTCTTGGATGATTGGTCGAGTTGGTAAAAATAAATGGACCTCTATTTTTAGACATTTGGGCGGAGTCTATTTTTATACTGCCAGGCTAAAAATAGAAAAGTCAAATATTATTTACCCTTAATAATATTTGGACTATAAACTTCAGTTTATCCTCTTGCAGCACTTCAGTTGGAGCTAAGGATGTGGTCCATGCATCTGAAAAAGGAATTACGCTATTCCTAGGGGTTTGGTGAGCTCATGCATGGTTGAATTCAGTTAGAACTCAAGTGGAGGAGTTTGGTGGAGTTGATGAGACAGTTGGTGGAGTTGTGTTCATGTTAACTTAGTTGAACTAGTTGTATTTAGTTTAACTGGATAATACACTAGAGATGAGTGAGGTGAATTAAATATTATTTAATTCACTAAATATTAACTCATTATTCAACTAAAGAACACATCAGTTGACTGTAGTGCATGGACAGTTCAGTGAAGACTAGTGGAAGAGGTAGATGAAAGGGTGAGTTTGCTATTAGTTGTGACATTAGTTGTGCATGAGATTTGCACAAGAATTGGAGGATATTTCCAATGAGGATTGCGCAGATCAAGCCAGTGGGATTCGAACTTGGATCTCTCATTACACCAACTTGGATTGCGTAGTAGAGGCAGGAAAATAGTGGAGGAGTTTTGAACCCGTGACTTGTTCAAAACTGAGCTAGTTTGTGTGTAACTTTTGGAGATAGTACTGAGTACTTGTGAGGAGTATTGTGCTATGTATTGTTACATGTTATCTTCTATTATAATATACAAAATAGCTGGGGGTTTTCAGCTATAAGCTTTCCCCATTACATATTTTGTTTATGTGCGCATGCGATTGTTTCTATTTCCGCATATTGATGATCAATTGTAGAAGAGGTTATGTGTTATGCATGAATTCAAATTAGTGTGTGACCAGGATAATCTCGGTGGGTAAATATTCATTATTCAGCAAATTTCTACATCGTATCGGAGCGAACTGATCATCGGGATCTATTACAGTGATTACAATTATTTCGGTAGACAGAGTCTGTAATGGGCCAAGTAGCCTCTGGATCCATCCTTTCTCTAAAAGGTGATATATCCAGTAAATGCCCTTACAGTCGATCTCTATGCTAGAAATAACTTGTTCTCACAGATCCAGAAGCAGTTGAGTTTTGAGCTTGGAATTCGAATTTTGCAGCGGATTGTTTTCTTGGTGCCGGAGTTTTGCAACTCAAGTATGCCCTTGAAGGCAGTTCGAATTATGTTGCATGGAAGGACCGGATGGAGGCGGTATTAGATGATAACGGGCTGAAGGAGTTCATATATATGGATGTCCAAAAGCCTATTGATCTTGTTGAAGTTGAGGCTTGGCAAAAGAAGATGGCGAAATGTCGAAGGATTCTGTTGGAGGGCATGAAGGATCACATTGTATCCAGCCTGCATGGAAAAGATTCTCCATATACTATGTGGAAAGCGTTGACAGATCTATTCCAGAGCAAGAGCGACCAAAGGAAGCTGGAGCTCAAGGATAAACTCAGAAAAAATAAGATGGAGAAAGGCGACAGTATCTCCAAGTACCTCACGAAGTTCACTCAATGCAAAGATGAGCTAGGAAGTGTGGGGGTGACTGTCGATGATGAGGAATTGGTGGACCTGGCTCTCCTTGGTCTTCCGAAGAGTTGGAATTCCTATCAGGACTCTGTCAATGGTCGGGAGAAGTTGCTGAGATGGGAGCGACTTTGGTCAGATCTCATGCAAGAGGAGATCAGGCGGACTACCAGGGACGGATCTTCATCAAAGGCATTTGATGAAGAAAATTATGCTTTGGCTGCCAAAGCAAAGAAGGGGAAGAGCAAGAAAGCTTCTCAGTCTGGTGTGAAAGGCAAGAAGCAAGACATGTCCAAGGTGAAGTGTTCTCACTGTCACCAGCACGGACACTATGCCACAAATTGTCTGCATAAGAAGAAAAATAAGAAGGATGCTGGATCTGCAGCGGGAGAGGCATTGGCCTCCCAGTTTGAACTGGATTTTTCATTGATCGCATGCTTGGTCTCAAGTGTGATTGGATCAGTATGGTTCTTGGACAGTGGTGCGTAATTTCACATGACAGGAGATCGGGATCTGTTTTCAGATCTGGAGGAAAAAGATCTTGGAGTGCACATCGAGATGGGCGATGATGGTAGATACAGTGCGACTGGTATCGGTACCATTTCCTTTGAGAGGGAGTCTGGTAAACCCTTCGTATTGAAGGAAGTGATGCATGTTCCAGGATTGAAGAAGAATTTGATCTCTGTGGCGATGTTAGAAGACAAGGGGTATGATGTTGTCTTCAGCGAAGGAAAGGCTTTCCTGCGCAGTAAGACAACTGGAGAAACCCGGAAGATAGGGGTTCGAATCAAGAACCTTTATCAATTGCAAGTAGATGGCTGCGCAGCAATGGCATGCAAGGCAGAAGGAGTGGTGAGTCGGGATGATGGCGAGCTGTGGCACCGGAGATTGGGCCACCTTCACCATGGAGCTTTGAAGATACTGCAGCAGATTTCTACTGGGCTTCCTAAGGGCACTCTTGCGCAGTCAGATCAGTGCAAGGGGTGTACTTTGGGGAAGTATGTGAAAGCCACCTTTCACGAGAAGGATAGTCGTGCCACGATGATCCTTGAGAGAGTTCACACAGACGTGTGTGGTCCTTTCTCTGTAGCTTCGACAGCAAAGCACAAGTACTATGTGATCTTTGTTGATGATTTCTCTCGGAAGTGCTGGATCTTCTTCATGCAGAAGAAGAGCGAGACATTTTCTAAGTTCTGTGAATTCAAGGCGCTAGTTGAGAAGGAATCGGGGAAGCATGTGAAGGCTCTTAGGAGCGACAATGGTGGTGAATTCATCTCTACTGAATTCAAAGACTTTTGCAGCACAGAAGGGATTCGGAGAGATCTCATCGCACCCCATAACCCACAGCAGAACGGGGTGGCTGAGCAGAAGAACAGAACGATCGTGGGTGCTGCACGAGCGATGTTGCATGATTAGGGCCTACCCCTTCACTTGTGGGCTGAGGCATGCAATACAACAGTGTATGTGCAGAACCGTTGTCCTCACAAGGTTCTTGGCATGAGTACACCGAAGGAGGCTTATTCTGGCAAGAGGCCTGATATTTCCCATTTGCGGATTTTTGGTTCTCCTATCTACATGCATGTGACGAAGGATGCGAGAAGGAAGCTGGATCCAATTGCTGAGGTTGGAATATTTGTGGGGTACACTGATACACCTCACAACTACCGGGTGTATTTGTAAGACAGTCGCAAGACTGTTGTGCGACGGGATATAAAATTTCAGGAGGAGAAAGCCATGCAGTGTTCACTTGAGAGGGAGCTACACTTGCATGCAGATGAGGAGCTGTTAGTTCCTAAGGAGGAGCTTCCTGATGTGGATCAGCCACAAGAGGAGGTTCAGGAGGTGGAAGAAACCACCCAGGCAGCGCCAACCATCAGAGGGCGCATGCGCACTACAGAAGCTGAGCGACTGGCTCGGGATGCAGAGAAGGTTGTAGGACCACCTACAGCACAGCGCAGACAGAGACAGTCACCGGATCGGTACACCGGATACATGGCTCTTGTGAGTCAATGTGTTGTGACGGAGCCATCCTCTTTTGAGGAAGCTGTGGAGGAACCCGCATGGGTTGATGCCATGATCGAAGAATATGATTCGATCATCAGGAACAGTGCATGGGAGATTGTCCCAAGACCGGTGGGGAAATCATTGGTGGGTTCGCGATGGATCAACAAGGTGAATCAAAGCCGCCGACGGAGTGTGGAGAAGTACAAGGCAAGATTTTTTTCCCGTGGCTTCTCGCGCATCGAGGGGATCGATTATGAGGAGACCTTTGCACCTGTTGCAAGGTACTCTTCCATACGGACGATCCTAGCTCTCTCAGCACAGATGGGATGGCACATCCATCATATGGATGTGAAGACTGCGTTCCTCAACAGAGTCATTGAGGAGGAGGTGTACATAGAGAAGCCTGAAGGTTTCGTGATCTTCAGCAGTGAGTCGCATGTTTTCCGACTCAAGAGAGCATTGTACGGGCTGAAGCAAGCACCTCGTGCTTGGTACACACGGATAGCCAGTTATTTCACCGGACTTGGATTCTCCAAGAGTGAGGCAGATGAAAACCTATACCAAATTATGGTGGAGGGTAAGCTTTTAATCATTGTAATTTATGTTTATGATTTAATTCCAATGGGTGATGAGCAGTCGATACAATAATGCAAGGCAGATCTTGCAAAGGAGTTCGAGATGAAGGATTTGGGCCTCCTTTATTATTTCCTTGGATTGGAAATATGGCAGCGGGAAGGGGAACAGTTTGTGTCTCAAGGAAAGTATGCCCGGGAGATACTGGAGAAGTTTCACATGCAAGGCTGCAAGCCTATCGACACTCCTCTTCCGGTGCTGAGAAGGAGGATGCTACTTCAGCAGAGGTAGTGGATGCCACTGTCTATTGATAGTTGGTGGGGTCGCTTATGTATCTGGTCAATACACGACCCGACATATGTTATGCTGTTAACCAGCTTTCGCAAGCTATGGTTAAGCCTACCAAGCTCGTCTGGAAGGAAGGAAAGCATGTATTGCATTATCTTAGTGGCACATCGGGGTATGGTCCGTGGTACGCATGTGAGGATGGAGCGAAGCTTGCGTCTACCGATTCGTATTGGGAAGGAGCCCAACCGACCGAAAGATCACATCCGGAGGAATTTTCACATATGGAGGGATCTTTAGTATTGGGTCGACAACCGTTTCTTGGTACAGCAGGAAGCAGATATCCATGGCACTCAGTTCAGCAGAGACTGAGTATATCGCAGCAATTTTGGCTGCATGCGAGGCCATATGGATGAGGAAGATTCTGGTCGGGTTGTTTGGGTCACACTTGGAGCCTACTGTGATTTATTGTGATAACCAAAGTTGCATTAAACTCTTGGCTAATCCAGTATTTCATGATAGATCCAAACACGTTGACATCACGTACCATCATATCAGATATTTTGTGTAGCAGAGAGTGATGTTACTTTCATATATTCCCACGGAGGATCAAGATGGTGATATCTTGACGAAGGCGCTCACCAGAGAAAATTCGAATTCCATTGTGAGGCGTGGATAGGGATGTAGATAATCCATCTTGTTTTGAGGGAGTGTTGATGATCCGTGGATTAATCGTGATACAAGTACAAGTGGCCCGAGTAAAAGGTTAAAAAAAATAAAAGCGTTCTATTGTTATCAAACCAAGTTCATGTTGTAGATCTCGTCTTTCTGATTCCAACGGCGTAGACGACACTCAATTCTGAGTCCGTATGAAGAAGTTATAAGCGGTGAAAGTTCCAGGTTGACTTGGTGACTCGACAGCCTTAAGGAAGGCGCAAATTCGACTTTTTCTGGCCACCGGATTCCGGCAAGCTCAGGCCAGATTCCGGGCAAATTTGTGCCCTGTTTAAAATGACTCCTACGGCCACAAACCGAATTTTCAAAAATGGCCAGTTTGTTTTATGTTAAACAAAAATGATTTTAAAAAAAAGGGGCGACGGGTGGTCAAACCCCGTCGACCCCCTCCTCCACATATTACATGGCACCATATAACAATGGGCCAGCGGGAATTGAACTCCGTCTTCGGCCGCAAGGGTCAGTTCGGCCCATCCCGGCGGCCCAACCACGGCTGCCAACCCAAACATATATATACGACATATATGTTTTAAAACAACTCAACAATACAACGTATATGATATTCGTTCAACCACATCAACATTAATTTGTATGAGTTATTAAGGCCGCCAAGGGCCCGATCCCCCATTTAAATTATATTTATCAGTTCAAAAACAAAAGTATGCCAAGTATGGAGGGGCGGGATTTGACCACCCGACCTCTTAACAAATTTTCTCAATTTACCATTCAACCAACAACCTCTTTCAAGGGTTATTCCGCCCACGAAAACTTATATAAACTTGTATCGTGCGCCCAAGCCATGGAGGAGCAGACGTGCCTCAGATTTATTATTTTTTTATTGTGTAGCAAGAACCATGAGCCAGAAAAGAGGCAGGTGGAACCTTGATTGAGGCCAACTTTCAGGAGGGCGAAATTTTGACTTTGTCCAAATGGGAAAAAATTTATGTCGTTTTTGCACTACTCAACGCCACGAGTCTGATGGCGTGCTCAGTTTCTGTATATGAGTTTTCGATTTTTTAGCCACTTTTGGAAGTGGGTTATGCAGGTGTCAGATTTCCACATGTGAGCAGTCATTTTCACCTTTTTTGATGCCACAAGATTGATGGTGTTTTCAGATTCAGCCCAAAAAATCTCAGCCTTCAGCAATTGGCAGCATGAGGTATATGATGTGGATTCCATGTACTTCTTTATTTATTTCTCATTGAGATGCATTATGTCTTGCAGATCCCAGTTGATACATGAGTCGTGGGATCTTGCTTTGTGTTGTTATTGATGTACTTTCAGCTATGGATTTGCATCATGTATGAGTCCCTTTTATGCCAGATTGGCGGGATGCTCAATTTCATATGTGTATTGTTGAGATCCCTTGTTTTCTAGGGTTTGCGGGATACTCTTATTTGCTACATGTCAGCTATGGTCATATTGATAGGATTCTTTCTTTATGTCTGAGAGTTCTGCAGTGGAACATCTCTTAAAGAAGTCAAGCCACTCCTGCGTGAAGGAAATGTTTTCCTTATACGTCATAGCCTAAGCACATCCATGTACATCTTCTTCTTCCAACACATAATGCAGCGGTCGACACCATCTTGACACCGAGGCCTGGAGATGTAGTCCCTCCTGGATAAACTCCGTCATCAAACGACGTGTTCTTATGATCGCTGATCTTTTTCATTTATATTCCTCTTATTTACAGCTACAATTGTTCATTTATGTTCTTTAACGTCTTAATTAAATGCAATTCTAATTATCAGCCGAAGTAAAAGGTCTCGTTTTGTATCAAGTTTTTACCTTCAGATTGAAGTCTTAATGCAATAAGATGAGCTTGGAGTTGTGAAATAAGTCTACTACTTTATGGGCTCCGTAGGCTGATTTTGGGCAGCAGTCTTGTTTTTAGACATATGGAGCATGGTCTAGGAGTTGCAGTATGCTATTCTTGGATGATTGATCGAGTTGGTAAAAATAGATGGACCTTTATTTTTAGACATTTGGGCGAAGTCTATTTTTAGACTGCCAGGCTAAAAATAGAAAAGTCAAATATTATTTACCCTTAATAATATTTGGACTATAAACTTCATTTTATCCTCTTACAGCACTTCAGTTGGAGCTACGGATGTGGCCCATGCATCTGAAAAAGGAATTACGCTATTCCTAGGGGTTTGGTGAGCTCATGCATGGTTGACTTCAGTTAGAACTCAAGTGGCGGAGTTTGGTGGAGTTGATGAGATAGTTGGTGGAGTTGTGTTCGGGTTAACTTAGTTGAACTAGTTGTGTTTAGTTTAACTGGATAATACACTAGAGATGAGTGAGGTGAATTAAATATTATTTAATTCACTAAACATTAACTCATTATTCAACTAAATAACACATCAGTTGTCTGCAGTGCATGGACAGTTCAGTGAAGACCAGTGGAAGAGGTAGATGAAAGGGTGAGTTTGCTATTAGTTGTGACATTTGTTGTGCATGACACTTGCACAAGCATTGGAGGAGATTTCCAATGAGGATTGCGTAGTTGAAGCCAAGGGGATTCGAACTTGGATCTCTCATTACACCAACTTGGATTGCGCAGTAGAGACAGGCAAATAGTGGATGAGTTTTGAACCTGTGACTTGTTCAAAACTGAGCTAGTTTTGTGTGTAACTTTTGGAGACAGTATTGAGTACTTGTGAGGAGTATTGTACTGAGATTGTTACATGTTCTCTTCTATTATAATATACAAAATAGCTGGGGGTTTTCAGCTATAAGCTTTCCCCATTACATATTGTGTTTATGTGCGCATGCCACTGTTTCTATTTCCGCATATTGATGATCAATTGTAGAAGAGGTTATGTGTTATGCATGAATTCGAATTAGTGTGTGACCAGGATAATCTCGGTGGATAAATCTTCATTATTCAGCAATTTCTACATGGTATCAGAGAGAATTGATCATTGGGATCTATTACAATGATTTCGATTACACTATTTCAGATGAACGAAATAGCCAGTAGCTCGGGATCCATCCTTTCTCTCAAAGGTGATATATCAAGTAAATTCTTTATTACCGATCTTTTGTGCTAGAAATAATTTGTTCTCACAGATCCAGAAGCAGTTGAGTTTTAAGCTTGGAATTTGAATTTTGCAGCAGTTTGTTTTCTTGTTGCCGGAGTTGAAATGTCTTTCAACGGTTTGCGATTGGAATATGCCCTTGAGGGAAGTTTGAATTATGTTGCATGGAAGGATAGAATGGAGGTGGTATTAGATGATAACGGGCTAAAGGAGTTCATAGATGCTGAGATCCCAAAGCCTACTGATGCTGCTCAAGTTGAGGCTTGACAAAAGAAGATGGCAAAATGTCGAAGGATTCTGTTGGAGGGCGTGAAGGATCACATTGTATCCAGCCTGCATGGAAAATATTCTCCATACTTGATGTGGAAAGCGTTGACAGATCTATTCCAGAGCAAGAGTGACCAGAGGAAGTTGGCGCTCAAGGATAAACTCAGAAACATTAAGATGGAGAAAGGAGACAGTATCGCCAAGTACCTCACGAAGTTCACTCAATGTAGAGATGAGCTGGGAAGTGTGGGGGTGACTGTCGATGATGAGGACTTGGTGGACCTGGCTCTCCTTGGTTTCCCGCAAACCAATGGTCAGAGAAGTTTTAGGATGGGAGAGAATTTGGCCTGATCTCATGCAAGAAGAGATCGTGCTGGACGACTAGAATATCTACCGAGGTATCTCATGAAGAAAATTGTTCTTTGGCTACCAAAGCAAAGAAGGGGAAGAGCAAGAAAGCTTCTCATCCCGGTGCGAAAGGCAAGAAGCAGGACATGTCCAAGGTGAAGTGCTTTCACTGTCACCAGCACGGACATTATGCCACAAATTGTCCGCAGAAGAAGAAAAATAAGCAGGCTGCTGGATCTGTAGAGGGAGAGGCCTTAGCCTCGCAGTTTGAGCTGGATTTTTCATTGATCACATGCTTGGTATCAAGTGTGATGGGTTCAGTTTGGTTCTTGGACAGTGGTGCGTCTTTTCACATGACAGGAGGGATCTATTGCAACTGGAGGAAAAAGATCTTGGAGTGCACATCGACTAAGGTTTGTAAATTCGGGGAAAAGTGTGACCGATATCGGTACACCCTTTGGAATTCCTTTAGAAATATGTTGCATGATCGTCAAAGCACCATGATGTAGATGGCGCAATCTCCTGTGCCTTAACTCACCATTGTCTCAGCTCTCCAGCTTCTCTTTTTTCTTGCTCAAGACAACACAATCTTCTGCATCCAATTTGTAGAGGTTCTTTACTCAAAACCAAACATTTTTCACATATCTCATGGCTCTGTGACGAAGGAACACATTTCCTTCAATTGGATATCACATCATAACCATGATATTCTAACATAGCAACAAAAACCAAATTCTTCTTTAAACTAGGAACATACATGACATATTTTAATGTGATAGGAGTACTTGAATCCCTCTAAAAGGTAACTGTACCTATGTCGGTAGCGCTATACCTGCCTTCATCTCTCGTCTTGATGTGCATCTAGAGATCCTTCTTCTCTAATTTACTCAATAATTTTTTGTTGCTGGTCATATGGAACGAAGCTCCACTATCTA
The DNA here is from genome assembly GCA_034641835.2 of Pinus albicaulis. Lineage (NCBI taxonomy): Eukaryota > Viridiplantae > Streptophyta > Pinopsida > Pinales > Pinaceae > Pinus > Pinus albicaulis. The sequence goes on from CM076577.1 coordinate 1,216,921,597, forward strand.
AGTACCACAGAAAACCCATCACCGATAACACCATGCATGTGATGAGGGTGAAATCCAACTCGAAATGTGAAGCAGGTGCTTCACCTAGTGCTCCTCCTCAGGACTTATTGTTGGTCTTCTTGTGTAGACACTTTGTAACATAGTGTCCAAGATCATGACAGTGAAAACATTTTACCTTTGAAAAGTCTTGCTTCTTGTCTACCTTTCTAGACTCTAATTTGGAATGAAATGCCTTCCCTTTCTTTTTCTTCACCTTTCCAGCCAATGCATAGTTCTCCTCATCATCAATCTTTGATGAGGATCCATCTCTGGTGTTCCTCCAAATTGCTTCTTGTACTAAGTCGGCCCACAATCGTTCCCACTCTGGTATCTTCTCCCTTCCATTCACCAAGTCCTGGTAACTATGCTAGCTCTTGGGAAAGCCTATAATTTCTAGGCTCACCAAATCATGTTGGGCAACTATTACCCCAACAGTTCCAAGCTCATCTCGAAATTGACTAAACTTCGCCGAGTATTTTGGGATCATGTTGCCATCCTCCATCTTGATATTTTTGAGCTTTTCCTTCAACGCTAGCTTCCTATGGTCGCTATTATTCTGCAATAGATCTGTTAAGGCCTTCCACATAGCATATGGAGTTTCCTTTCCATGTAGGTTCGAGACAATATCATCTCGAACTCCTTCTAAAAAGATTATTCTCTCATTTGCTACATTCTTCTTCCATGCATCAAGAAGTTGAGCATTTGTTGCTATGGGCTGGGGAATATCACTGTCTATTAATGCCTTTACTTCATTTTCCTATAGAAATTCCTCCATATTGTGCTTCCATGCTATGTAATTCGAATTTCCCTCAAGAGAATATTTGAGTCTCAAGCCATTGAAAGACATCTTGATCTGTTGCTCGTCCTGAGGAATAAATTTGCAAATTTGATGTACCTATTCAAAAAAAAATGTGGTTCTTCTCTTCTATTGTGATTCCTTCTCTAATACCATGTATAAATATCTATATGGATTCAACTAATCTTGTAATGTACTAAAACAAAATATCGAATCACTTCTACAAATTGCAGAAACCAATTTCAATCGCACAATCACATAAAAAGTAAGAGAAAGAAATTATCAATTTCACAACACAAGATGTATGTGAGGAAATAAAATTCTCAAAACCCCGCTATATGTATATTGTATAAGGTCAAGATCATGAAACAATAAAATTATATTTCCCTTCCTGAGAAACCTTTGCACTCTGCTAACTATCTCTCTCTAACCTTGGAAAAAGTGGTCCAATACTTAACCAATTCTCTTCTTCTATCTGACCAGCCCTGATTTTTCATTCTTGGGGGAATTGTGGCCCTATTAATAAGGAAATTCCCAAGAATTGATTTCACAATTCCTTCAAGCCATCTTATGACCTCATGCATGACTTGTACAATTTTCTAACAACTGAAAGTTATCTTCCCTTTAACCTCAATCTCAACTAGGCCATCCTTAAAACTTACATGCAACAACTATTTATAGTGAATTATCATTCAACTAATTGATCACTGCAAGTGAATTAGATCACATTTAATTCATTGGACCTATCACTAGCTCATCTCTCAACTATAACTAGTTAAACTGATTTTAACTGAAATATTTGAGTTAAATAATTACAACTCAAAAATAATTGTAACTGGACCCCCTAAAACTTAGAGTTAACTCTACATGCCTCTAGTTTGACCTCCAAGTTGAATCAACTAAGCTAAATAAGTCTTCCTAACTTAGTTAACACTCACAAGTTGTCATGTGATGGAATTACAATTTTACTTATAATTTAATTAAGGGAAAATCAAATCAGAAGCCCCCTTGGGGTGCCATTTACTATAATTGGTGTTGTCATTATTGGAAAAGGAAAAAGCATTACAACTCGTAAAGGAAATGGAAAAGAGTGGCAAAGTAAATAATAAGGTGCAGAGAATTTGGAGCCAGTCCTTGTGTAGAATATCATATCAGATGCAAGTGAAACATATTGTTACACCATTTTTTGGTCATCTAACCTATTACTATTATATGGACCTAAGTACACCATGTAAGACCAATTTTACCCTAAGTAAAATTGCTTTCACTATGAAAAATAACTTAGTAAACCACCTTTATTAAGTTGTTTATGGTCTAAACAGGAAACCCCATGAGGAAATATTAAATAAATCCACATTTGTTTGATTCTCCTCAAGGAATAATTAGTTAAAAAATAGTTTAATTAATATTAATGGTCATATTTAACCTAAAACAAGAAAATTAATTAGATAAATTATTATTTGTCTTATTATTTTCTAGGAATAATTATCTAAACCTTATTTAAATAATATTCCTTGTTAAATTTGACTAAATCACTCATAAATAGTTAAATAAATAATTATTTATTTAATTATTACTCAACCACATCCTTAAAATAATAAATAGATCATTTATTTATTTATTATTTACAGATAAAGGGATTTGACCCAAGTCAAATTCTTTTTCCCTCCAACAAATATAATAAAATATTCCATAAAAGTTGGATCTTGATTTGGTTAATAATATTTTAATTATGCAAATATCTAGACTAACTCAATATTTTGTTATAAATAGAAGGGTTTTTCCATTCACTCACTACCTTTTGTTGCCTAAAGATCACTCTGGATCTATACTTTTGGTCTGAATTTGATCCACCATCATTGTCATATTTTTCTATCTTTTCTCTTGTGAGCTCCCTATGAGTTCCATTTTTGTCTGGGTTTTCCATTTTAGATTTGAAGTGTTGAGGACTTACAAGAACCCATCCCATTGAGGAGAACTGGTAACATCCTTTTATATTTTTCTCCCAGAAGCCCTTAATACAAAATTCATTCAACATATTCTTGTCTTGTCTATTGGATGCATGGAGCAACTTTTGTTTTTATTTACTGCTTAATGTATTTTAATGCATAGATCTAGATTTTTGTAGCATTTATCTTGGTCACCTAATTGTAGATCTAAGGATATAAGCAACCATCTTTTTTGTTAGGGCTGTTTGTTATGCACAGCTAAAGCGGTTTTTTTTCATACACTTATGATTAAGATTCATACTAACAACTGGCGACTCCACATGTGTTTACGATTATGACTGTTGTTGTTTTTCAGATCCCTGCATATCCAGCTGCTTCAAACCCTAGGATTTCTCTTCAAATTCTTGTTTTTCTTTTCTTGATGTTGTTTTTAACCTATAAAACCTTAAAACATTAAAAATTCTAACTTTCGTGTGCTTTCAGACTTATTGCGCACATGACAGACATCAGCCACAACTGAGATGACACATTCTTCTAAAACCTACTCTCGAGAGTGGTGGCAGTGCAGGTCGCACTTTTTGGCCCCAAACCTGCGACCTGGAGCTTCGCAGAAAAATGACCAAAACCTGCGACCTCAGCAAGAAATAGGTCAGAAACTGCGACCTCGCTTTTTTGCGGGAATTTTTCAGAAATTTTTCTAGGTTTGTCTTGACCTTTGTTCAGGGTTTTCTAACCTCTGTCTCTACCCATTTTGGACCTATACTTGTTCTGTTTTTCTAAACAAAGTGGGAACCTAGCCCCGTAGGGCTTCAGTACCCTGCACCTTTTGTGGAAGAGTTTTAGCTGCTGCAGGTTGTCTGAAATTTTCATAGTGTTCAACCATTTTTCAGGTCTGATACCTCACCTTTAGATCCACTTCAAATTGGCTATTTATTGATACAAATCACCTCCTTTAGTTTTTTTTTGGTTTTCATCTAGGGTCCACTCTGCTTCCCTCTAGGAGATAGCTTTTCGCCACCTCATTTACAAAAATTTTTCCTCTAATTTTTTGTTGTTTATATGCACCTATTTCAAGAAGATCTGACCTTTAGATCCTTGTCCCTCCTGACCTTAGATCTACTAGCTATTTTGGTGTGTTTTGACTATTTGTTTACCCACCTACAGACAACTTGTTGAGAGGACCGCCTCCTTGGGTTTAGATTATTGCATTATTAACTGTTTATTTTCTGTTATTTCAGTTTCATATACTGTTATCTGTAGGTTCATTTACAGTTATACAACACACTTTTTCTTTTTCTCTACAAAATTATAGGTTTAAAAATTAAAATTTACACACTTTACACACACACCCTAAGTGAAGAAGAACTTGGTTAACACCGCCAAGCAAAGACTTTAACATTGAAATCAATTAATCTTGCACCTCTCTACCCTTGTTTCGACATTGTAAGCAGTTGATCCCGCACCTCACTACCCTTGTTGGTATCTCTTCCCCTTGTGCCATGTTTGTGTCATCATCATTGCGCCACCAAGGCATTTATCCCGGAGATTTCTTGGTCTTCATCCTCATTTTCTGGTAGGAAGAATTACTCCTTCGCGTAAGATTCGAGTTAGTCCTCCATCGAGTCCGCACTCCGACTCCTCTTCTAGTTCATTGGGTTCCCATTTTGCTTCTACCCTTGGTTCACCCCCTCTCACCTTCACCATGTCTGGTTCAGGACCTACTTCTGGTGGTAGCCCCGACCCTAATGCCGGGAATACTACCAGTGGGATCGCAACAGGAATTACCCCGGCTGCTCCCTTGCTCCCTATATGGTAGGCCTAAATCTTCCCAATTTTAACCAGTTGATAAATAACCCTATACACCATGATGCTAGTTGGCCTACTATGCTGACCAAGCTCCCTTCAGACATCCCTAAGTTTGAAGGGCTTGTTGGAGAAGATCCTACAAATCATGTTCGGTCTTTCCACGTGTGATGTTCGTCTAACTCCATTACCGATGACTCTGTCCAGCTTTGATTGTTCCAACGTTTGCTTACAGGTGAAGCTTCTAAGTGGTATGTTGATCAGGCCTCATCCTCTCATACCACCTTTGCGACTCTTGCTCTGGATTTTCTGTCTTATTTCTAGCTTCCCCTTCGTTATGACACTGATACCAAACTTTTGACTTCTTTCTGTCAATCTTCTACGAATCGCCTATCTGATCATGTCCAGGAATGACATAGAAGAAAGAGCGTATGTTGAGCCCCTACCTTCGAAGACCGTGTCTACATGGAATGGTTCCTTATATCTCTCTTGCCTGTTATCGGCAAATATGTCGTATCGCATTTTCCTCAAATTGAAGAAGCCACTCTCCAAATTGCGTTAAAATATGACCTGATCTATGCTCAGTCAAGTTATGTTTATACCGTTCTACCTGATCTTCATAGACCTAGTGGTGCCAACGCACTGGGGGAATCTCATGCCACCGACGGTATTGTTGGAGCTCTCTCTCATCCATATGCTCAGCCTCCCATGGGCTATGGTTTTCCTCAGGGGGGGGCTAGCACTTCCTACACTTTTCCCCCTCCCGGTAGCATGTATCCAGGATATGGTATGCCTCCTCCTTTTTCCCAACCTCATGTTTACCACAATGTTACCCAACGTCCTTATTATCCATATCCATAGCCTGATGCTCCAGCTCCTCCAACGTTAGCAACTCTGCCTCCCTTGCCTTATCAACCCCCGCAACAGCAGCCACCACCCCCTCAAGGGCAAGTGTATGCACAACAGGGCGTGACTAATCCTCCTCCTTCCAAAAAGAAGAGGAAAGGCACTCAAAATCAATCTGCTCCCAGTAATCCTGGAACTAATCCTCAAAATAATGCACCTAACACTGCTAACTAACAACAAGGCACTCAGCCCAAGCACGACAGGCCTGTTCGCATGACCAAACCTTGTTATTGTTGTGGTTTTTATGGTCATTACACGCATGATTTGTCTCTTTTGCCATAGATGAAGAAGATGTGGGAGTCTCAAGCAACATTGCGAGGAAAGCAAGCCTCCCCTTTCGTCCCTCTCAGTGTTGTGCCTAGTCATCTGGCTATATTTACTAATCCTTTCCCTTAGCAAGGATTTGTGGCTACACAACCACCTGAATGTCAGGTGACCACTCAACCTCCTCCATCTGATACCCCTAATTACCAGATTCTCATGACGAATTCTAACCAACCTATAACTGTAGATACCAATCTTCAAACTTGGTCCCATCAGTACAACAAGCCTCTCGCTACGTCTATCCCCGAGCCACCTCCTTTGGTCTCTACAAAGCCTCTTTTGACACCTAATGGTCCTTTGCAGATCCCTCAACCTAAGGCAGAGGTTCATACCAAGATCCCTAAGGGACCACTACACTAAAATGCTTCTTCTAGCAAAGTTGCCCATTCGTATAGTATAGTAGATGACTTAGCGCAATCTCCTGCCGCCATTTCAATGATGGAACTCCTCCAGTCGTGCCCTTCATAACTGAAATATCTATTATCTTCCATGGGCACTATATATCCTTCTGATGATCGATTGATTGTCTTCGATGTTGACCATTTAGAACATACTCCTCTACCTGCTTCCGTTGCCTTCCAAATCCCAGTCAAGATCCGGAACACCAATGTTTCCCGGTGCATCATTGATGAGGGAGCATCCACCTGTCTGATGTCTGCTTCAGTTTGGAAGCAACTTAGATCACCTGAGTTGGCTCCTTCCACGATCACTCTCCCAGTGTGGGATGGCCATGCCTCCCAGCCCATTGGCCTATTTCACAATTGTCCTATTACTCTTGCGGGTAAGATTGTTTGCATTGACGTAGAAGTCATAGATGCCCCCTTAGATTATAACATTCTATTGGGTCATAGCTACAACTATGCGATGTCTGTTGTCCCATTTGTGGTTCACCACAAGATGTCCTTCCCTCATAATGGAAATATAGTCACCATTGACCAGTTGACATATTACGAATTGAAGTCTCAAACCTCCCCTGAGTCCATCATATCTTTGATGGCCAATAAGCAAACCATCGATCCTTTGACCAGTGTCTCACTCGGAGTCTACAAAGACTCCTCATTTCTTGGTACATTCCCTGGTCTTCCTCCTCCTATCTCTGATCCCAGTTCATCGAATGTTTTCATTATGCAATCATCTCAGGCCTCCCTCAAGTGACTCGGTTCGGCTATTCAACAGCCTCACCCTCCGTAGCCTACTCCTAGCCCTTCGATTCAGCCTTCTGTACCCCCTTCTCCTAGCCCTTCACCTATAGCTTGTGTTCATAGCCCCTTCTACCCTCCTAGAATAGTTCCTCCAGGCCTTAACCATCTTGGAGCCATCCCTCCTGGCCATTACCCCTTCGATCAGATACCATTCCTAGCTCCCCCTCCTGGAGTGTACACAGTACCTATCATGGCTACCCTCTCTCTTCCTAACCTGACCCTTGGGATTCCCATCTGGTACCTAGATCCTCCAGCCGCTACCTCGCCTGGTAAACCTAAACCTTATCTTGCTTTGACCCCGGTTCAACTGGTCCCCATGAGTTCTCCCGCTGCTACAGTGCCTCAGCCACCTCAACAGGAACCACCTCTTGTTGCGACCACTTCAGGTAAGAAGGGAAACGCTCGCTAGAGGGGATCAAAAGACAAGGCTGCCTCAACTGACCCCACTTCTCCTCCGCCTCCAAAGCCTTGTGATTTGTGTGATGTCGTCGGCCATGCCACCCATAACTGTCCTGAATTGCCCTGTATCAAGCCCATGGTTAATGTTATGTTCCCTGAGTCTACGGTCCTTGAAGCCTCTGTTTCTTCCTTGACTACATCTAAGAACCCTAAGAATATTCACACCAATCAACCCTGTGCTTTTTTTGATCTCCATGGCCATTATTCCCACCATTGTCCCTACCTTATGCATTACCGCGCCTCTTTGGAAGTAGTTTTGGAGTACGAGGTTGAACAAAACCAATCTGCCTCTCCTGTACTTGCGTAGTATGTTGTGGGCCAGCCTGAGGATTTACCTGCTCCCATTGACATTCCCCCTCCTAATGTCTAGATGATAGAGCCTACGGCCACCATCCTCTACCTATCATCATCCATGAGACCCTCAGTGGAAGCTCCCTCTGAAACTTCCCCTGTTGTTTCACTTGACCTCCCTTCAACGATCACCCTGGGCTCAACATCGGTGGATCCCTCATCTTCTTTTTCTTCTGTCATCCCATTTGTAGATGCACATGTGAACCTTTCTTCTCATAATGATGATTTAGGTAGCTTCACCGCATCATGTGGTCTCCCTTCCTCCAGTCACTCCATCTTCTATTATGATGATGACATCATGGAAGCCTTGTCCACCCCTAACTTCATCTTTCTCGCCCATAAGCGGGATAGCACCATCCGTTTCTATGGTGAATTTCGTGGCATAAGCACAAGCTACACCTCCGATAGCTCCCACACTCCACCTAACCATCGGCGTGTGAGTAGTAGACATCCTACCTAGATCACTCACTCTCGTAGTGTGTGTTCGATTTCTACTTTGCAGCCAGGTTGCCAACATTGTTCATCATCCTCCCATTTATTGTCTTGTGGCACCTTTCAGATGGACCTCATGTCCACACTTTATATCGGTTATGCCGATGGTGCAAGTCACTACTCCCAGAATCTAGCCTCGGTAGGTTTGGCCATCTTTACCCCATTGCATTCACTTGTTCTCTCGAATGGTGTATGCATTGGTACTTCTACCAATAATCAGGCCAAATATGATGTAGTGCGAAGTTTATTAGCCGATGCCCTCTCCCATCACATCCTCCACCTTCATGTTCATTTATATTTCCTTCTTCTTGTCATGCAATTGAATGGTGTCTATCGTGTGCATAATCCTATCATTTTTAGAAGATATTTACGAGTGAAGCTTTTGATGTGTGAATTTGAAATCATTACATTCAGTCATGTAACTAGAGCACACAATCACTATGTAGATAGCATTGCAAACAATATTCTATATTGGCATTTAGCACAGGCATTTAAAAAAAGACAATAACCTAAAACCATCAAAATAGTGCATGTCCATAATATGTGTTGTATAAAATGTTTTATAGTTCATCAACTCTGATACATATGACATGCCCATAGCATGTTAAAAAAACTCAAAACTGGTTGCACCATCTGCCCCTACACAACTAATCACTATCTGGAGGATCCCGAGCCAATGGCTCTACTCCCACAGCTCATAGATTGCACATCCCCTGTCTGACCATCTCCATGCGCCACATGACCCCTCGCCACTCCGAGGGTAGAACAATACATGGCTCTATGTACTAGTCCTCTAAGTCTTTACAGTTGCGCTCTAAAACACTGGTCAGAAGCCTCTCACATCTACGACGGATGTCCTCCAGAAGGACTGCTGCATCCTCATTTTGTGGCGCCCTTAATCCACTAGGTCCTACAGTTCTTGATACTGTAGGTCGTCCCTTATACTCTGTCGGTTTTACCGGTGTTGTATCTACATACCAAAAGTGAAAGAATCAATACCATATACAATATTCTGAAACTTTACAATGCACTTAAAAGATTAGCAATTTTTCACTTACCATCGGGCCCCCATACTCGACCAGATGGCAATGGCAAGTCCGGGTCCCCACGATAACTCATCCCACTATAGGGATAGTCGTCTATGTACAATGGCATCTGATCCCAATGAGCAAAGAACTTGGGTTAGAACAATCGTACGACTACCCCATCTCCTCCTCTGCATAGTATTCGCCCCCACCAACGCATCCTGGGCTCCCTCGGGCCCCCATCCTGGAGCTATATATGAGGTCAAAGTGTCAAGATCCACTCAAAGAAGAGCGAGCACAACACTGTCCCATATGCACAGTCATGGTTCACTTATCGCTTGCATAGAAAAAACTATCGTTTCAATGAAAACAACATCATCTGGGCCCACCCATAGTAGGTCCCACTCAACACACTCTCCACAAGCATCATCTGCCCTCCAGTGATGTGGTGGAGTGCCTGGTTGCCCAGGATCCATAGCACCGCTGTGGCCACAGCATGGGTCTCTAACCTCTCTAGATTCCTGTTGGGTATCTATGTCCCTTTGACATGGAGACTTGGTCGAAAATGGTGCTCTACAAAATCCATGATGTTCCACACTCATGGAAACACTGGCTGAGTATTCCCTACCATCCCAAGTGGTGGGAGACCAGTTAGGAAATATATATCCTAGACCGTCAACTCGAACTGGTGCTCCTACACTATAAATACCTCATGCTCTGGGTCCCAATAGCTGACAATCCAGGCCGATAAGGGCTCTCTAGCTCTCATCAAAGGGTTCTCCATAAACTTTAGAACCCCAAACCTGGCCAATGCACTGCGACCACCCTGATCCTCTCGGATCTCTTACTGTAACGTGCCCAGGTCTTTCTCTCTCTAGTTGATCCATAATTCTACCATATCTACACAAAACCATCATATTTGTCAGTGTATAGATAGGAAAGACTGTCTCCAAACACAAAAACCCAGTTCTCAGCCAAAAAACAGCATAGAAAAACCCCTCCCTATTGGGTCACACTTTTTAGGCCCAATCCTGGGATAGGTAGCAGTTTTCTACCCAAAACTTGCTACCCAGGTCGCAGTTTTTGCCGCAAAAAATGCGACCTGATGGTGAAGAGGAGCAGGGGTCTGTTCGTGAACTCTAGGGACCTAAATTAAACTTTCAATCCACTGAAATGAAAGAGTAGGGTTGCACCTCTTACCTACAACTGACGGATCTCGATTCCAACAGTCAATTTGTCCACTACGATCATTGCAAGATTTAGGGCCTTCTCTCCTCTCTACATTCACCACAGCTCCACATGCAAATGAGTGAATTTGGAGGGAAAATTGCTTATTAAAATAGAAACCCCTAGTTTTCCTTTCGCCTGCTGCGGTCAATTCATAGCTCAGTTTGACAAACCATTTATACCATTGGAAAGTTCTCACTGAGCCCTCAAATGGGTCTCTATTAGTTTTTTGTGATTTGATACTTCACCATGACACATTTCGTCCAAGAAGGGTTACTTCACCACTCTTCAAAATCAAATTTCTTTACTTGCAACACTTGTACTTGGGGCACCACTTTGCGTTCATACTTTTCCATGCTCGTGGTGATTTTTTTCATGAGTAACCATCATTTATTCATGTTTTTATGGTCCCCATTGGACCCTTATTTTTTGGCAACATCATCGAGTCTCCCTTGTTTAGAGCATTCGAGTTGAATCATCATCACATTCATGGATTCCATCCCGAGTCCCTATGTATCCTGCTATAGTCCTCCATCCTTCATTGCTTGGTTCTTCTCTCATGTCGCACATTATTTCTTTCAGTCCTGTTGTCCCCTATCCCTCATGATATTATGTCAGTCGTTGCCAGGTCATCCATGCCCTTTATGCTCTAAAAAGGGAAGTCGTCTGTGCGCTACTCAGTACCCCCCATTTCATCATCATCCCTGGTGTCAGTATGTCAGTCGCTCTACTATTTTCTCTCATGCCTTAGCTGAGGATCCCTTATTGCCTCACTTATGGCAGACCTCCTTCTGTTGACATCAGATCATTCATTCCAGAAGACAGGTCTAGAGGGCGGTGTACCTTGGTTCTATCTTCCACTCTTGTTCGGTGCCTCGGATCAGGCAAAGGAATCCTTATCACCCTTTGAATTTATTGTTTCTCAGCTCCAGCTCCTTTCAACATGATCAAGATCTGTATACTTGATGGTTCAGTGATGCAGTAGATGATACCGGTGATTCCCAGGTGTGTGTGATATTTTTCAGCCCTCATGAGGGGGTGGCCCTACAGGTAGCCCCCCACATGCCCGGATGACCTCTTCATTACAGCCTTTGATGTAGCTCCATATATTTGATGATGTTGGCCTCAACTGCTTGCAACACCTTTTTGTTTGCATGTATCAATCAGATTTTCAGAGCCCTTTCCAATTTACAGCGGCTTTTAGGTTGTATTTGTATCTCATATACTAAGATATTATTATATAATTCCTGGCTATTATCCCAGGCACAATATGTATGTGGGATTCATTATCATGTTTTTACCTGGCTCATGTTTATGCTGACATGTATTATATTGTTCAGTCCCTTGTTTACTGGATGCACTATTCTTTGTACTTTGTCTCGACAGGAATAGGTATGCCTCCCCCGTCGTCTATATCATAGGTACTCACTCATCAGAGAGACTTGTCGCACCTGTAATTCTCGCCTCCTCAGGGTCTAGTCCTCTAGTGCTTTAGTCTACCTTATATTTCTCTCTCTTTGAATTCCCCTTCGGTGTCTAGTGATTGAGTTCTTACAACGTACTTTGGTCATACGATTAGCTCCTGACACTTGCATGCTGGGGGGCAATCTGTTACACCATTTTTTGGTCGTCTAACCTATCACTATTAGATGGACGTAATTACACCATGTAAGGCCAATTTTACCCTAAGTAAAATTGCTTTCACTATGAAAAATAACTTAGTAAACCACCTTTACTAAGTTGTTTATGGTCTAAACAGGAAACCCCATGAGGAAATATTAAATAAATCCAAATTTTTTTTATTCTCCTCAAGGAATAATTAGTTAAACAATAGTTTAATTAATATTCTTGGTCATATTTAACCCAAAACAGGAAAATTAATGAGATAAATTATTATTTGTCTTATTATTTTCTAGGAATAATTATTTAAACCTTATTTAAATAATATTCCTTGTTAAGTTTGACTAAATCACTCATAAAAAGTTAAATAAATCATTATTTATTTATTTTTTACAAATATGTTAGCCTCTCTAAAATAACAATAATAAATCCAAAATAATAAATTAATTAATTAAATATTCCTAGTTAGGAATATGTGCCTAACTCTTGGGTTGTTGGGTTGTTCCTCAAATATTGGATTTTGTTTAGGAACTCCTATCTTGGTGGGTTTTTGGTGAGAAATTATCTCAACCGAAAGAGTCTAAGATAGCACGGACTATCTTCTGTCATCTATTTAAATTGTAAATTAAATTCTTTTAATAAGAGAGATTACATGAGGAAGCCATGAGGCTTCTGCCTTTTCCACCTTTATTATGTGTTCTTTATGTCTTTTTCTGAGTTTATTTTATTTTGTTATCATGTGGTATCAGAGGCACTGGTTGTGAAATCTGTGTTTGTTATGATTTGACCCAAAGTCAAATCATAAAGGGATTTGACCCAAGTCAAATTCTTTTTCCCTCCAACAAATATAATAAAATATTCCATAAAAGTTGGATCTTGATTTGGTTAATAATATTTTAATTATGCACCAATATCTAGACTAACTCAATATTTTGTTATAAATAGAAGGGATTTTCCATTCACTCACTACCTTTTGTTGCCTAAAGATCACTCTAGATCTATACTTTTGGTCTGACTTTGATCCACCATCATTGTCATATTTTTCTATCTTTTTTCTTGTGAGCTCCCTTTGAGTTCCATTTTTTTCTGGGTTTTCTACACCATCAAGAGAGAGGAATTTTATATCTGAAGTGCTGAGGACTTACAAGAATCCATCCCATTGAGGAGAACTAGTAACATCCTTCTATGTTTTCCTCCTAGGTGCCCTTAATACAAAATTCATTCAACATACTCTTGTCTTGTATATTGAATGCATGGAGTAACTCTTGTTTTTATTTACTGCTTAATGTCTTTTAATGCATATATCTAGATTTTTGTAGCATTTATCTTGGTCACCTAATTGCAGATCTAAAGATATAAGCAGTCATATTTGATGTTAGGGCTATTTTTTATGCACAACTAAAGTGGTCTCTTTTCATACACTTGTGATTAAGATTCATACTAACACATACTCAGATGGGAAGAGCTCTTAAAGAGATTTCTAGTGGTATGAAAAAGTTTGATAATGACCTCTTGGATCAAGATATAGATCCAGTCAAGTTTATATGACCTTAAGTGAATGATAACAAATTTAAAAGGTGAATGGATGAGCCTTTGTGCATAGCCAAATTTGGAAAAATTACCAAACCCAATGGTAAACCCAAGCGGATTAGACAAATACAGGACTGAGCAGACATGGGTATATGGCACAACAACAGTGGGTCATTTCTATTGGGCATTGGTAGAGCCTACTCGGTAGAGTTTACCCGACAGTATGGTAATGGTGTTGGGATGTAACAGAACGAGCATACATGGCCTGAAATAACGCAACAGAGACTCCTTATTAGTCAAGGTGGATCCCACCTGACATTCTATCCTAGCAGAGGAAGACTGGCGGTATAACCCCAACGCAACCTTAAGGCGCACATAGTGAATTCGTGGGAGACTGGTATTGGGACATGATAGCATAAATCCATCCAATAAAAATTAAACTGAGCTCCCAAATCCAACATCTTAGCTCACTGAGGGGTAGTTCGGAGGGATAACAAAGCAACATATGATGGAGTGATGGCTAGAAAAAAAAAAGAGGAAATAGTTGGGATCCCGTTAAAGTTTTTAACAAAGGAAATTGGAAAAAAACCAAGGCATCGAGACCCTTTCTCTCTCCTCTCTGACACAACAGGTGGTAGTGTCTAATAGGTCACTGGTGACATCGACATAGGCCAATCAGTGGTGGACACATGGTAGTCATATTTGGAATTTTCAGACACCCAAAAGGCCCATTTCCAGGTGACATGTGTCACCACTTGGAAGGCACCACATGGCTAGAGTGACATTAACATGACATCATCACACTAACAAAACCCTGGAGGCTTTGAAATGACACACAAAGGAAAGAAACAGGATGATTGTGCATCGTGATGACGTGGTCCTATTAGAAACAACTCAATCTGAAGAGAATACCTACTGGATCTTGCTACAGTGGGTGGACCCCATGGTACAACTCAACCCGCAAGATAAACAACTAAGGAATGTGCTGGGAGGAGAAGCGTTGGGACACAGAGGACATAATTCTTGTAGGAAACAATAATAAAAGTAGAGGTGGGAAATCCCCATGGGATAGGTCAACCCAGAAGATAGGCCTTGATGATTTATAAAGAGGGCAATAGGTAATGCGTCGAGATAGAAGGACTACAGGCTAATACTTGAACCTTGGTCATTTCATGTAGTAATAGACCAGGGGCATGGTGGAATAATAAGAGGCAAAAAAGAAAAGTTTCAGGGTAGGGATCTTCAGCCTTAGTGCCAACCCCTAGTCATTTCTCATAGAAATGATACCAACGACGTGGAGCGTTAACAAAGGAATTTTTCCCGTGAGGGGCTTAAAATGGATTTGCACCTAGAGGCCTGACCAATGGTCACAAATACCTAGTCCTATGGCATAAAGGTAGGTAAAAGAGAAAAGAGAAAGGGACTTAAGATAAAAAAATCTGGAACTATCAGTTTGGTAGTTAATTTAACATTTAAGCTAAAGTACACAATAAATAAAAATAGAAGAGGCACACCTAAAAACTCTAAAAGGCCATAATTGTTAAAATTAAGTAGAAAAAGTCCTAGATTGAGCCCATAACTGCAGATCAAAGATTGAGAAGTTAAGATCACATACAAAAGTCTAAATTGAAAAATACAAATGAAAAAATAAGAAACACTTGTAGTATATCAAATAACAAGTTAACCAAAAGTTGAAGCCAAAAATATTAGTCCAAAAATATTTATAAGCAGAATTCGAGAAGCAAAGTTTATAGGGTGCAAAAGAGAAGAATGTGAGGATTAGAGGGTGTTGGTGCAACATGATGCATAATGGTTGAATGGATAAGAGGGCTATTAGAGACCAATCTTGGTATCTGAAATGTGTTTTATAGATGCAAAGAAGTGCATTCGTGATTAGTATTGGTCTTGTTGGTGCATGGTTTATTTAGTAATTAAAATTTTCTAAAGGTGATCTTATTGGTGTTTTGCATCAGTAATCAAAGATTGTTGAAGGTGTTTGTATGGTAGCTTTGATGAGCAGTTGCAGTGAGCAAGATTTATTTGTTTATGACATAAGAGGTCTATTGGTTCTAGTTGAAAAATAGATGAAATATGGATCAACAGGGCCAACAAGTAGTAGTTTGTAGATCATGGGTTGAAGCTCCTTCCAGTGGGTACTAGTAAATGTTTTGGGGAAAGATTCCCTTTCAGCAGAGACTCATAAATGGGTAGGGGCAAGAGTCCCTCTCAGTGGAGACTAATAAATGAGTAGGGAAAAGAGTCCCTTCCAGTGACTACTGATAAACAAGCATGGGCAACAATCCCTTTTAGTGGTAGCTAATAAATGAGAATGAATAGAATTTCCTTTCAGTAGCAACAGATAAACCTACAAGTAGTAGCTTGTGGGGCATTGATGTAATCAAGTTGAATCTTGTAATAAATTAAAGACTGGTGTCTTGTGTATATCTTGCACATATGTTTATGATGTCATGTTTACATGATTAAGTAGTGTTGTTGATCCTTGAATAATTTAATTTAAAGTGATTGAAAAGTGTAATTTGTAAAGAATTGTATAACTTGGCCACACTACTGATTCACCCCCCCTTTCAATAGTGCCATGGTTTCGATTGTTTCTAACAATTTCTGTCAGAGATAGTTTCTTCAGGATCATTTTAACAACTGGAAATAAGATTAGGGATCATGGAGAACCAGGACTAGATTACCTCAGATGGAGTTATATTTTTGAATGGCTAAAATTATCAAACTTGGAAGGTAATGACGAGAATCTACTTGCCAGATCTTGATTTGGATGTATGGCTATATGTGGATTATGGATTAATCAAAGATAAGTTTGATAAAAAAATCTAGGAAGGAAATCATGAGAGGATTATCCAAGGTAGATATTGAAAAGGTGAACTGTATTAAGACTGCCAAGGAGATATGGGATAAATTGTAGTCCATCTATGAAGTAGACATGCAAGATTCATGTGATGTCAAGAGGATTTCCCTGGAGGATGAAGAAATGAAAGTGTTATCACTAAGTTGGTACAGATTGGTTGCTCCACTAGACAACCTAGAGTAACTCTTTCAAACCAACTTCTAGCTGAAAATTAGCTTTTTTAGCCTGAGAAGGCTCTCTCAAATATATTGAAAATATTATGTAAATAGGCTCACAAATGGCTAACTCTGACAAAAAAAATTTAGGTACGTTTGTATGCAAGTGAAGGATGTATAGAATTCACTACCATTGGGATTATGGAGTCAATGTTAAGAAACTTAGTGACATGGTTCTTCTTGTGGAAGTTGAGGCATATAGATGTTTTTATAAAAAGGCAGTGCAAATAGATAAACAGTAGTCTAATGCTTGAAGGAAGTTATATCATGATGTACATGAATTATAGGGAATCAAACATCAAATTATTGAAGAAAAAATAACAAGATACATAGGTCAAGTGCTCATGAAAACATCAGATGTATCTCAATTGAAGAAATATCCAACAACCAATGTATATTACTGATCAGAAAATGTTTACAATAGTAGTTGTGTAATTTACATAATTCAACCCCCTATTCTTTGATATTGTGCCTATTAATAGGCTTCAGCCTCTTTACACTAGATCTGACTATATGGCTAGATCATTGAGTCCCTTTGTTGACACTTGCCTTAATCATAAGCAAATTACATGGAAATAAAACTAACAACTACTAACTTTACGACTTAGAGACCTACTAGGACTCTACTACCTATAACAAAAATACACCTACAACAAGTTCGTAGCGAATTCTGGGCTTCAAGCTTGAGATACACTGTGAACTTGCCTATTTGGCAGCAAACTTGAAAATTGATGAAGAAGAATCCGGATTTTCCACAGTGTCAGAGAATATATGTCGACATTTTGAAACTCCATGGAGATCCATCTTCAAGATGATTCAATCGTCCTGAAGATGGATCTCCACGAAGATCGATCTCCTTGGATATTGGAAACGTCGACATATATTCTCTGACACTATGCAATATCTGAATTCTTCTTCATCAATTGATAACCACAGAAGCTTGAAAACCAAACTTGAAAATTGTGCTTTCGTTCTTCAAATTTTGTCTATGGCTGTGTAATATGATAATATGAAGCATGATAAGGCAAAATTGGTTCAAAATACCTCTTACCCCCCTCAAGAAGCAACATTTTCATCTTCAGCAAGTTCATCTACAAATAAAAATGGAGTTGTTTTTTTTTTAAATTAGGGCTTTGAAATGATCTCCTATCTCTAGATCCTTGATAGATGCTATAAAATGGGAGGATATTTTTGTAAAATAGTTTGTCATGAAGAAAAATTTGTCTTGGTTTTTTGAACATCATCTCCATATGTCCAGAATCTGCATCTGAAAACATGTCTAAAATAGGAAAAAATGCACTCACTCTGAAAATAGAGCTCAAAGAAATATTTGAATATCCCAATTTGTAGAGCCTGTGAGAAAATTGAGAGAGGTTAATGTTCTTTGATCAGTTTTTGAAAATTACCTCTCTCAATTTTTTATAATTCATCTTATTTTTCCCATAAAATTTCATTGAATTTGGTTGCTCAAACAGTCAAAAAATACAAAAATCCTCTTGTAACTTCTGACAAAATCTCATGCAACCAGCTTTGATGAAGGCCTCTGCAACACTAGGGTCTTACATGACCAATTTTAAGTCCATAGGTTCATACTTTACCACTGAACCTCCCTTTTTGGTGTTCTTATATATTGTCATCTCTTCCAAAACAATGTTGCTTTCTTTGAAAGTTAACACCTGCAAAAAGTGTATATGAGAACAAGTTGTTTGTTGACACATGGTGGAAATTAACCTATGAAAGAAAATAGAGCTATACTCATACAAAAGGTAAAAGGTGGTAGAAGTAGCTAATATAGATTGTCAAAGTAAGTGATTAAGCTTGAATTCATGAGGTTTAAATTATAAAAAAGGAAAAAGTGGAAGTGAGACAAAATGATGAGGTGGTGTGATGACCATGTGTGACACACATTTAATAATGATTTAAAAAAGCTAAGAATGTGATGGAAACTTGACCTCTACCCTATCATAATTTGAAACTAATCAATCTCTGAACCATTTTAGGGATACCAGAGTTCGTAGCGAATTTAGTTAGAAAGTTGGCAGATTTGCCACGACCTTGTCAGGTGAGTTCATAGCAAAAATCACCTGTTTTGCATAGAATTTGCTGCGAACTCAAGAAAAAATAGACGGGTGACTAAAAAATAATTTTAAACCAATGCATGGATATTTTTGATGGATTTGTATGGATTTTACCATAATGGTATGACATGTGGGACTTTTCAAACTTAAGATTATGACTAATTCACAAAACTTCATCAATTTCATGAACTAATTTGACAAGACAAATGAAACCTATGCCAAATGACTACTAATAAATGATGGAATTTTATTTGAGATAACAAAAAGATTCAAAGAGAATTGAAGATCATGAATCAAATAATTATTATTCTTTAACGAGAGGCGAAATTATTGATCAACACCCAAAGGAGATTTAATCTTCAAGTAAGTTATTTTTTTTTGTTACTGTGTTATTTTTTTTTGATACCGTCACACAATAGGTTATTTATCTTCAAACTACTCACTTGAAAGTATTGGTCACAGTGAGATTTTCTCATCAAGTTTTAGTGGAGAAAGGACCACCTTGATAGTAATATAAGACCTTGATGATGAGCAAGAAGACAATGGGTCCACCTCTGGTGAAGAGAAAGATATTGATGAAAAGATATATTTGAAGAGGATGCTCATATAAGCTCTTGAGGATATCAAGAAAATAAAATCCAACAATATGGATCTAGAGAAGGAGAATATGATATTGAAAGAGCAGTTGTTGAACCTTCGAGAGAATGCAAATAATTTTGACATGTTTAAAGACAGACAAATAAGATATTTTTTCTCTCAAGCTGAGACATTATTGGAAAATAATAGTGACTTAGCAACAAAATTAAAGGGACCCACAAGTTTGGTTAAATGAATATATGACAGCACAAAAATGGCAGAGAAAAGAATGCAGCACCAAGCAGACCAAAAAAACTCCAGAACTAAAAATAAGGGTATGCAGTCCCTTGTATGCTTCTATTGTAGTAGTGCAGGGCATTTTTCCTCCAAGTGTCTAGACTAGGAAAAAGAAGGTGCAACAACATAGGTGGAATGCATAATTTCAGCCATAACCACGAATTCCTTAGAAAGGAAATTTGAACAACCAAGTACAAAGAGCCTTTCCCTCTCAAAGGAAATATTTCCAACGGCCCAATAGTAGCAAGAGAGAATATTATAGTCCAGGAAATTGGATAGGTGCAAGGTTTTGTAAGAAGAACAATTCCTTTGTCCAAGTCTTAACTAATGTTGAATCCTATAGGTGTAAGAATTTTTGGCATAAAGAAACTACTTGCAAATTTGGAAAGAAAGCAAAGAAAATAAGAAGCCATTATCATGACTTAAAACATATCTTTGAATGCTGTAAAAAAATATGGAATTTTGTTAAATCCAAAAAAGTCTTATTTCACTCTTACTGAAGGAATATTTTTAGGATTCATTGTATCTAAAGAAGGCATTTGTATTTATCCTAAAAGGATTTGTGGAAATTATACAAACATATTTATATCAATGGATTCAATCTGATCAAGCAATGTACTAAAGCTAGATATTGAATCCTTCTACAAAACAATTGCAGAAAATAAATACGATCACCAATCACAACAAGTAAAGAAAGAATCAAATCAAGCCACAACACAGATATTTTCCCAGGAAAAGCTTACTTCTCAAAACCCCTCTATCTTCTATTGTATATTCACCATGGACTCATGAAACAATTACAATTCACTCTTCTCACAAGGGTCTCTTGCACTTTCACAACTGTCTCACACTGTCCCAGACAAAATCGACCAACACTTAGCCAATTCTCAACCTCTAAAGAGCCTGCCTTTATTGTGCAATTCCTGATGAATGAAGTCCCTATTCTTTAGGAATTTTTTCCTTCCAAAACTAGGCAAGCACTATGGGCAATCCAATGGATGTCTGGTTGCATGCGGGCAACCTACTAATGATACAACTGATAGTTAACATCCCTTTAACCTTTGTCTCAACTGGGTCTCCACTAGAACTACCATGCATGCAGCTATTAATAGTAAATCATCAGTTGCATGGCAGATCACTACATGTGAAGTAAATATGATTTAATTCACTTGATCTTTCACTATTGAAACAAACAGTTACAACTAGTTCAACTAACCTTAACTCAATTAACTAAGTAAACTGATTTCTCTTGCACTTAACTGCAACTTGAACTCTAAAAGACATAGAGTCACTCTGCATGCATCACCAACCACCCTCAACTTTAATTTCATGAGCTAACTCAGTTTATCACCCTCAGTTAACTATTACAAGTGATTATGAGATAAGATTACATTGTATTGTCAAATTTAATTAAGGGATAATTAAATTTGACACATATCCAATTTATTAAATAAATTGAATTGCACACTAATGTATTGTTTGGACCCATCACTATGTGACTTGTGGTCCCACACTAGTGTAGGTGTTGTCATGTTGTTTCTGGATGCCAATTTCACTGTTTCTTGTTGCAAACTTCAACGCTCCCTCTCAACAAGAAAGGAATGTCCTTGCATGCACACATGCAACTCTTGCATGCAACATGCAACTCTTTCATGCGACATGCAACTCTTGCATGAAACACTTATCTACTATTTTTCCCACATGCAACACTTTTAAAAATTAATAGTCTCCAAACAACTAAATCAGTATAATGCATCTGTCATCAGATTCTTGCGACTACTGGTACCTACTGCACATTTCTACTAGACTCTCTGCGTTATTGACATCTGCATCCATGCACTCTGCACAGCTTCCAACTCTGATTTGTGCTCCAATATCTGACACCTATCGCTCTAATTTTTGTCTTCTTGACATCTGACTACATCAATCTAACCAATCCTGCTACTGCTTCTCTATGGGTTCCTCATAGCCAGGTTCGATCCGTGACATGCACCATCTCCATGAATCATGCACAAATCTCTTCTTGGGATTAATTTTTCACATCGCCCCACCTCACACCTGGAGGTATAGCTGCATGTAATCCCTCTGCCCTTCTAGCTCAAAATTTCCCCCCTCCTGGAGGTCTCTTCTTGAGTTGTTTCTTCCACTCCATGATCCTTCGCATGTGGTTGCTCCACATCTTGAGGTTTATTCTTTCAAACCAAGAGTTCCTCATCCACATGAAAATCAAGCTCCCTCTCAAGGGACAATCACATGGCTTTCTCAAACTTCCCCATGGTACATCCCTTGCATGTGTCTATCTGCACAAGAATACCTTTTGGAAGCTCCATAGAAATCTATTGCATGACCTTCAAAGCTCTGTGGTGTAGATCACCTTCATCTCGGCTCACCACTTTGTCTACTTTACCCATAAATGTTGTGCAACCATCTACATCAAGCTTGTAGAGATTCTTCACACAAATCCCAATATTCTTAGCTTTTCTTGTTGCTTTGTGTCGAAGGAAATATTTTCCTTCACTAAAAAAACATCATAGATTCTATCCTCCGACATTGTGACTAAAACTAAATTATTTTTCAAGCCCAGTACATGCACTACATATTTTAATAAAAATGGTTTACCTGAATGTCTTTGGAAACTAACTATACCAATCCTGGTAGTGCTATACCTTCATCGTCACCCATTTCGATATGCATATGGAAGTCCTTCTCCTCCAAGCTACTAAAAATTTATTTGTCTCCCGTCATGTGGAAATATGCACCACTATCCAAGTACTACACTGATCCCATAGCACATGACACCATGCATGTGACTATTGAGAAGTCCAACTCAAATTACGAGGCCAAAGCCTCACCAACTGTAGATCCTAAAGCCTTCTTATTCTTCTTCTTTTGTGGAAAATTAGTGGCATAATGTCCATGCTCGTCATAGTGAAAACACTTCACTCTGAACAGTCACGCTCCTTGCCTTCCTCGTCGGACTCAGATTTGGAATAGGATTTCTTTCCCTTACCCTTCTTCGCCTTACCAGCCAAGGCACAATTTTCTTCATCATCTTCCTTAGATGAAGATCCATCTCTGGTATTCTGCCTAAATTATTCTTGCACCAAATCTAACCAAATTCGTTCCCAATCTGGAAGCTTCTCCCTCCCATTTACAGAGTCATCATAACTATTCCAACTCTTGGTAAGTCCGAGAAGAGCTAGGCTCACCAATTCATCATCCAGACAGTAATTCCTACACTCCCAAGCTCATATTGACATTGGAAAAAATTGGTTAAGTATTCTGGAATAGTGTCGCTTTTCTCCATTTTGATTTTCCTAAGCTTTTCCTTCAATGCCAATTTTCTATGATCACTGCTACTCTAAAATAGATCTATCAAAGCCTTCCACATTACATATGGAGTCGATTTTCCATGGAAACTTGAGAAAATGTGGTCTCGTACTCCCTCCAATAAGATCCTCCTCTCCCTTGATACCTTCTTTTTCCAAGCATCAAGATTTGCGGCATCTGCTGCAGTGGGTTTGGGAATGTCATTATCAATGAATTATTTCAACCCATTTTCCTCCAGTACTGCCTCCATATTGTCTTTCCACACATTATAATTGGAACTTCCCTCGAGTGCATACTCCAATCTCAAGCCATTGAAATCCATCTCGATCCTGATTCTCATGTCGCACCAAGAATACTTTTGAAAATTCAAATTATATTCAGTCACAAACTCAGCTTCTCCTCCACTATAGTGATTTACTGTGCTCTGATACCATGCAGAAATCATACAAACATACGTATATCAATGGATTCAATCTGATCAAGAAATGTACTAAACCTAGATATTGAATCCTTCTACAAATCAATTGTAGAAAATAAACACGATTGCCGATCACAACAAGTAAAGAAAGAATCAAATAAAACCATAACACAGATATTTTCTTGGGGAATTACTGCTCAAAACCCCTCTATATTCTATTGTATATTCACCATGGAATCATGAAACAATTACAATGCACTCTTCTCAAAAGAGTCTCATGCACTATCACAACTATCTCACACTGTCCCGAACAAAATCGACCAACACTTAGCCAATTCTCAGCCTCTAAACATCCTGCCTTGATTACGCAATTCCTGATGAATGCAATCCCTATTCTTCAGGAATATTGGCCTTCCAAAACTGTGCAAGCATCATGGGTAATACAATGGATGTCTGGTTGCATGCGGGCAACCTACTAATGATACAACTGATAGTTAACATCCTTTAACCTTTGTCTCAATTGGGTCTCCACTGGAACTAACATGCATGCAACTATTAATAGTAAATCATCAGTTGCATGGAAGATCACTACATGTGAATTAAATCTAATTTAATTCACTTGATCCCTCACTAGTGCAACAAACAGTTACAACTAGTTCAACTGACTTTAACTCAATTAACTAAGTTAACTAATTTATCATGCATTAAAATCATGCACTTAACTGCAACTTGAACTCTAAAACACATAGAATCACTCAGCATGCCTCACTAACTTCCCTCAACTTTAATTTCATAATCTAACTAAGTTTATCACACTCAGTTAACTATTACAAGTGATTGTGAGATAAGATTACATTTTATTGTCCAATTTAATTAAGGGATAATTAAATTTGAAACATATCCAATTTATTAAATAAATTGAATTGCACACTAATGTATCACTTGGACCCATCACTGTGTGAACTGTGGTCCCACACTAGTGTAGGTGTTGTCATGTTGTTTCTGGATGCCAATTTCACTATTTCTTGTTGAAAAATTCAACAAGATTAAGGAAATGTCTGAAATTTATTTACCCCACAATAAGAAATCCATGTAGTCCTTTTTAGGACAGATTAATTTCATCAAGGGATTTGTCCGACTTTTCCCAAATTTTTCTTCCATTACAATCCATAATCAAGAAAATTTCAGTCTTTAAGTGGGGCCACAATGAAAGATAAGCTTTTGATTCAATCAAACAAGCCATTATATATTATCCTTATTTAACTACTCCAAATTTCTCTGATAATTTTATTTTATATACTTTCTCTTTTGAAACATCATATGTTTTTGTTTTAACACAACTTAATGACCATCAAATTGAGGCACCCGTCTCATTCTTCAGTTCAAATTTTCAAGTTGTTCAACTAAATTCCTCTGAGGTGGTGAAACAAGTTTTTTTTCCGTTTTTAAATCCATAAAGCACTTTAGGCCTTTTATTCTAAAGACACACACTAAAGTAATAGTTCCATTCCTAGTAGTGAGACAGTTACTTGTGCAAAAAGATTTAGGATAAAACAGGGAAAAATGGGTCACATCTCTGCAGGAATATGATATTCATATTAAACCAACTAAAAATGTCAGAGGACAAGGTTTTTTGCAGATTTATTACTGGAGCTTCCAACATTCCAGCTAATGAGGAATCAAGTAATAATGTACACACATATGAGGTAAACCTAATTGACACTGAGTCCCAATATGTTAATTTTATATTTTACTTAAATAATGGATATGCTCCTCCTAAACTCAATTATAAGAGAAAAATATATTTAAGGTTAAAATCCACTCGATATGAGATCATTAATGATGTGTTATTCAAAAAAAACTATGACTTTGTATTATTAAGATGCCCTGAAAACTTTGAATCACAAAAGGTTATACATGAACTCCACGATGGACCAGTTGGTGGACACTTCAAAGGAGATACCATTTCACACAGAATCCTACATGCAGGGTATTATTGGCAAACTATATTCAAGGATACCCATTCATATGTAAGGACATGCAAGACTTGTCAAACTGCTGCAGGAAGAAAAAAAGACCAGCCTTACCTCTTCAACCTGTCAACATTGAACAACCCTTTCAACAATGGGGACTAGACATTATAGATGATATTTGTCCTCACTCTTCCAAGCAACATAAGTATATCCTTATTGCTACAAACTACTTCACCAAGTGGTTGGAAGCAATTCTAGTAAAAGTAGCTAAATCCGATGTTATTATCGAATTCATTGATCAGTTCATTATTACCAGATTTGGCTTACCAACTGCAGTATGTTAGAAAATGCATCTTATTTTCCAGGCAATAACATGACTGAATTTTCTCTTAAGATGGGATTTAAAGTTAAATATTATTCTAACTACTATCCCCAAGGGAATGGTTTGGTAGAATCAACCAATAAGAACCTCTTAAGAATTATTAAAAATATTATTGATCAAAGCCAAAATAATTGGCACAAATCTTTAACCTTTGCACTATTGGCTGATCGAATAAGCAAAAAAACCTCTATAGGTACTTCTCCCTTCAATTTGGTATATGGGAAAGAGGCTATCATCCCATCAAAAATAGCCCTTCCTTCACTAGCCCAAGTCCAATTCATTGAAGAAACACCTTCCTCTTCTTTGTAACTAAGAATGTCTGAAATACTTAAATTAGAAGAAGAAAGAGAAAAAGACAAGCTTACATATGCTCACCATCAACATATAGTTAAATCTTCTTTTGATGCAAGTTTAGTTTCCAAAAAATCTTTTCAAATTGAAGATCATGTCCTTAAATTGGACAAGGAACATGAGGAAAAAGAAAAGCATACTAAATTCTAGAAATTGTTGCTTTGACCACTTCAAATTGCTGAAAAAGTAGGTCCATCGACTTTCATATTTGCAAGATCTACAAGGAAAGAGAAAATATCTTCCTATTAATGGGCTTATTATGAAGATATTATTTTCTTAGAAGAACATTTCTTTTATTGTAAAATATATTTGTGTTTACATATTTAGGTCTATAGAAAATAATATTGAATAACATACTTTTGGCTTTTTGTAAACATCTCTAGTCATATTATGATTTTTCACTTTGAAAGTAGGAATTTTTAAATAAGTGATTACAAAATTGAAAAATTGGATAATTATCATGAAACTCTGAAATATTTTTCCTTTGAAGTTGTAAATTCTTTAACCTTAAACTTCATAAAGTCTTTTGATCTTATTACCAGCCAAGAAAGGTTTTGTTTAACAAAGTAGATACTATTTTGTAACTCAACATCTCTAACTCTAAATTTTCATCCAAAACTCTTAAGGAGTCAATGATTCCCCCCACCCATTAATTATACTCTTTTTAGAGTGTAATTCAAAAATATATTAAGCTTAAAATATAAAAAGGTATCATCATGAGCTTGCTTACCATGATCATAGAAAAATAATAGGCTGACATTACTGCTACTGAATATAAAATAATGGATTATGATTATTTTAACCACAATACAAGGGATCTCATCATAATCCATATTTTTTAGCTCAATTACAACCATTGAATGACATTGTCACTTTCCAGCCAACAAAACAAGACAATGGATTTTTAAGAATAAAAAATAATAATAATAATAAAACAAATATATATATTGAACTTATCTCTAAGTATTGCAATCATAAATGGATGGGATATTGGATCATTGATGATTAAAAGGTAACCTGATCGAGGCTATGAATGCTTGCTAGCAACAATGGCTCTACCTATGAAAAAATGAGTATATCAAAAGGCTAAGTTTCAAAAGCCCCCTACTTTATCATTATAAGTAATTAAATGACTGATATAGATACTTAAAGATTTTCATCTATAAAGGTTTTTAAAAGGATTACAATAAAATGAGTTTCTTTTATCCAGAGCAATTTTATTTATTCAAATATTTCGAAATTATTTTTCCATTCCTTAATCATTTTTACTTATTGAAAGTTTTAGAAATTTCATTATTATAAATCAGAGATAACTGGTTCTTCTAGTGAATTTCCAATTGTTGTGCTATTCAACAACACCCCCCCCCCCCCCCCCCCACAATTATTTATGTATAAATACCTTAGGAAATAATGGGGACCCTTTTTAATTTTTTAAAGTTGGGACAATAATTTTTTTTATATAAGACAAGAATATGATATCCAAAGGATTAATTCATATCCTATTGGCCGAAGGACTTAAGTGGGAAAACCAAAATAAACATCTTCGCATATCGCAAATGCAACAAGAAACACATAAAATGCTCCACTCTAAAGTTGTGATGTGATATAGCCAAATGTATAAACGGCACAAAGGCTTTCAAAGTTAAAGAAAAACAATAATAGAGGAAAAGGCTCCCTGACAAGCATTATTTCATAAGAACCATTGGTGGGACCTGCTCATTGCCATGTACACCTTCGCAAATCACAAATCGTAATTCTTTTTGGTTACCATCTATCATGTCTACTTTCAAAACCCCCGATGTGATATATCGCATCACATTTCCTCCAGCCTTCAATACATCCACGATCAACCCATTGATTTTGTGATTGCAATATGGATATTGCATCGCAAAACTCCCATCGATCTTACCCATCAAACGTTCTGATAACTTTATACCCCAATAAATAATTTAAAGTATTATTTGAAGGGTAAAACCTTGATTTCATATCGGTGAAATGAACACATCACATGTTTTAAAGTCATGCTCCCAAACAAAGTTGTGATGCAAGATTTTAATTAAAAGCTTAAGTGTCCAAATTAGGCACATGAACCCACATTTTTCATAATTACTCATCCATAATGGTATGATAGTCTCAAGCTTCCAAAGGTGATTTGATGGCTGATTCAATAATGTTTTATATTTTTTTCATTCAAAACTATATTCACCATCACTTCAATTTTTATTGCTAAAAATTTCTCCCGCATTGTTAGTATTGTTCTTCATTCTTTGTTTTTCATATGACAAACTACTCCCAAGAAATAGAACTTTTGTAAGATGTCTAAGGCTGCAAAAAATGGAAAAAAAACCATGGCTCCTCCAAACACATCACCCCCTACTTCAAAAGTAACAAAGATGCCTCGACTATTTTCTAACATAACATACCCTCCAGAAAGTGGGTCTTCCTCATGGGAATCTATGTACAGGTTATTTGAGGATGAAAAACCCAGTATAATTCAGAGAGTAGCCACGACTAATGCTATAATATCTTCCGAAACCTCTATCAATGAAGTCTCCAACTCTTTTCTTCACAAAATTGTTGCTCACCCAAAGATTCTTCAATATACTAATATGGTCAAATGGGTAATTGATAGTCTGAATATCGGTGATAGGACATTCCTGACCTCAAGAGATACAGTTGTAGGGTCTTTTGAGGTAGAGGATTCGAAGAAAATGTATCATATACCCGACCCACAGAATATATATGACAAGACTTTCCTTGAGAAGTTTTCAATGGAGAATAAGTTGTTGTCAGACCCAATAATACAATGGAGGAACAACCCTAACAATCACAAACATGACGTTAAGGGTATGTATTATGTATCTTCTCTCACTGGTCCCTATTGCTACATTTCTCCTATGATGTGTAGGATTTTTGGTTCTCCTAATACAAATAAAGTCTCAATTGAATGGGTCCCTCTCCTGGAGAAATATTCAGACTCATATATTATGGATTGTGGAACGATTCTTTCTAATAACATTTCCCCACAAATCCTAAACTATAGAAATAATTGTATAGTCACCTCTAGGACAATTCCCCCATTTTTTATGAGTGCTTATATCATGGACGCAATGTGTTTTACTTCAAATTTCTCAAAAATGGGATGGAATTGGGCCATTCAAGACACTAATCCTATCCATTATTACCATAGTATCCTCTAGGAATCAAAGTATGAGTCTCATTTCTACAAAAATTTTCATTGAGTCATTCTGCCACTTCACAAAGCTATTTTTGGTGATAAAGCCCCAAGATTGTCAAACGAAGCCTGAGATGATTTCACGTCCATAGGAAAATGGTTTGGGGAAGAGCTTTTTACATATGTCAAAGTTTATGGAAGTATTGCTAAACCCCATGTTCTCCCACTGTATGTACCAGAAAAGCTACTAGCAAGGGAATTTTCTTATCAAACAGTTGGGAATGGGTTAACTAAAGCTTTTAAAGAAGCTAAAAAAGCTTCCTATAAGACTTATTTCCCTATCCATTGTGGTGTTTATGCTCTAGAAAACTTCAAACATGCTAGCATGGAAATCAATCAGATTCAATTCTTAAAGCTATCTATTGTTCCCAAAAGACAGTTTGATCTTAATAAAATAGCCCAAAACTATACAACTCAAGTAAATATCAGGCAATTCATTCATGAAAATGATGGCTATGATGATTTTTTTTAATCCACTGAAACCTATTTACATGTTGAAAAGTTGGCAACAATGCTTATTAACTCTGAAAAAAATTTCCAGTTTAAAGAATACAGGAACAAAAGGTTGAAGAGTATCCCTTTTGACATCTTAAAGGTGTCTCAACCTATTTCATAGAAATAAAAAAAGTTGGAATGACCTCCCAAGGACAATGAGGTCCTATAGGGAGTAAAGGAAGTAAAATCAACTAAAGAACAAAATATTAATCCTTTGTTTAGTGGTGAATTGGATAATTTTTGGAATCAATTTGACTATCATCTTAAAGGGCAACAAGAGGAGAAAATCATTGATCTTGAAGATACAGTCAACACACCTCAAGACAAGAGTTAGATCCCATTTAATATTGGGGCCTCTGATAAGGCGATCAATACAGAGGAAATTGAATTCATCTTGACCTTCCCTTCATCTAATATTGTTCTAAAGATAGAGGAAATCCCTCCTCTCGACATCTTTTACAGTCCCAAACATCGGGCTGTAATGAGAAGAAAGAGAAAGAGAAGGAGAGTTTTTCAATCACACGCATTAATCCCTGGTGACATACCCATGGAAGTAGTGTGGAAAGATGCACAAAGTGATCCATATTAAGATCTGGCAAGGTTGACAAAGCTTGAAGGTGCTTATGTATCTACCACAATTAATAAGACATCAATGGTCCAACAACTAGTCAAAGAGAAGGATGAAAGAATCCTACAATTGGAACAAGAATTGTTAGCATAGAAACAAAGTTTTAATCATCAATTATAGATGCAAGTGTCACAACTTCAACAAATATTATATCAATTGAAGTTACAACATCAATGTCACAGATGCTCAAATTCATCAACTCTAGTTCACAGTTGAACAATTGAAGGATAACCCAAATATAGATAACTTCAAGAAGGAAGATTTGGAACTCAACACCTTTTCTCTCAACAAAAATTAGTATTTTGTCAAAAGTTGACAATCATCAATGATCTGTGTGATAAAAGTGATTCACTGATGAATAAATCGGCCGACCTATGGACAAACTTCGATGAAATTGATGAAAAAATTATTGAATACATCACTTGGCATGATAGTGCAGAGAGTCGAAAGGAAAATCTTCCTTAAGATTCCAAAAAGGAAATCATCTTTACTGATTGGGACATACAGTTGAAATAGGCAGAGAGAGAAATATTTAGAGCAACGGATGTGGCTAACAAAATTGTTGAAACTGTCAACAATAATCTATTTAGTGCCAATCTAATCCAATAATGTCCACCTAGTTCTCTCCCTAATTTCAAAGATTTGATGAAAATGTGGCAAGAAATGTCAAAATCAAAGGAAGAAAACATCAAGAAGTTAGAAAAGCTTTACTAGGAGAAGTACTGGCAATACTTGGTGAAGCAACACAGTCAGTGGTTGATGTTGCACTACTTAACTAACACCTCTTCCCATATGCTGCCTCCACTATCATATGTGGTTTACACTAAACAGTTGTGCATCAGGCCAAATCAAGCCCCTGAAGAACAACCAATGTTATATATTCATCAGCTCAAGCGGTGAATGGGAAAGGAGATGACATCACACTCCTAAGCGAGTCATCCAATTATATTTCTATCTTATTTTCAGTTATTTTAAGGAGAGTTGTGTATTTTCTATTTTTGTATTTTTAGTGTTTACTAGATAAACCCTTTCATTTCTACAATGAAAGGGCACTGAAATTTTGTAAAGAAGGCTTTGGGAAGTTTCACTTTTGTCCTCTTGAAATCATCTTAATAGAAAGACTAGACCAAAGACTATTTCTTCCATGAGCAGAGTTAAGATATGCATCGTACTTATATATTTATATTGTTGTTATGTTTTATGTAATTCATAGTCATACTTCTTTTATATTGTTTTGTTATATGTATATTTTTAATACAATTGAGCATTAATTCACTATTGAAGATGCAAAGGTTGTCATATTTTAATATGTATATTCAAGACATGCAGCTACTTAATGTAATATGAGCTTCATAAATGACTTTGATTAACTATTTAATCAAATTAATTAACTTTAATAGTTTTTCACTTTTGTAAGTATTTGATAATCTTCATTCTCATATACGTAAGATAATATTTCAAGATCACATATAGGGAAGCATAATTAATCCCAGGATATATATAGGTATATATACTCTATTAGCTCGCTATCACTCCCATTATCAAGTTACATTTAGTATAAATACTCAAATCCATTCAATTATACTTTATTGGGAAACCGATCCCATTATCCTCAGTCGGAGACGTTATTCCAAACAAAAAAGGAACGGTTTTTAAGTTCCCAAACAGGTGGTTATCCCTCAATATTGTTGCAACAATTTTCGAGGCATCAACACCTACTTGAGGTAGATATTGGAAGTAATTACTTATTTCCCTTCAACTCAATATTCTTCTCAGGAAATAGAGGAATTTTCTTGGATCATATCAGAGGCATCTAAGTTTTTTAACTTAATAAGAAGCATTTGACAAGTCCATAGGATCAGAAGACATACAGATATTGTTGACAGGGGGAGCATGTTAATATATTTTCCATTGAGGTAAAATGAGGAGACATATTTTTTTATCAAACATAAGATGGTAAATGATCATTAGAAAATCACAAGGAGAAGTATCAAAGAAAAGTGTTGATTAATTGTAATGATGTGTTGTTTGATCTTAGTGTTTCCATCAATTCCAGAGAGGAGTATTGTTGGAAATATGTTGTCATTTATGGTGAAGGAAAAGGTAAAGGCAATGAAAAATATTGATCAAGCAAAGAATGATAATCATTGGTGGAAAAGGAAAAATTAATAAAGGTGGAAAGGTATGCATGGCAGTTGCAAAGAAATATAAATAATGTTTTCATTATTGGAAAATGAAAAGGCAAAGGCAAAGGCAAAAGAATGAAACCGGTAAAGGCAATGGAAAAGAGTGGAAAATGTAACTAGAAGGTGCAAATAGTTTTGATCCAGTACTTATGTATCATGTCATCTCAGATGCAAGTGAAACACACTCAGATGGGAAAAGATATGAAATATCTCTCCAGTGGTATGCATAAGTTTGAAAATGGCCTCCTGGATTGAGAGATAGAGCCAGTCAAATTTCTATGCCCTTAATTTAATGATAACAGAGTTAAAAGGTGAATGGATGAGCCCATATCCAAATTTGACAGAAGTTTCAAACCCGACAATAAACCCTAATGGAGTGAACAAATATAGGATAGGTAATTTCTATAGGGAATTGGTGGATCCCACCTAGAAGAGTTACCTCGACGGTATGGTAATGGCACTAGGATGAAACAGAGAAGGAAAACATGTCCTGATATACTACAGCAGAGGCTCCCTATTGTTCAAGGCATATCCCACTTCACAACCTGTCCCGGTGATATAACCCCGATTATCCAAAGTTGGCAGAAGTTTCAAACCCGACTGTAAACCCTAGTGGAGTGAACAAATAGAGGATTGAGTAGACGTGGATGTATAATGCACAAATGAGGGGGAATTTATATAGGGAATTGGTGGATCCCACTCGGTGGAGTTACCCCAACAGTATGGTAATGGAAATGGGATGAAAAAGAGATGGAAAACATGTCCTGATATAGTGCAACAGAGGCTCTCTAGTGGTCAAGGCATATCCCACTTCACAACCTGTCCCAATGATATAACCCCGACGCAACCTTAGAACACACACAATGATGCATAGGGACATTGGCTTCGGGAGACGATAGTAGAATTCCATCCAATAATAATTAAGAGAAGGTCCCCACTCTGACAAATTAGCCCACTGAGGGCTACCCCAGAGGGATAACAAAGCGCGAACCTGACAGAGAAACAAAGGAAATAGTCACGAGCCCGTTAAAGTTTTTAACAAAGGAAATTGGAAAAAATCCAAGGACTTCGGACCCTTTCTCTCTCATCTCTGACATGAAAAGTGGCAGTATCTAACTGGTCATAGGTGATTTCAGCGTAGGAAAATTAACAATGGACAAATGGTAGTTATATTTATCATTTTCGAGCACCCAAAAGTCCCATTTTCGTGTGACATGTGTCACCACTTGGAAGACACCACATGGCTTGAGTGACATCAACATGACATCATCCTATTAATAGAACCCCAAAGGATTTTATGAAACACACAAAGGGAAGCAGGGGGATTATTGGGTGTCGGGATGACATGGGCATGTCAGAAACAACTCAGCCTGAAGAGAATTTCTATTGGCTCTTGCTACAGTGGGTGGACCCCACCATACAGCTCAACTCACAGAACAGATCTTAGAATAATTTTAAATGGTGCAACTAAGGAATGCATCAGGAGAAGAGGTGTCGGGATATGAAGGAAATATAGGCTGGCAGAAGACACTAATAAAAGTATAGGAGGGTGATCACCACAGGACTCGTCAACCTAGACGATAGACCTCGATAGTTTATAAAGTGCCACAAGGTAATGTGTCAAGATATAAGGGCTACGTGGTAAGCCCTGACCCTTGGTCATTTCACGTAGAAATAAACTAGGGTTGTGGTGGAATAATAATAGGAATGCATAAAAAGCATTGGGATAGGGAGATCCATCCTTAGTGCCAACCTGTGGTCATTTGCATAGAAATGAGACTAACAGCTCAGAGTGTTAACGAAGGAATTTGGCCCACAAAGGGGTTAAAAGGGATTAGTATCCAAAGGCCAAGCCAATGGTTGCAGAGACCTAGTCCTATGGCAAAAAATAAGGTAAAGGAGAAAAGAGAAAGGGGCTTAAGCTCAAAAAGTCAAAACTATGAGTTTGGCAGTTAATTTAGCAGCGAAGCCAAAGTAAACAGTAGATAATAATAGAAGAGGCATTACTAAAACTTTTAAAAGGCCATAATTGCTAAAATTAAGTAGAAAAAGTCGCACATCAAGCCTATAACTGTAGATCAAATATTGATAAGTTAAGAGCACATAAAAAAGACTAAATTGAACTAGACAAAGGCCAAAATAAGAAAACAATGCAGTATATCAAAGAAAACGTAACCAAATATTGAAGCCAAAAATATCAATCCAGAAATATTTATAAGCATAATTAAAGCAACAAATTTTAGAAGTTGCAAGAGATTAGAATCTGAGGATTAGAAGGTGTTGGTTCAACATGATGCATAATGGTGGTATGCATTAGAGTTGTATTAGAGACTGATCTTAGTATATGAAAGGTGTTTTAGAGATGAAAAGAAGTGCATTGGTGATTGGTGTTGGTGTTGTTGATGCATGATTTTTCAAGTAATCAAAAATTGCTAAAGGTGACCTTATTCATTTTTTGCATCAGTAATCAAAGATTGATGAATATGTTTGTATTAGTAATCAGATATTGCTAAAGGTGTTTGTGTAGTGGCTTTGGTGAGCAGTTGTAGTGAGCAAGATTTATTTGCTTATGACATAAGAGGTCTAGTGGTACTAGTTTGAAAAAGGATGAAAGATGGATCAATAGGGCCAACAAGTGGTAGCTTGCAAATTAGGGGTTGGAGCTCCTTACAGTGGGTATTGTTAAATGTTTGTGGAAAGAGTCCCTTCCAAAAGATACTAATAAATGTGTAGAGGCAAGATTCCATTCTAGAGAGTACTGATAAATGAGCAGGAGTAGCAGTCCCTTTTAGTGGTAGTTGATAAACGAGCAGGGATAGAAGTTCCTTTAAGTAGTAGTTGATAAACCTACAAGTAATAGCTTGTGAGGAATTGATGTAATTAAGTTGAAGCTTGTAGTAAATTAAATATTAGTGTCTTGTGTATATATTTCTCATATGTTTATGATGTTATGTTTACATGATTAAGTAGTGATTTAAAAGTGTAATTTGTAAAGAATTGTATAATTTGGCCACACTATTGATTCACCCTCATCTCAGGGGTGTCATGGTTTCCATTGTTTCTAACAAGATTGCTTCTTGGTAAGGATATTCAATAAATAAGAAGATATATTTGTCATAACTTAGAGTTTGGTCTTGAGTATTGACACATCTTGCAGTTGATATTTCTTCATCTTATCACCTTCTATCTAATAAGGGGGGAATTGATGTTATTCTACCAGCTTCAAAGATCTATCAAGTGATATTGAGCCACAAATTGAACCAAGTCCAAATACTAGAGCCTAAAACCATATCCATCTATAGAAAAATTTAGATTTGTAGGCAGAGACAAAGTCATGCTCCATGACCATGTTTTTGGTTGGTGGATAGCCTCAGAACACCACCAGCAGAAGACTTCAATTTCTACTACCCTAGTTTGTTTTCATCTTGAAACCATCATTAGGGAGCACTTCTACTTCACATAATTCTTCGACTTCTAGCTAGATTGATAATTGTTCCACAAATTTCTTCAAGCTTTAGTTCTAGAGTTAATAGTGGTCAACCTTAAACCACCACTGGTAGAGACATCGAGTTCTTCTACCTCATTTGGTTTGTGGTCTTCATTAAATCACCATTTTAAAGAGCACATTCAACCATTGGATACCATGCACTTTTTTATTTTATCTCTCTTCAAATTAAAAGGCGGGGGGGGGATGTTGGACACCTAATTTGTAAGAGTTGGTGTGGAGGAATTCCAACAATTATTGGAAGTCGAAGTGACCTTTTGGAAGATGAAAACCAAGGGCCAGTATCAAATGTATTAATATGTACTTTTTTTTAAATATAATGCATTTTGACGTTGATCTAATTACTATCTATTTTTGTGTGAGAGTTTAACATATTAACAAAAACAACTATATCTTGGGCAAACATAAATGCTTTTAAGTGAAACAAAAAGTGTTTCCTATTGTGAGCAATTCTCTAGATTCAATGAAACAACTCATTTATCCCAAAAGTTCACAAAAATAGTAAAATCCATAAATTATTTGATTTATGTAATGATAGTGGTTCATATGGACTTTTATACCATGTTTTACAATTACGGTATTTGCACATAGGTCAAGAAACTTAGGCACCCACTCACACATATAGGTCAAATATTAGTACACCAATATATTACATGGTTAAAACTCTCAAGGAGGAAAATAGTTCACATCCCCAGCCGAAAAACTACTTGAAGAAATATATTAATGCAAAAGGAAAATTTACATATATTAGTTTCTCCCAATCAATAATCAACAAATGACCCTTCATGCTTTTTAAATAAAGATCATGGACCAATTGTGTGTTTAGCCATGGAACAATATAATATTATTATTGAGGACAATATCCACTATTGGATCAATTTATGTTTATATTATGGAAATATACCATTCCTAAAGAAACATTACACCAAGTTAAACAAACTAACTCATAAGTGTCAAATATACTGATAAAGGAAAATAAAATTAAAAATTCAAGAGCAATTGAAGAAGTCTTGGGAAAAAAAACAAAACAAAACACACACACACACACACAAAATTGAAATTTTAAGGAACGATATTCAATTTAAACATACCTTTTCTTTTAAATGTACACATATGTTTAACTTATATATTAATTATTTTTATAATGTTTGATGTTTGAGTTTTCATTCTAGATGGAGGTTTTTCCCTTTGATACCAATGTCATCCTCTTTTTTATGTTGTTACTTTATTGCCATGTTAAGTGTGCAATTAATTTTTTTCCATTGTTTATGGTATTTGTTTATTTTTATGATATTTATTTATTTTTATAATTTGGTTGATTTTAAGAGCAGTTTTCAGTTTAAGATTTAGGTTTTTTTCATGTTTATATATGTGAATGGAGTTTTCTTGTATTGAATTTGGGTAAAGTAGGTAACATCCCGTTACTTCTTCAAAATGGTGGCACATATTAGTTTGGAAAGGACAAGACCCACTTAAATTTAGGTTGTTCTTTTAGTTGTTGTTGGAAGGAAAATTATTGACTTGGGATATTCTTGTTAAGTGAGGATGTGTAGGTCTTGGAAGTTGCATTCTATTTTGGATGAATGAGGAGTCCATTGCTCATTTATTTATTCATTGTCCTTTTTTTTTTTTGGAAGACAATTTTCTCTTCTTTTAACCTTGATACCTAGTGGAATGGAAGCTTTGTTGAAGAGTGTCCATGAACTTGGAATCAAAGGTTGTTTTCCTCTTCCCTTAAATTCATCTGACTCTTTATATTGTTGGAAATTTGGCTAGGGTGAAAACGTTGTTTTCTTGAAGACTCTGTGGTTTCTTTGAATTTATCGCACATAATGCAAAATAATATTATCTTGACGAAGTGACACTGCTGAAACGGAAGAAAATTAGGCTTATTAGATATGTGGAGTTGTCGACTGGTATAGTATGGGGATCATTTGATGGAGCCAGTCAAAGGGATGTTTTTGGTGCGGGTATAATCATTTTCTCCTCCTATAATATGATGATTAAATGCAAACTGGGTATTGGCTAAGACACAAATTTTATAATTGTACTCCTTATTATGTGGTGTGACATGAAGATTTCCATGGTATAGAATAGGAATTATTTTATGGAGCCAGTGAAAGGGACATTTTTGGTGAGAGTATACTCATTTTATTCTCCTAGAATCTGTTGATTAAATGCAAACTAGGTATTGGTGAAGGCACATTTTTTATAGTTGAACTCCTTGCTATGTGGTGTGCCATGAGGATTTCCATTTGGAAAAAGGAAAAAATATTTTGATTGTATGGGAATTAAAAATTCCTTGTGGACTGGTTTGATGGAAGAGTTGAGTTAAGGGTCGTTCATTTAGAATCATGACAAAGGAAAATCTGCTAGCTACACGAGCAATATGATGATATGCAAGTTCTTCACACATATAAGGAAAATAATGCCATGATAGATATGTTATCCAAGGAAGCTCTGCTATTAGATAATGAGAAAGTTTCCATCTTAGAGGCGTCTAATGGTTATGTGTTGTTTGTTTTGTCTTTTAATCTATTTGATCTAAGTTTCAAGATATGTTTAAGGTCTAATGTATATTCAGAATTTAATCTCAACCCAATTTTTAAGTTATCAAATATGTTTCTCGGCAACCAAAAAATTGTGATTTTTTTATTTCCTATAAATTATCAAAAATATGTTTTTTTTTTAATATTAAATTGTAATTATTAATATTTATGTATGTCAAAATTTAAATTAAGTTAAAAAATGAATTACAAAATAAATAAATAAAAATTATAATAAAAATCAAATTTAATTATTAAAGAATAATAAAAATATTTTATAAAAATAATCATAACTATATATCATTTCTATATTCATTTACAATAAACTCATAACAATAAATTAAAATTACATTTTATCATAATAAAAAATCAAAAACTAAATTTTATCATAATAAACAAATTTAAAAGTAAATTTTATCATAATAAAAAAATTAAAAACTATAATCATAATTAAAATATCAAATGCAAAACCCCGATGTTAATATTACATATACAGATTAGGATACACAAAATAAAACTATATCCCAAAAAATATGATAGACTAACTTTTCACTTATTACTTCATTTTTAATTATATATTTAAAATACATAAAAAAAAATATTAAAAAACCAACCATTGGCAAAAGATAATAATATCAAATCTATTTTTAAATAACACCAAACAAAACCATGTAAAATTTTAAAATTCAAATTCTAAAGTTTTATAAATATACTAAAATTAGATTTAACTAGTCATTTGGACTTTTAATGCACGTACTCATTCGGGAGTGGCCCATGTTTTTTTTTTTCAATATTCTTCGAACTTTTATTACAGTATGTTAATTTAAACACATTTAAATCAAAAGAGTTTTTTTCATATAAATGGAAATATTACTTTAAATATTTCTTTAAATACTTTAAATGACCTAATAATGGTGGATTTGTTATATATATATTTTTTAAATAATATTTATGATAAATTAGTTAATTAATAATGTAGAAAAAAATTAGCTAATTGGAGTTATTTTAGCTGGTTAAAATGGTTGGCTCTGCCACTAATGACATGTGATTTATTAAGTAATGTAATTAATAGAAAAAATGGTCTTTTAATGCCTCGATACATATTATTGTAATGATTTTGTGCATTTGTTGTATTGGCTTCAAGTCTTGTGAACTTTTAAATGAGTATATATGTTAGCTAGCCTAGTACCAACAATGTCATGACCCCACGCTAGTGGTGACTTCCAACCACACATGATCACGGTGCAACACCGCCTAACTCTTTCATTTCATCACTACCCAAGTTTACGAACTATGCCTAACACCCACACTTATTCCTTTTTCATTAAGTGTTCACTTTCTTCAATAATGCATCAGAAATCAACAATATTTTTATCTTCTTTAACAATTACTTAATAACATGTGTGATATCAATAAACAATAATAAACATCAATTTACACACATTTATGAAGGGAGGGGCAGCTCCCAATCAACTCTTCTCAATCACTTATAAAATATTTTATAAGTTACAATTTTACATAAGGTTGTGCAGTGTGTCACACAGGACTGCCCAACTCTAGCAACTCGTGCAACACTTTGCACTACCCAATGTTAGGTGTGTAAATGGTCTACCTTGCATTCAAATTACAACGACCTCACCAAATTCATGTAGCCCGCCCATGTCATGCAACTCACTCGTGTCATGCAGGGCACCCAGGTCATGCATCTCATCCATGTCATGCAGCAGATCCATTTAGCATAGTCGTTCAAAAAACCAGTTCAGCAGTTCATTCAAAAAACTCATTTCAAAAAAGCATTTAGTATTTTCATTCAACAACTCATTTAGGATTTTCGTTCAGCCCACCTAGGTGGGTGCATGCCTTGTCGTGCCCTCAGAGGCCTTGCGGCTCACCTAAATTGTCTAAACTATCAAGAATTATTTCCTTCATTTTCCTTTGCTCTACACATGATGTGTCATGCAAACTTCAGTTGGATGGATTACCTTGAATGATTCTCCCTTTGTTCAATATATATGCCCATTTTCCTAAACATTTTATCAAATTACATGTCTATTCGACCCGTTCAACCGACACGACCCATTCGTTCAGCTCGTTTCATTCAGTCGACCCAACCCATTCATTCAGCTTGTTTCATTTAGTCGTGATCTAGGTGGATATTGGTGACCTACCACCTATTCCACTTAGACCCCCACCATTTTTTCTTTAAGTTTTTCAGTTTCCTTAATTGTAGCACAATTTACTATGTTTGGCAGTTTTTCGAGTCGTGAACTTCAGGAGCCGTTTTGAGTCCCTAAACAACGATTTTTTGGAAAATCACTCACGTCAAATGCAATTCTTTATCAACGTTTGCAATCAATAATTTTAGTCCTTGGATATATCTTTCTATCTATGTATCGTGCGCATCAAATAGAGATCGTATGCCAAAGTTACGACCCCGAGAAATTGATGTACTAATTTACCCCAACGGGGCCCATAGTTTGACATTTCATCTCCTAGGGTTAGGTTTTTGGATGTTTAGGGTTTTTCATTGTTTATCAATAATAAATAGGCATTCGAGCCTCATTGTAACATAGTTCAAAGACATGTTACCACCACATCTCTTCTCAGATATAAGCTACCATCGCCCTAGATATTTTATGTCTCGTTATGTCTATAAGCATATTTTAGTTATTTGATATTAATGAAATGAAGTTTTACTTCTGCTGCATCTTTGTGTTTATGTTTATTTCTGTATTTTATTATGTTCCTACATAAGTCTAGATCAGAGGTATAAGAGCGGCCTGCTCTTTCTTTATCCTTCTTTGCATGTGTTAGTATGAATCCTTTGTCGAAGTGTATGAAAAAAGACCACTTTAGCTACGCATAACTAATAGCCATGACATCAAATATGGCTACCAATATCTTCAGATTTGCAGTTAGTTGATCAAGACAAGAGCTGCAAAAACCAAATCTATGCATAGAAAGACATTAAGCAGTAAAAAAGAAGGGTTTGCTCCATATATCCAATAGACAAGACAAGAACAATTTTTGAAAGAATTTTTTGTATTAAGGGCACTTGGGAGGAAAACAAGAAGATGTTTCCAATTCTCCTCAATGGGATGGGTTCTTGGAAGTCCTCAGCACTTCAGATCTAGCATTTCTCTCTTCTGTTGGTGTAGAAAACCCAGACAAAGATAGAACTCAAAGGGAGCTCACACAGCAAATAATGGAAAATATGACAATGATAATGGCTCAAAGTCAGACCAAGTGTTTAGATCCAAAGTGATCTAATAGGCAACAAAACGTGAAGAATGGTAGGAAAAACTCTCCTATTTATAACAAAATATTGGGTCATTCTAGATCTTGGTGCACGATTAAAATAATGTTAACCAAATCTAGATCCACCTTTTATGGAATATTTTATTATATTTTTTGGAGGGAAAAAGTATTTGACTTGGGTCAAATCCCTTTATTTGTCAATAATAAATAAATAAATGATTTATTTATCTTTTTAAGGAAGTGATTGAAGGATAATCAAATAAATAATGATTTATTTAATTATTTGTGAATTATTTGGTCATATTTAACAAGGAATAATATCTAAATAAGATTTAAATAATTATTCCTAGAAAATAATAAGATAAATAAAGGTTTATCTAGTTAATTTCTTTGTTTTGGGTTAAACATGACTAGGAATAATAATTAAATTATGGTTTAATTAATTATTCCATGAGGAAAATCAAACAATTATAGGTTTGTTTAATATTTCCTTTTGGGGTTTCCTGTTTAGACCATAAACAACCTAATAAATGTGGTTTATTAAGTTATTTTACATAGTGAAAGCAATTTTACTTAGGGTAAAATTGGTCTTACATGGTGTACTTGGGTCCATCTAATGATAATAGGTTAGATGACCAAAAAATGGTGTAACAACATGCCCACAATGAGGTCGGGGTCTAAGGAGTTAGGGTTCTATCTGGTTGAACCTATGCAAGATTAGCCTCACAAATCCTGATGAATGCCCATGGGGGAAGAAAAGAAAGACAAGGGAGTAGGAGATCCTATCAAAATATTTCTCGAGGAGGCCCTCGAGAAATAAAGGAACGTGATGATGGATAACTTTTCCCATATCCTTCAACGACTGCCCACCAGTGGTGCATCTTCATCCAACAACCACTCTGGAGGTGCCAATCATTTCAAGGTACAAGTCAACTTAGAAATTCCTGTATTTGAAGGTGAGATAGATGTAGAAGCCATAGATAGATGGTTGAATTTTCTGGAAGGGTATTTATCTATCCATGATTTTTCTAACCTAGAAAATATTACTTTTTCCACTCTTCAAAGCGCGCCCCCCCCCCCCCCCCCTCCAATGTCAAATATTGGTG
Organism: Pinus albicaulis; assembly: GCA_034641835.2. Lineage (NCBI taxonomy): Eukaryota > Viridiplantae > Streptophyta > Pinopsida > Pinales > Pinaceae > Pinus > Pinus albicaulis. Next base: position 1,216,964,777 of record CM076577.1, read on the forward strand.
GGAAACCTACTGTGAGCAAAAGGACGAGAGGGAAACCTCTCTGTTCTCAGCCTCACCCACTTGGAATTCATTGTGAGACGACATCAAGGAACAATATTACCCTGTGGGGAGCTATGAGGACATGTACATCTAATGGACCACGTTGTGGCAGCAAAGGGATCAAGATGTGCACGAGTTGATGAATTAGTTCCATACCTTGCGAACAAAGTTGGTTATTAAATATTCGGAGAAACATTTGGTGCTCATGTAATGTAGTTGTTTTCACCGATACATTCAAGAGTAAATGGAGTTCCTTGACATTACCTCGCTTGGCACGTCATACTGATATGCTGCCAAGATCGAGAAGAAATTTAAGCAGAAGAAGCAAGACTTTGGATCTGTGAATCTGAAGCTAAGGAAAGGCGCCCTCGAATGGTAGAAAAAGGGGTAAATCCAAAGCGGAACAACTAATAACAACACCACAAAGCCAAAGAAGGAACTGAGGAGGTGGTGTGAATTTCATAACAACTCCACTCACAACACAAGGGAGTGTCGGGCCAAATAGTCATTAATGGCCGAACTATAGGCATCTGAATCAGATGCATGTTCTGAGTCTGAGTCAAAACTAGAAAAGGGGAATGAAAAAGGGAAGTAGATCATTGATGTTGAACCCAATGCCACCATTGCCACCACCAATCTCCATAGGTAGGAGCCTGAGGACCCAGAGGAGGGGGAGCCCCTCCTCCATTCCTATATGTGGGTGAAGGGTTCTACACTACAATTCCTTGTCGATAGCAGAAGCCAAAAGAACCTCATTTCAGTAGATTTCATGAAGTGACTCAACCTACCGACCACAACACACCTGCATCCATATACAATTGGGTGGCTTCACCAAGGAAGAGATCTCTACATCAACCAATAGTTTCGCCTTCCGTACATCATCAAGCCCTTCACAGATGAGCTAATGTGTGATGTTGCGCCTCTTGACATGTCTGATGTTTTATTGGGCCAACCTTACTTGTGGAAGCAACATGTTGTCTATGAGTCTAGGCCTTGTTCTCTTATTATTTCTTTGGGAAATAAGTTGTACAGGATACCAGAGGTAATAGCACCTTCCACCATCTCTTTGAGTACTATAAATAAATGCAGTAATACTATTTCCCAAACCAGGAAAAATATTTTCATTACGATTTGCCCACAGGGAAAGAATAATATTGTGGCCACAGCCTCCAAACAGAGCTCCCCTACGCAGCAGCAACAGATGGACAAAGTCGTGGAGGAATACAAGGAGATTTTCTCCTCACCCACATGGGTTCCTCTACATTGTCAGGTCAAGCACTCCATTGATCTGACCCCAGGCATGGCAATACTTAATGGGTTGAACTATCAACATTGTGTTCTAGATAATATTGAAATCAAGAGGTAGATCCAAAAGTTATTGCAAAAAGGGCACATCAGGCCAAGATCCTCACGTGTACTGTTTGAGGTTGATAAAGCAACCCAATTTCTTAAATGCATCTAGCACATCTACCAATAGTTCCATGATATATTAAATAAATCCAATGCCAATTAAAAGCACCGACATTGGATGCCACACAAGTTCCAGGTGGGCGAAAAAGTTTGGTTGCATTTGCAAAAAGAAAGCATAACTGGAGCTCATTGGAATCTCATAACACTCTGATATGGTCCTTACACCATTATGAACACTATGGGAGACAATGCATTTGAGCTCATCATTCCTCCATTCCTTGGCTGACACCCAGTGTTCAATGTGGATCGCCTTCGACCATACTTTCCACCATTACTAGACACAACCGACATTGCATAAAAACTCACACCAATAGAGTTAAACACAGACTGCATGGAACAAACCACAACTTATCATATCATGGACACACATATCAAGAAAACATGACAGCAAGGGATCCAACTATATCGGGTTTCCAAAGCAAGCCAACTCCTTCACCAGGGCAAGTGGCTCACCAGGGACCCAGTTCAACAGAAATTTCCTCATCTAATGGAGGAACTAAACACAATGGGGAAAATTGCTTCCTTAGGGGACAGGAATGATCCACGTGGATATTAGTGGCCTCCCACCTATTCCACTTGGAACCCCACCATTGTTTCTTTTAGTTTTTCAATTTCCTTAATTCTAGCACAATTTACTATTTTTGGCATTTTTTCCGATCCTAAACTTCCGGAGCCATTTTGAGGCCCTAAACAAAATTTTTTGGAAACTCAATGATGGTGAAAGTGGGTCTTCATAATCAAATATATTAACATTGGTTGTAGTACTCGGATATATCTCTCTAATGAGGTATTGTGCACATCAAACAAAGATCGTATGCCAAAGTTACGACCCCGGGAACGAGAAATTGATGTACCAATTTACCCCAACATGGCACATAGTTTGGCGTTTCATCTCCTAGGGTTATATTTTTGGATGTTTAGGGTTTTTTTTTTGTTTCTAAATAATAAATAGGCCTTCAAGCCTCATTGTAACACAGTTTAGAGGCATGTAGCTACCACAATTCTTCTCAGAGATAAGCTACCATCACCCTAGCTAGTTTACGTCCATTGTGTCTGTAAGCATATTTCAATTATTTGATATTAATGAAATGAATTTTTACTTATGATGCATATTTTCATTTATGTTTATTTATGTATTTTATTTTGTTTTTGGATAAGTCTGGATCAAGCCAGCCCAACCCTTTCCTTTAACTCATTTCGTTCAACCAACCTGACCCATTCGTTCAGCTCATTTCATTCAACCAACTCGACCCATTCATTCAACTCGTTTTGTTCTCCTGTTTCACACCCACCCACATTCCTGATCTGCATGCCTGCTTACACACCACATCCGCACGACTCATCGAAACGCTCGTTCGCATGCATGTCCGTGAGCCTGTCCGCATGTTGGGTAGGCAACTATCGCTATAGGTGTTCTCGCCGCTATGACTGCTAACCTCTGTTGTGAAGGAAAATCCCCTCTACGGATAGAGGCGATCCCTCTAGCCCTAGGGTGGGTCTAGTAACAAGGGAACATGCTGGTTTTTAAATTCCTATTTTATAAACGAAATGTGGATTGGAATAGTTGTCCTACCTCAATCCAACACTCTTGACATATTATGTTGCAGCTATCCCTTGATATTTTTCCTTCAGGCCTTGCGCTCTATTGGTAGCAAAATTCATACACCTACACAAATATCAAGCTAACACTAAAAGTATACAAGAATACATATTCATTTACAACTATCTAACTATTCAAGGAGAGTTAGAAACTTCGAATATTAACATAGACAAAGATGGAACTAGAAATTAGTCATGTCATATTAAAATATAAAAAAGGGAGTTTACAACCTGTGCCTTGATGATATAGACCTCCTTTGACATGTTCAGTCAGGCACGTCTCAAAGCATTCATTCGTCAATTTAGCTCAAAGAGGCAAAAGGTTCAAACTCTCTCTCACAACTATGGACTATTCTCTGCTATCATCTCCTAGTTTATTCTAGATATGTCTGGCTAGCTGATTAAATGGAATTAAGAGGGATTTATAGGAGCAGAGGATGATATTTGGGATCAACATATGGTGGAGGAAAGGTATATCCCTTTGGGAAGTTCCATTTTTGTAGGAACCCGAAGGCCAAAGGGAGAAACCTGACCTCATCCAGTCGAACAAACATCCATGACTCCATTCACGAAGCTGTTACATCTTAGAATATTATTTTCCATATTAAAAAACTTTCCAAAATTAACTTAGCATGGGTGCTCCTCACAGACAGAGCGACCATGGCATGAGGCCCTATGTAAATCTAGCCATTGGTGTGAGGCCATAATTACACAACTGCGCTGACCCAAAATTATATGTTTTAAAGGGTTAATTTTAGGAATGGTCAACAAAGATTATGTTCCTATAATATTAAGGGATGTAATAAAATTCATCATGATGTGTGAAATTACACAGGGGTCACTATGATAATCCACCAGTATTTAGAATGGGGAATGCAGAGACGGTGACAAAATATTGTGCAACAGATGCCCCCTAAAGCATGAATTCTGAAAGAGAGGGAGGGGTGAAATTCTTTATGAGAACATGCCCAAACCAAAACTTCTCCGTCAGAGGACCTATAAAATAAATTAGGACTGATATCTTTGATACATGAATACAAGGTATGGGCGCAACCATCCATAATAGAGAAAATGTAATAACATCCAAGGTATGGACACAACCATCTAGTGAGAAGGATCATCAAATAGACTCAAGTATCGTCTCAACCATCCAATTATAAGATTCATCCATATAGTCATGATAAACCAAATATTACCACAGCCTGGATTTCATCTAAAAAAACCCAGGTTCTTGCGCTCCGTCTCGACCTGAACAAGTATAAATTCAAGCATGTGAATTAATGAGTTGAAGTCAAATAGGCAAGAAATTCCCCTAATTACCAGCCAATGATGGAAGTGGTTAATAGGCGTGAAAAAAACCACCAATAATGGCAATGGTTCTCATGGTACTGTTAGTACAATCCATGGAATGTGAACAATGATTTGGAGTCGAACATCTACAAAATCACTCGATCGAAGGCCAATGATGAGAACCTGTCATCGAATGCGAAGAAATTTCCATTGAGGCATGTAAGCTCTAAGGTATTGTTGAGCTCTAAAGATGTCCTTTCCTTTCACCAAATTTCGCTTCATTCCATTTGTCCTTTATCAGTTATAGGCTTACAAGATCAATAGGAATGATTAAAATTACTTTAAGAATGCATGCAATGACTGACTTATTATACTTTTGTGGTTTTTTTGTCATAGTGACTTTTGTTCAGACTTAGCTACAGAATGCAGTCATTTTGTAGCTAGTCGCATATTCCGTAGCCATATTTATATTTACACAGGTTACAGGTGTCATTTGATGGAAAAACGCATATGGTTGAATTCCAGAACTCCCCTACATCATTCCTTGTCCTCTACAAAGGTTGAGCAAAAATCTGCAAGTGGTTATGCACGTGGAGAAAACCAAAACTAAGAAGTAGACTTCTACAAGGATAAGGACTCTGCAGGTGTCCTCAGCAAGATACGAGTCCTCAACAGGAGTTCTAGTTTGATTTTAGTTATGAAAGACACCTATGCCTATTTCTCCTCAATGAAAGTTATGTATTTTCTTATAAGAATAACTCGGTGAACCGAGAAACAGTTAGTTAGTTGATGTTTTGTTGTTAGTTCTCAAAGATTGTGATACTCTGTTTCTGAGCATTTTTCCTTCAATGAAAGAAGTACAACTTTGATGCATGATCTGAAGCAATTTTAAGGAGTTAAGGATTTGTGTGCCAATCTGATGGTAGAGGGCCCCTACTATCTGAAAGGCTTTGTGCATATTTTTTAGATAAGTGATTTTTAACTCTGTTTATTCTTAATCTAGGCAGTTTTTTGAGCATCATGTTTTATGTTTACTTACATTGAATATTACAATCAATCCTGTTCTCATGAACTATTCCAATTTATTACTAACACGTGAATGAGATAGAGCTGTAGTACTTCAGAGGTTAATTGCATTTTTGTTCAGTTCTGTTCATGGTATTTCAATTTTTATTAGTTAATTGCATTCTAGTCCTGTAATTAGACTTAAAAGACCCTCATTAGTTTACAAGCTGCTCTTGTTCTTAGCCTCTTATAACACATCATTATCATATAGACAAGAATTAGCTATATCATTGTGAGTTCTTGACTGTTCTGCAATTTCTCATAATTTTACAAACAACCCTTTTCCAAAGTTATTCCAAGAGATCTCTAACCCTTGAATGAGGCTTAATAGTAACATTTTGAGCTACAGAATGAGTTAATTCTAGTGTCACAAGTTATTTTAGCATAGGTTTCCTTACTATGTTGCAGATAATCTTTTCTCAAAATATTCCAACAAATTTCTAACAATGGATGAGATTTTCTCTGTGATATTTTAAGTTGTTGTTTACTAAATAGAACCTCATTACATCAAACTTATCATTTTCTCAATTTGTTCCAACATACCTCTAATGAAATGAATTGGACTGAGTTTAATGTTATGAGTTACTTTTCTTATCAGCTTTACAATCTGTGGATTAGCATTTTCTGTTCTTAGGTGCCATTCATAGTTTAGAGTAGATTTTGTTATGTTTTAGTGTGATCAGTAACTTCTCTTTGCCAACAATTTAGCTCTTTTCATAAAAAAACAAAACCAAAAACACTATAAAAAACACTAAACACAACGAAGTAGGAAGAAGATACCTAGGCACATATAGTGCACTTCACTTCAACATTTTACTAGCCCTGGTTGACAATTTATGACATCAATTTAGGAACACTAAGTTGAGCAGACATTTTGGTGCCATTCCTGGGGAAGTGTAACTAGGTAGCCTTGTTTCTTACCTCCCAAAAACAATGATATGCGTAGAGAAAGAGACTCAAGGGGTAGATTTATAAGAAGCAGAAGCTTGATTCCTAGAACACCACTTGTTCCATCGAGACCAAGAGGCAGCACACCTCCAACTCAAATCCACATCCCATACTTTACTGATCATAGATTTCCAGAAGACTTAAGATCAGATATTCCATCAAAAAGACCTTCCACTGAACTTGTCTTAGAAGAAGATTCAAGGACCCCTGCTAGAGAATAAACTTTTCCACTTCCACATAAAAATCAACCATGGCAGAAGAAGGGGGAGGAGGAGTCTTTAATGGATAACATACACTATTTGGAGGGGGTAGAGGTAGAGGTAGAAGAGAAGGAGGTAGAGGTGCAGAAGGAGAAGGAGGTAGAGGGGAAGAAGGAGGCAGAGGAAGAGATAGAAGGGAAATGGGAAGCTCTTTTGGGTTTCCTATAATAGATTAAGAAACCAATGCAACTATGAAAAATATTTCACCCTCTATCCTTCCAAACTTCTATGGACTCAAAAGTGAAGACCCTGAAACCTTCCTATTTGAATTTGACATCCTATGTAGAACCTATGATTACTTACAAGATGCCCAAAAACTTAAACTATTCCCTTCAACATTGAAAGGAGCAGCATTAAAATGGTTTATGATTTTGATCAACAGTTCTATTAGGACATGGGAAGACATGAAACAAGAATTTCTAGAGAGGTATTTGGATTACTGTATGCCAGTCAACCATAAAGAGGAAGAGTTTAAAATGCTACAAAAAGAGGATGAAAATCTAGAAGATTTGTTGGAGAGGTTTAACTATAACATCAAAAGAGAAAAAATGGAAAACTTAGACCAAGATACTTTGAAAGCTCTCTTGTTGAAGACAATTAGGGATGAATGGCTAGATATCCTTAATATGATGAGAAGAGGGGATATATCTCAACTCACATTACCTGAAATAGCTGAATTATGTATCAACCTTTCAAGAGGGAAATCTAAAACTACAAAAGGACCAAGAGACCCTGCTCTTGCAAGGGCAAGTAAATCTACTTCTGGGACAGTAAGTAGGGCAGAAATAGGACATATGCTTGATGAATTCAAATCTGATATTTTAGGGAGTATTAGTGAACAAATAGACACCCTTAAGCTACAAAACAAGAAAAAAGATGAATCTGATGCTTTAGCAATATTTTGTCTCAAATGTAGAAAGAAGCATGCCTTGAGAGAGTGCCCTTTGGATGTAAAAATAGTAGAGACTTATGTAATTTGTTCAGAAAAACACGAGACCAAGAGTTTTCCTTCACTTCCTGGTCTTAAAGCTGTTTTTCAAGAAGAAACCCCTACAAATTCCACAGAATCTCTCAATTTTGTCTCTAGGAGGCCTTGGCAAGGACCTCAAACACAAGGATTCCATGATTAGTTGTATAATCAACCCCCACCAAATTGAAATTCTTGGCAGCAACCTTGGCCCCAATTCCAAAATCAATCTCAAACTTGGGCACAAGGAGCACAAAATCCTTATGGAAGATACTCTCAGTACTATCAATATCCACCATATCCAAATTTCCCTCCTCAAAAAAATCCTCAAAATCCAGAACATCAAAATCCACCACTTCCATTACCATTTCCTCAGAAAGCAAATCAGTTACCTACCCAACCCATACCAAACCCTAACAATAAAAACCCTCAGAACACATACATGATAGAAGGCCAACAATTCCCAACCTATTTGATTACTCCTTTAGACCTTAATGATGTTCAACTTAGGTCTGGAAGAATACTTGGAAAGAAGAAACCTTCTGTAATCATACAAGAGCAAAACAACTTCGAGGAAGATTCTCTATGGGTAAATAAAAGTCTTGAAGAAAACACATCTTTTGAAGACCCAGGCATTGAAAAATCAAAACAAAAAGAACCAATAATTTCAACTCCTATATTAGAGCAGCCATCAACATCCACCTCTACACCTCCCTTTCCAGAAAGATTACAAATTGATAGGGGTGTAGAAAAACAAATTATGATACCTAATTATGATTTCCTAGATGAGCTAAGGAATGTTTGTATTAAGATCCCATTATTACAAGCTATCAAGGAAATTCCAATCTTAGCAAAGACAAAAAAGGAGTTGAGCATGAAAAAAACAGGAAAAAAGAATAAAAGAGACAAAGAAAATTCAACTGGCAGGAAAAATAGCAGACATCATGATGGGTAAGATTTCTATTCCAAAGTATCTAGACCCAGGAAATCTAGTTGTTAAAATACACATCAATGGAACTGAGATCCAAAACACACTTATTGATTTAGGAGCAGCAATCAATATCATGAGTAGAAAAATCATGGATAAACTAAAACTTCCTAATCTTCTTTTTACACCCACATTATTACAATTAGCAGACAGATCTGTGATCAAACCTGATGGGGTAATAGAAGACATTCTAGTGTCCCTAGATTCTTGGAAGTATCCTGTGGATTTTATGATCCTAACTCCTAAAAATAATCTAGGAGGGAATCCTATTATATTACGAAGACCTTGGTTAGCTATAGCTGATGCTTTCATTAGCTGTAGATCTAATGATATGTACATCTCTGATGGTAGTTGAACCAAGAAATTTACCTTGTATCCTCCAGCAAAAACAATTACAAAATTAGATGATACTCAATGGATTGAGGATGAAGAAGACATACAACCTCTCTTCACAATTTCAAAAATTAGTGAAGATAGCCAGATTCTAAATACCTTAGAAAATTTTGAATCCTCTTCGGAATACAAACATGAACAATTTCAAGAAGAATCCAACATTGATTTTTTATCATCAAGACAGATGTCTCTTTACTCCATGGATAAATTTGGCAGCTCTACAATTGAGATATTTCCAGGTAAAACTTTAAACATAAACAAGAACTTAGAGAAATTTCAACAAGAAAAGCTAGTCAAAATATTACAGAGACATTCTTCTGCATATGCATGGGAGTACACTGATATGAAAGGGATATGCCCTAAGACTTGCACTCATCACATCTACATAGAGGAAAATTGTAAACCAATTAGACAACCTCAGAGATGGATGAATCCAAACCTTAGGGAGATTGTTAAAGAAGAATTGCAGAAATTGTTAAATGTCAACTTTATCTATCCCATTTCAGATAGTGAGTGGGTTTCTCCTTTGGTAATTGTGCTAAAGAAAAATGGTAAATGGAGGGTATGTATTGACTACCGGGAATTAAAAAATGCTAGTCTTAAAGATCATTTTCCCCTACCTTTCATAGATTAGGTGTTAGATACATTAGCTGGAAAAAAGTACTTCTCATTTGTAGATGGGTTTAGTGGTTATAATCAAATTCAAGTAGCACTTGAAGATCAAGACAAAAGCACATTTACCTGTCCTTGGGGTACCTATGCTTACCGAGTATTTCCATTTGGACTATGCAATGCCTCTGCAACATTTCAAAGGGAAGTACTAGGAATCTTTTCAAATCTAATACATGATTGTGTAGAGGTATATATGGATGATTTCACAGTCTATGGAAACACATTTGAAGAAGCCATAGCAAATTTGGAAAAAGTTTTAAAGAGATGTAAAGAAGCAAATATTTCACTAAGTCATGAGAAGTGTTTTATGATGTTTACTGAAGGAATTGCTTTGGGGCATCACATTTCAGGGGATGGGATTAGATTTGATGAGTCAAAAGTTGAATTCACCTCTAACTTATTTGTTCCAAGTTGTCAAAAATATGTTAGGAGTTTTCTAGGATTTACAGGATATTATCGAACGTTTATAGAAAACTTCACCAAGATAACATCTCCACTTTTCAAATTACTTACCAAGGACTGTGAATTCAAGTGGAATCTTGATTGCCAGTTAGCCTTTGAGACCTTGAAAAAAAAAATCTCTGAAGCACATATTTTAAGGGGACCTAACTAGAAATTACCTTTTCATATTTCAACAGATGCCTCAGATACAGCTTTAGGAGCTGTATTGGGACAAAAAGACCTGATTCCTTATGCCATCTACTATACAAGTAAAAATTTGACTCCTTCAAAGTTAAATTATAATGTAACTGAAAAAGAGTTCTTAGCTATTGTTCGTGCCATAAATAAATTCAGACATTATATAACAGGCTATGAAACTTTTGTTCACACAGATCACTATGCAATTAAATATCTAATGAACAAATCAATTACTAATGGCAGAGTCATAAAATGGTTATTGCTTTTACAAGAATTCAACATCAACATTCTAGATAGGCCTGGAAAAAAAATACAGTAGCTGATTTCCTATCTAGATTCCAAAACATTAAAGACAATACTCCAGTTGAAGATCAATTCCCTGATGAATATCTTTTTGCAATTTCTACTCAAACTCCTTGGTTTGTTGACATTGCTAATTATCTAGTTTCAGGGAAATTTCCTTCAATAATAAATGCAAGAGACAAAAGAAAGATCATTTATGACAGTGAAAAATATTCATGGGTTGCTAATGAGTTATACAAAACAGGTCTAGACTTTATCATTAGGAGATGTGTTCGAGAAGATGAGATGCCTAAGATCCTCAAGGCATGTCATGATGAACCTTGTGGTGGACACTTTGCTGATAAAAGGACAGCTTATAAGATCCTTCATTTAGGATATTATTGGCCATCCCTTTTTAAATATGCTAAAGAGTATGTCAAAAGGTGTGACAACTGCTAAAGGGTAGGGAAACCTTCTCCTTCAGGAGAGATGCCATTGGAGCCTCAGGTACATATTGAACCTTTTGAGAAATGGGCTTTAGATTTTGTAGGACCTGTTAGTCCTCCATCAAGACAAAAGAAATATATATTAGTTTGCATTGATTATGTTACCAAATGGGTAGAGGCCAAGCCATTACTTTATGCTACTGAAGCATCTGTAGTTAATTTTCTCTTTGAGGATATTTTTACTCGTTTTGGTGTCCCAAGAGAAATTGTTACAGATCAAGGAGCTCAATTCACATCAAAGATAGTGGAAAAAATGGTGGAGAGGTACAAAATCATACACGGAAAATCTACTCCCTATCATCCACAAGCAAATGGCCAAGTGCAATCTACTAATAAGGTCATAGAAGGAATCCTAACAAAGACTGTTCATTTACATAGAAGAGATTGGGCAGACAGGCTTCTTGAAGCCTTTTGGGCCTATAGAACTACATGGAGAAGCACAACAGGTCATACCCCTTATGAACTTGTTTATGGAAAACAAGTCTTGTTTCCCATAGAGTTTCAGATTCAAACTTTTAAAATGGCAGTCCAGCTAGGACTTGATCTAACAGAAGCACAAAAGCATAGATTGGAGTAGATTAATGAATTGGATGAGATCAGACAGGATGTAGTCCAGAGAAAAAATATAGTCCAACAGCAAAGGACTAGATGGCATGATAAGTACATTAAGGAAAATAAATTCAAAGAAGGTGACTGGGCCCTCTTGTTTGATTCAAAGTTCAAATATTTTCAAGGTAAATTCCAAACACATTGGCTTGGGCCATATGAAATTGTGAAATTTTTTGATAATGGAGCAATAAAAATCAGGACAATAGATGAAGATAAGGTCACTTTTCTTGTAAATCATCATAGATTGAAGCTATATTATAAGCCACTTTCTAGAGAAGAATTTGTCAAGAGATTCCAAGAGAACAATGATGTGAAGTTAATGAAGAAGAATCCTTCTTCTTCATCAACTTAATTGTATTTTATGAAATCAGATGATGAAAAAAAATAAAAATAAATAAATAAATAAAGTATAAACATGAAAACTAATCATTGATTAGCATGTTTATACAGAAAAGATAAGGTGAAAATCGGAATCCTTCTGACACTTTAGCTTTTCAAAAATTGTACTTTTCCTACAAACAACTATCATAAGATCATAAGTGTAGGCTCACTTTACATATCATATTCCACTTATGATCCATTTCATTCCATCATATCTCACTTCATCCATATTTCATTCCCTCCATTCATCCATACTTCATTCAATCCATTTCATGATCCATCTCATTTTCATTTCAGATTTTCAAAATTGATCTCTTTCTGCAATTGAGTATTACAAAACATAATTTGCAGGCCACTTTTCATATTTCATTCCACTCCAAATTTATGATACATTTCATTCCATCATATTTAACCTAATTCATGCTACATTCCACTATATTTCATGATCCATTTTTCATTAGATCCATATTTCAAATCATTTCATTCCATGTCTCAAAGCTTTTACAGGTATATTTTGCAGCCATATATTCTGCAGCAAATTGATCCTGCACACCTATTTCAACAAGAAAAATCAAAAGGATTATGAAGACTGAAATATCAATGATTTTCAAAGGAAAAACAAAGCATATTGAAATAGCAAAAAATCAAAAGAAGGGCTAAGGTAAAATTGTGAAATTATTATGATAATAGATTATGAAAGATATAGTATAGTTAAGTCATATGTATGCTTCATAAAGTTATTTTGATTATTCGTATTGATCAAGCCTATCATAAAATCCTTGGACAAATCCCTTCCATTCTGCCATATCAAATCATCATTTATTAAAAGTTAACGGTCAATACTTGAAGTGACCTATTAGGTCACATCACTAACCCGAAATATTCAGTGATGATTTTGAAATCCTCATGGGATTTCTCCGCAGTATTTTACTCCATGACAGCTCTCAAACTCATTTATTCATGTGATTTACCCTCACCATATTTCACTCATCCCATAACCACTTCATGTCATTTTTCCATAGCCAATTCCTATCTGCAGAAATAGAGAGTTCATCTTTAAGGTGAAAACAACCCTCTACAGCCATTTTTACCTTGAATAGGAGAGCAGTAACAGAGTAGTAAATTGAAATTGAGGAAAAGAAGCCATGGGACTTATTGTAAGGTCTGAGCCAGTAGGAACCAAATATCTAGAAGGTTACCCACAGATTAAAGAAATGTTACAGCAGGTTGGATGGCTACAGTTTTTGGAGAAGTTCAATGGATTTCATAAGGAGGTCACCAAGTCATTTGCCCAATCATTTAACAGGTCAGAAGTTTAAATAGGTGATGTCAAGTTCATTATCACAGAATCTTTTATAGCAGAAGCAGCATAATTACCAAGGCAAGGTGAACGATGGTTCAAAAACAAATAATTCCACAATGAAGCATGGAGGAAGATGCTAAAAAAACCAGGTATGGATATTTCAGTTTTTAAGAAGGGCATTCCTAGTTCAGCATTGAAGAATAAATGGCAAAATATGTTAATAATTCTGCAAAATTTAATAACTTGTGAGGGAAGGTTTGGCACCCTATATGTTTATCACATTCGACTTATGATGAATTTCCTAGATGAAGAGATAAATTTACCCTTTTTCTTACTCCATAGCCTAAAGAGGATGGCCTCTAATGTCCAAAAGAGGGTTCAGTTCTTAGAAACCACCCTATATCATCATGGCCTAGTTAAAATTCTAATTGAGCATCACTTGAAAAAGGTAGGAGACAGTTGGGATGAGTTCCTCTTGAGGAATCATTTTGAAGAACCTAAAGAAACTCCATCTGAAGGAAAACTTGTAAGAAGAAGCAGGAGGGGAAAAGATGCCAAATCTATTGAAATTAAAACTGATGAATCCATACAAGAAGACAGTGAGGAGATTATCTCTGAAAAATTGGCCAAAATCAAGAAAAATCTCAAAAAGGAAAAGATAATAAGAAATTATGCTAAGGAGAGAGGTGAGAGACCATCTAAACTGAGAAGAAGCCATAGGCTTAGAGGCATATTGAAGAAGACATGAGTTAAGCAAACAGGAATCATAGATATTGAAGATGAAGAGACACCAGCTGACAGATCTCCTGAGTACCAATACAAAAAGGATCTTGATAAAGGAACTCTGGAGGTAGACCCAGCCCAACAACAGATCTATAATTATGTTGAGTCACTAGAAAAAATAGCCTCAGAAAATAGAGAGAGAACTCCTAGCCCACAAGAATCTTCAATTGAAGCACTGAGAAGAGATAAATATGAATTGGAAGTCTCAATAGGCATATCAAAAATGAAAATTAAATTTCAAGGGAACAAGTCAAACTGAAAATTGACATGAACACAACTCTCTCTTTGCAAATGGAAAAATTGTACAAGGCTAGTGAGAAGCTGAAGAACAAAAACAAAAAGTTGAGCAGGGCACTTATACATCTGAGGTTCAAATTGGTCATAAGGAAGCCTAGGATGCCATGGAACACCAAGCAAAGCAGAAAAAGGAAGTTAGATGTCCTGACAGAAGTTTCAGAATACATGGATTGATTGCATGAGGACATGCAAAAACTTTGCAGTGGGGGTATGTTCAGCTCTAAAGATGTCCTTTCCTTTCACCAAATTTCACTTCATTCCATTTGTCCTTTATCAGCTATAGGCTTAAAAGATCAATAGGAATAATTAAAATTATTTTAATAATGCATGCAATGACTGACTTATTATACTTTTGTGGTTTTGTTTTCATAGTGATTTTTTATCAGACTTAGCTACAGAATGTAGCCATTCTGTAGCTAGTCGCATATTCCGCAGCCATATTTATGTTTACACAAGTTACAGGTGTCATTTGAGGGAAAAACACATATGGTTGAATTCTAGAACTCCCCTACATCATTCCTTGTCCTCTACGAAGGTTGAGCAAAAATCTGCAAGTGGTTATGCACGTGGAGAAAACCAAAACTAAGAAGTAGACTTCTACAAGGATAAGGACTCTGCAGGTTTCCTCAGCAAGATATGAGTCCTCAACAGGAGTTCTAGTTAGATTTTAGTTATGAAAGACACCTATGCCTATTTCTCTTCAATGACAGTTATGTATTTACTTATAAGAATAACTCGGTGAACCGAGAAACAGTTAGTTAGTTGATGTTTTGTTATTAGTTCTCAAAGACTATGATACTCTATTTCCGAGTGTTTTTCCTTCAATGAAAGAAGTACAACCTTGATGCATGATCTGAAGCAATTTTAAGGAGTTAAGGATTAGTGTGCCAATATTATGGTAGAGGGCCCCTATTGTCCAAAAGGCTTTGTGCATATTTTCTAGATAAGTGATTTTTAACTCTGTTTATTCTTAATCTAGGCAGTTTTCTGAGCATCATGTTTTATGTTTACTTACATTGAATATTACAATCAATCATGTTCTCATGAAATGTTCCAATATATCACTAACACGTGAATGAGATAGAGTTTTAGTACTTCAGAGGTTAATTGCATTTTTGTTCAGTTCTGTTCATGGTATTTCAATTTTTATTAGTTAATTGCATTCTAGTCCTGTAATTAGACTTAAAAGACCCTAATTATTTTACAAGCTGCTCTTGTTCTTAGCCTCTTCTAACACATCATTATCATATGGACAATAATTAGTTATACCATTGTGAGTTATTTACTGTTCTGCAATTTCTCATAATTTTACAAACAGCCCTTTTCCAAAGTTATTCCAAGAGATCTCTAACCCTTGAATGAGGCTTAATAGTAACATTTTGAGCTGCATAATGAGTTAATTCTAGTGTCACAAGTTATTTTAGCATAGGGTTCATTACTATGTTGCAGATAATCTTTTCTCAAAATATTCCAACAAATTTCTAACAATGGATGAGATTTTCTCTGTGATATTTTAAGTTGTTGTTTACTAAATAGAACCTCATTACATCAAACTTATCCTTTTCTCAAGTTGTTCCAACATACCTCTAATGAAATGAATTGGACTGAGTTTAATGTTATGAGTTACTTTTCTTATCGGCTTTACAATCTGTGGATTAGCATTTTCTGTTCTTAGGTGCCATCATAGTTTAGAGTAGATTTTGTTCTGTTTTAGTTTGATCAGTAACTTCTCTTTGCCAACAATTTAGCTCTTTTCATAAAAACAAAAAACCAAAAACACTAGAAAAAACACTAAACACAACGAAGAAGGAAGAAGATACCTAGGCACATATAGTGCACTTCACTTCAACATTTTACTAGCCCTGGTTGACAATTTATGACATCAATTTAGGAACACTAAGTTGAGCAGACAGGTACCAGAAGGGAGTCTATAGATCAAATTCCTGGATAATGAGCTGAAGTCGACAAGAAGTGATCGATCGAAGGAGGGCCATAATATTTCCCACTTCATCGACATGAGACATAGGAATAAGATGATAGTGAATCAAGACTAAACAGAGGATTAGGGGTTGAAAACTGCAGAAGGGACTTCTCTTGAACATATTGGCGACACGAATCCATACTTTGGAAGTATCTGACATCAAGGGATCTGGGGTCATGGTGATGAGGCAAAGAGAAAATGAGAGTAAAAAACAGATAACCCAAAGCCATGGAGGAAAAATGATGGATGTGTGATGTCCCCAACCCGACATGAACTATAGACAAGTGTCATGTTCAAGAGTGACATACTGCTGACACAACTGAGAACTAGTTCCATTTTCCCCCACCATTTCTGGAGAGTACCCTAATTATTTTTGGAAACAAGCTTGAAGGGGATAGCATATGCTTGTCATGTGATTTTTTCCTTCGGACAAATCCATCCTAGTACATTTTACAAGCCCTAGGAAGGAGGAACTCGGCAACATCATGGTGACAGTTTCCAATGTCATTTAGTTTTAGCGAGTCTCAAAAAGGTAAAACTCAATGTCTTTTCATGTTTAGAGAGTTTGAAAAGAAGCAGAAAAGAAAACTCCATAAGGTCTCTTTTTGTAGGTAGTCTCTCAGATCAGAAAAAGGTAGAAAGCAATACCTAAGAGAACCTCTTTAGCCATGTGTGACTAAGGTATTCATTTTTCGTAAGTAATTTGTCCCATCCCAAAAAAAGGGTAAACATATACTGGGAAGATGATGTTTCGCAGCCTTTAGTGAGTTCAAAAGGACAATAGTCTTAGCAATCTTTTCAATTTTTGAGAGTAAGAAAAGAGCTGAAAATGACTCCAAGGGGTTAATTTTTCATGTTTTTACCTAGTCTGAAAAATTAATAAAATTAAACTTGTTTCCTCATCGTTTCCAATTTTAGGACCTCTTGTTGCACATGAAACAAACGTAAAAACATTTTTCGAGAAAAATAATAAAAAACAATCGAAAAAGGTTTCCAAAAACCTAATTAGGGTTAGAAAAGGCTATAAAACAACTCAAATAGTAAAAACAATTTACTTTTACCTTTTCATCTTCTTGTGAGCATTTTTACTGGTTCCCACTGTGAATTTGTGGAGCTGACTGCAGTCAATCCAGGAGTACATTGATGAATCTGCTTCTTCAAGGTAAAAGCTATGAACTTCTCCTACAATTTCATTCATTTTTTTTATGTAGTTTCATGTTTTAATGTATGTTGTGGGATGAGTTGAAAAAACATGGGCGTTGCGGTCGGCATCGGTTCTGAGCACAGAGTGGCGCCAACCTCCACATTTTTTGAACGAGAAGGTGCCGCTCGACGCTGTTGTTTGAAAAATAGCGGCACCAAATGCCGTGACCAAAAATTTTCAATTTTTCCCTCAAAATTATCAGCCAAAACGATTTAAATTTTAACCCTATAGCTAATGGAATCTTGTATTTTGGTTTTGCAGGAAGAATCAATAGCTAAAATGGTGATAGAGTGGAAAGAGCAAGAGCATGGGGAAGAGGATGAATAGGCCATGGCCCAATGATGCATGCATGGATGCCCTAAGGAACTGTGGGCTCTGGAAATTATTCATGACCCCATGTCTGAGAGCTCAACTAGAGATGCTACAATACTTGATTAGTGTATGAGACATTGACCAAGAGAGATTCATCATTCATGACCAAGAACTGGAGATATAATTCTTTGATATCTACTTCGTAACTATATTTTCATGGGGGGGAGAGGGACCACTAATGATAAGTACTCGAGCCCTTGGTTAGAGCATGGGCATGTTGATAGATAGAGTTTTTCATGGAGCAAGGAAAGAACATAAGAGCGATAAGCTAGACATTAAGACAGTGCCCAAATTACCATTGATGGTAGTGCTTCATACCATTACTCAGGTTATCGGATGTCAGGCTCCCCATGAAGCTACAAAGGCTCAACTTCAATTGGTCATAGATTTCATGGCTCCAAAAATTTTCAATTAGGCGGAAGCAGTGACAATCAACATGAAACTTTAGCTAACCAAATGGAAAAATGGTAAGATGAAGCAGTTTGGATATGGGTCCATCTTGATGTTGTTCATCCTAGAAAGGTTGTCGATATTCCAGCACCAGGAGGTAATCCTATCTATGCCACCAGCACGAGAGCCACGGATAGTCCATTGGGGTGAGTTGATGCCTTGATCAGGAGGTGGACAACATATGTCGTTGAGACCAGAGTTCTTTGACTGGTTGTGCAGACAACTCATCATGGTGGAGGATTTGCCATATACCGGCACCGATTTCAAGGGTGATCTAGATCTTCCACTCCCGAAAGGGGACAATTGGGATGAGGACTTAGGTAAAAACTCATTTTTTGGATTTTTATGAGTATTAGGATTTTTTTGTTTTTATATATATGTGTTCTGATATTTTCTCATGTGTTGTAGATGTTGGACCACAAAGACCCGCAAGGATGTCACCAATAGCTTGGAGGGTCCCAAGAGATTTCAAAGTGGCCCCTCATGGCAAGGGGAGCAATGAGGAATAAATCACACATAACTTGGAGGGACTCACAGGCGGGATCCCGGACTACGTGAGATTCGAGGAAATTCCTTGTGCTTACCAGTGGCACACCGTAGGAGTTTATAACCGCATCCATCGACTACTAGATGTGTCATACAAGAAGTGACGTGCTATCATTAGCACCATGCTAATTAGACTCCTAGGCTTCATTTATGCATATTTTTTGAGAGACATGGCATCTCAGGATGTTATCGAAACACATAAATTTTTTGAACTATGATGTACAAGTCGATGCAAACAATCGATATATATATATATATATATATATATATATATATATGCTTATTTTCCTCTCAAAATCTTACTATGTGATGATGATTTCTTTTACAAATTCCGCAAATGTCTATCTAATAAAATATTAGCCATTGCATCGGTTAACGTATTCATTTTTCTGGGAATATAATGATATGTAATATAATCAAAGTTCCTTTCTAACAAACAAACACGTAAATACATACTTAAAATATGAGGGTTTCTGACAAAATAACGCCCAGTGAGTTGGAGAAAAACAAGTTGAGAGTCTAGGTTTACAATTAATTCATGAATTTCGAGGGAAATAGCTTCAGTTAGAAGTTTGATAACTTCACTGTATTCAGCAACATCATTAGTTTTATGTCCTATACAAATGCCTTGAAGGTCTACTAACTCACCGTTAGGATCATAAATTACCCAAGCCGCGGAGGATAGGTTCTGGGTACTACGGGAGGCACCATCAGCGAAAACGACATAAGGAGTGACAAACATCTGCATAGTAAGAAAATACATAATAAGTAGGAAAAAATGCTCGCAAAGCACACCAAGAAAAAAAAATGTACAAAAATGAAACACACACTTATTTACAGAAGAAATGCACAAAAAACTCATGCATAATATTTTTTGAGATACTACCCATTTCGGGGTTGTTCCATGGGATATCCTTCATAATCAATAAGTTCATAGGCCTTGTTCTGCAGAACACATTTTCCGATGTAGGGCCCATGCAACATGGGTTCGAATTTACCTGCCCCCAGCTTATCATGAGCTTCATCATACAAGAGGACTAAGTCTCCTTCTACAAAGTTACGAGGGGAAACTGTCTTATCAAAGTGGGCTTTGACCCGCTTTTTCTGTGCTTCTATGACTAGAGCAGCGAAGTGATGAGTTTCATCAAGCCTCTCCAAATATAGAAGATGTTCTTCCTCTGGCAAGGTATTTGGCAGTAATTTGACAGCTATCTTGAGTGAAGGAATTTCACATTCAATCGAAAGGGTAGCTTCCAGACCATAAACAAGCTGAAATGGTGTGAATCTAGTTGCATCCTTCACCGAGGTTCGGTAACCCCAGAGAGCTAAGAACAACATGAGATGCCAATTAGACTTGTGCATCCCAATAGTACATTGAATCATAGTGACTAAAACTTTGTTCACGACTTTGACCTACCCATTGGCCTAGGGGTAGTATGGTGTTGAGCTGAAGTGACGCAGACCCAACTTAGTAGTTAGCTCAGCCATCATATAATGGAGAAAATAGGAGCCATGATCAGTGATGATGGATTGAGGGACTCCAAACCTGGTAATCACATGATTGAAAAGAAATTGGGTGGTCGTATTACCATCAGTTGTGAGTGTAGTCATTGCTTTAGCCCATTTAGTGAAGTAGTCTACAGCTACAATAATATAACCATGCCCCCCGCCCGAGCAAGGGTTACACATCATAAAATCGATACCCCACTGCACAAAGGGACCAATGATAATGACGAGATTGAGGTGATCGGGTGGCGCACACATATTGCACTGGTAGATCTATCACTTGTGACATTTACGGACATCGAGAATACAATCTTTGAAAATGGTAGGCCAGAAATACCTGGCAAGAAGGATTTTTTAGCAGTATCATACATAAACATGTGACCACAACATGCACAATAATGGAAGTCATTAAGGAATTTTTCAACTTCCTTGAGGGTTAAACACCAATGGAGGATGGAAACAACTCCGATGCGGCATAAAGTATCTATGACTATGTGATAGGGTTATGAATGATGACAGATATTTCAACGAGCATATTTCATCAACTCAGACCAAAAATTAGAAGTCTGGAGACAAACGATGATATCACCAAACCATGGATTTATGGTACTAATCATAAAAATAGTATCATCTAGAATGTGTTTCTCAGAATCGGAGGGAGCAGAGGCAGAGGGTAAAGAGAAAATCAACTCAACAAAAACCAATGACTTCTTTGATTTGGCAGCAATGAATTCAAAATTAAACTCTTGGAGGATAACTATCCACTTAGATTACTTTCCCCCCAACAATTTTTGAGTTAAAATATAGGTCATGGGGTTGCAATCAAAAATCACAGTCGTAGTGCGGAGTAAAACATAATGGCGGAAACATTGGATGGCTTCAACAACGACCAACACCAAATTTTCGACATAAGCATAATGTTTTTCAGTGTCGAGAAGATTGCGGCTAAGATAATAAATGGCATGCTCATCACCATCGTCATCATCCTGTACCAAAACCATGGAAATAGTGCTAAAAGTGGTAGCCAGATAGACTGAATAATCGTGATGATAATTTGGGGGATGCAAAAGAGGATCACTGAAAAGCATGGTCTTCAGTGCATCGAAATATTTTTGGGCAATCTCATCCCATAGGAATGGGACATCTTTCTTAAGAAATCACGTAAAACTTTTGGCTACCTCAACATAGTTTGGTATGAAACAACGCATGAAATTAGCTTTCCCTTGCAAACTCTGCAACTGGTGTAAAGAGGAAGGGGAGGGGAGATTAATTATAGCTTCGACCTCAAGAGGATCAAGATGAATATCGTCTTTAGAAACAACAAACCCAAGGAGTCTATTGGAATCGACACACAAGACACATTTTTTAAGCCAAATGTTGCAGCATCTACAATGAAGAAAATTTTGAGGGAGGCATTCTGGGTGGTCCAAACGCTTAGCAAAATGAGCCGTAAGGTCATCCAAATAAGGTTGAAAAATGTGCTTAATATCATGAAAATCATATGACATTGCTAGTTGGAACGTGGCACCAGCATTTTTAAGGCCAAAAGGGAGCTTCTTATACGCGAAAGTGCCCCACAGACAGATGAAGGCGGTTTTATGTTGATCAGCTGGTAGTATATTAATCTGGTTATAACCAAAAAACCCATCCATAAGCGAAAAAATCTCACTCTTAGAACATTCATTAATTATCTAGTCAATGAAGGGAGTGGGATAGTTATCCTTAGGACAAGCACAATTGATATTGCAGCAATCCACACAAACTCGAATAGTGCCCTACTTTTTATCCATAGGGACAATGTTAGAGACCCAATATGTCAATGGGATCAAATAAATGAAGCCTGCTTTGATAAGTTTTTCAACTTCTCCCTTTATGGAAACGACCTTTCTAGGGTGCACAGGATGAAGATGGTAGCGAACAGGTTTAGCATCAGGGTAAGTAGGGATCTCGTGCATGAATATACTTGGATCAATGTCAGGCATTTCCTTGTAGGACCAATAAAAAACATGTCGAAATTCTCAAAAGAGACTAGTATAGACCTAGATCTCATCTGGAGAACAAGTCACCCCAATGTGGATTTTCTCAACAACCCCTCGTTTAACAGAGATGTCAATAAGCATCGTCTGAGTGATATTTCCCATGTTGTCTTCCATGAAAACTACATG
The DNA here is from genome assembly GCA_034641835.2 of Pinus albicaulis. Classification (NCBI taxonomy): domain Eukaryota; kingdom Viridiplantae; phylum Streptophyta; class Pinopsida; order Pinales; family Pinaceae; genus Pinus; species Pinus albicaulis. The sequence continues at coordinate 1,216,987,492 of CM076577.1, forward strand.
TGTCAAAATAGGTATTTGAAGTGGTTGGGAAGGATCCTGGGAAGAAAAATTCTCAAGACAAGTAGACATTACCCCAAGACTAGGAAAAAAGGAGGAACGATGATGACTATCATCCCAGAGAGGCTCCTCGAGAGACATGGTTCCCATGATGTCTTCATCAGTTGGAAACATCTCGTTCTATGGATCTGGAGAATCCAAAGCACTGAGCCAAGTGGGTTGAGAATACGTGTCGAGAGGCATACTTGAAGAAGTATGATCAGAAGGAGAAGCTGAAGCCGAGATAATTTCACAATAATCAATTTCAACCGGGCTTAACGGCATTATGTCACCAAAAAAATAAACTTGATCAGGTGAAGGGGTGATCTAGGGATCAGAAGACGTGGATATCATATTGACCTTAGCAGTGTTGGGTAAAGGAAGAGAAAAGAGACCCATAAGGGCAGGATATTTGAAAATTCCTGGCCCCACACTTTCATAATGCATGGGAATGTGGTCTACACATGGAACATTGCTCTCTGAAGAAGTGGAAGTGAAAAAGGAAAACTTATCAACAGACATAATCTCTCCTTCTTGCAGGTAACAAAGAACACATAAGAGAGTGGACGGTACACATAGCATGGCGTGATTCCAACAATGACCGAAGACGAGATTATAGTTGAGTTTGGCATGAACGACTTCAACCTCGACATTAACCTTTTTTCCTTCCATCATGATAGGTAAACTGGTGAGGATACCAAGAGGGCAAGATTCCCTTCCATTGAAAGCCTCTAAAGCATTTCGAGACTGGTTAAGGGCTGGATAGCCGGTGGCTTTCCAACATGCAACAAACATCATGCAAGTAGATGCACCTTCGTCCATGACTACTCGATGGATATTCTTACCATTAATCCCAACTTGGATAATCAACACAAGTTAGTGAGGGAGACACGGGACGGAATTTTCAAGATCAAAAGTGATCAAGCTCGAGTCAGTAGGGTCAACTCCTCTGATAGTGGATAACAAAGCCTTCCATTATGACGAATAGCTATGAAGTACCTCCAGTGCGAACATAGTCGATGGTGCATGAGCTAAATCCTCAACAATACTATAATGTTAAGCAGCCCAGGCGTTCGGGTTATAGGAGGACTTATGGAGCATGCCTTTTGAAGGTGGTCATACAATAGGTTTAGAACTAGGACTTTCAATATGAAGAGGGCCAAAAGTAGGTGGGGGAGGAGCACCATATGTAATTTCTTTCCCCGGTGCTTGACACGGTTCGGTACAATCTTTTGATCTGGTAGAAATAGATATTGGTGCAGCACCATTCATCATTAAAAATTGAGAGACAAAAGGGGTGGAGGACTGGGGTTGCTCCACCATTTGAGTTTGTTGTGACGATAATGGTTCCTTAAGAACATTCGGAGTTCCATGGGTTCCTTTGATAGGTCGACTCACCTCAACCCATCATGGATAGTCCTTGTGGTAATTTTCATCATCAAATAACAGACAAAGATATTTTGGTTTACATTTCGAGCCATCATCAGTATTATTTTTAGGGGAATCTTGTTTTGATGCATTGGCTTTGCCCTTTCCTTTACCCTTCTTCTTACCTTTGGAAGTTTTGTCTGCCGAGGTAGACTGGACCACATTCACTTCCACGGTTTTACCAGGATTCGAGGGTGGCTGAGAAGCAGTATCAGTGGAAGGAGTGGATTTCTGCTTCACAGGAGCAGTGGGGGACTTACGAGAAGTTTGACAATCGGAACCAATGATACCATCGACAGATGGTGTCGTCGGTGCTTTGGAAGTTCCAGGTTGTGGAGAATTAGGCAAGAGTTCATAAAGCATGCTAGACTGGGAGTAAACCAGATCGAGGTATTGGACACGAGTGATGGCCCGTTCCTCAGTAACACATGCCCCCATATTGATGTCCTTAACTATCAGACCGGTAAAAGAGGTAGTGAACCATTCAGTTAGAAGTTGATCAGGGATTTCAAACTTGATCAAACGACGATGCCATCTCCATTCATGAATGAGATGGGAGATATGTGTAGCCCGATATTGTTTTAGGGATGTAGGGAGGTATGTTCTTGTTTCATATTGAACCGATAATTGAAATCGTGTGAGAAATGCCATTGCAAGAGAGTTGAAATCTTGGAAGAATCCATGATAAATTTCAATGTACCACTTTGCAACGGCACCAGTGAGAATCCTTTGGAAAAGATGTAAGCGGATAGAATCATCAATCCAGGATTTATAGGAGCACCATAGGTGGTACGTCATAACATGCGCTTGGGGGTCTTCTCTAGAATTTCCTTCAAACTTGGGACAATCGTCAAGAATCTTGGTGGGAACTGGAGGACAATATGGATTATGAAGAATGGGATCATTTTTTAACTTCAACACATTAGGCAGTTCCAGTCTAGCAAGAAATGGAAATTGTGGGTTAAAAGGAATCACAGTCCTTTGATAAAGACCAACGTTAGGGTTCCAACCAGGTCGGGAGAAATTTTGAGCCCATATGTTCTGTCACGGAGGATTTTGTCCATAGGGGTTATAATTTTGGAAATTCTGCCCATATCCTGGTTGAGGAATAGGGTACTGATTCTGAGTGAACCACTAAGGTCCACCTTGAGCAACGTATGGATTTTGTTGCATGATGAAAGTAGTGCCTTGGGGTAGACCTTGTACCATCAAATTTTTACCTTGGGGAACTAACAGTTGGCCTTGAGGAATTAAAGGTTGGCCCTGAGGCTAACCAGGTTGTCCCTGAAAACTAGGTTGGCCCGGAGGAGGCGAACCAAGCTGTCCCTGAAAACCCAGTTGGCCTGATGGCTGACATGAGCCAAGCTACCCTTGAAGACTAGGTTGACTCGGCTGACTGACTGAGGATTAGCCTCGTTGCAGAAGAGGTGGGCCTTACTGAAGGTAAGGTTGGTTCTATTGCACAAAATGTTGTCCTTGACGTGCATAGGTTTTCCCTTGAGGAACTTAAGGCACTCCCTGCTAAATGTAGGGTTGACCAGTAGGACCATAGGGTTGTCCCTGTTGGACTGAAGGTTGTCCCTATAGATGGGAGGGTTTTCCTTACGGACCATAGGGTTGTCCCTGTTGGTACGTGAACTAATTGGGGAAAATTGGAGCTTGAGTCATTTGAACATACAATGGACCTTGCAGAAGAGGCCCATGGTAATATACATGATTACCGTACTCATCATGGTACTGTGGTGGATTTACCAGAACCCAAATATGTTGAGAACCCTGAGGGAGATAGTTCTGATGTTGAATAGCCATCATATATTGGTCGTACGACAAACCTCTTGTGAGGTTGTGATCCACTCACAATGGGTCTAGCAGACATCGTGGAAGCATTGGGATGTGTTAGTCGAAAAATATAAGCTAACGACAATGATGTAACCACACTAACGGATGGTGCAGAGGAAGCAACACATACGGTGGGATCAGTTGGGACCGACATGACAACCGTCGAAACAATGGGAATCGAAGAAGATGGACCTAACACAAATTATCCTGTAGAAGGAGTCGCAGTACTTGACCATAATGGGTTCCAGTAAAAAGATGAAGCACTAGAAATTATTTGTCCCAAAGAGCGATAACTAGCCGGAAGAGAGGAAGGCTGAGAGGAAGGCTGAGTCATCTCATAAGGAAAATTTTGAGGAGGGAATTTCTATTCTCTAGTAGATATGAGAGTCTCTTCACTACTAATATGACTCGAGGCATCCATGTCGGATGAAGACATGCTGTCAGGGAAAATTTGGTGAGTGGTAGAGGGAAAAGCACTAGACAGTGGTGTCATAGGCGAATCTGACTGTTGAGGGGGATTTTCTCTTAGAAATAAAAAATGATCTGGGGGCTTCCAGTTGATGTCAAACGACTCCTCAGGGGGGGACCGTGTGGCAAGAGGTTGAATTCTTGGGATGACAACACTTTCAAGGTCTTGGGTCCCAACAAATTGAGGTGTCTTAGAAGATACTCTGGGGAGAGACTCTTCACCACGTGGTAATGAAGAGGAGGATGAAATAGGTGGTTCCGCCATGGTGACTGTGTCTCAAAAGGAGAGAAAAGAGATGGTCAGCTCGAGGCTTTAACAATAATCATTAAGGAATTACTCAAGATCTTGCCAAGAAATAACTTAATGCGCATGTGATGTAATCATGGGAAATTAATTTTATAACATTGAAACAAGACTCTGCCTTCTCATATTTTAAGAGTTGAGAAAAGGAAATAAGGTGACTCTAGTTACTTTTAGTTTAAATGAGCTCAAAAGGACAAGTGATTGATGATCTTTTCAAATTTAAAGAGTCACAGAAAGATAAAAATGACTACTCAGGAACTCTAGGCAAAAGGGTGGACCAAGCTCCCGTGAACTGCAATATACACCTTGGTGATCAAACGAAAGATAAATTAGCAAGGACTTAATGTATGTGCAGGTAGCCTCCTCGATTGATGTGTTCGGTGTATCACAGTTACAGGGCAGCAGACTCGGCTTCCTATGGATAAAGGATTGCAACCTAAAAGTGTCTCCCTTTATATATGTGATGGTACGGGGAGCACAAGTCCATACTAGCGCTATCTAATGTAATATTGGGAGCGACAGCTACTAGGTTTAATGACACCGGAACATGTCACTTGCCTAAACCTCTAAGTGTGAGCGTTAAGTTCCAATTCTTCCTTAGGTTGATTGAGTTAATTTTATTGTTTATCTTGAAATTATGTTTCAGTTTCAAGGCCTTAACAAATGTTATCTCAAATATCTACTGCACAACTATATAAGAGAAATAATACCATTTCATTTCAATGAAAAACTATCTAAGTGAAGGATAGAGGTTCGCAACAAAGTAGAAATCAAACGAATGCAAGAATGACACTTTCCTTTATGTTACTAACATAGCCAAAATAGAAAACGAAAAATCCTCTTTTTTCTTTCACTTTCCAATGAAAAAGAAGCCTACTAATGTAGAATAGCACTTTTCGTTTTCAAATGAGAAGGAAGAATGCAAATTTCTTGTTCTTTTGTATAAGTGAGAAGCAACAATGCAATGTTACACTAAAAAAAACAAATACTAGCTTTGAGTAGCTTCAAATGAAATCATCAAAACATGAAGAAGCCAATTCCAAACGAACGTAAACACGCACTCAAAACTAGGCATGCATCTCCTTACACAAAATAAAGGGCTTTCAAGTCGACTCAACGTGCAATGTAATCTATACTCGGGGCAATGGAGGGGCAATCAAACAGATATGGAATGAAAGCTTGACAACCCTACTTCACGTACAATCAACTGAAAAGACAAAACAACCACATAAAAGGCTGAAAATAAATGACAAAACTGACTCATAGATAGATCAGACACCTAATGAATATGCGACCAGACAAAAGGTTCGAAACACCTAGAAACCCTAGGATGGATAAGTCACATTGTACAAATGAGAGATAACACAAACTAAAATGGATGAGATAGCCAAGTCAGTAAGAAAGAGACAGATGGATTAATCCATGATGAAAAAATTAAGCTAAAGGATAAGACACACTGGAAACTCAGTGGAAAAGCCCAAAATTCAACCCTACAGGAATCAGCATGACTTTTCAGTTGTATCTAGCGTCGAGCAGAAAAAATCACGCCTCTGTAAAAGACAACTCACATTGATGGGCGCAACTGTCAGGCAATCAGCAGTGCCGAGCTAGAAAAGTAAGGAAAAAATAAAGAAATATCTGAGAAAAACCATTCTTATCACTCTAGGAAAAGGCTAAATGGCCAGAAGCAGTCAAACAAGCCAAAAAAAATAGAGAAACAAAAATTTGGCCAAACTTGTAGAGACAATCAAAAATTCAAAAAGAATAATAAGAGACAACCGATATTGAAATCCCCAGCAGAGTTGCCAACTTGTTGTGAAGGAAAATCCCCTATGTGGACAAAGGAGAATTCTGTAGCCCTAAGGTGGGTCTAGCAACAAGGGAACATGCTGGTTTCTAAATTCCTAGTTTATAAACAAAATGTGGAATGGAATATATGTCCTACCTCAATCCAATGCTCTTGATATAGTGTGTTGCAGCGATCCCTCGATATTTGTGCTTCAATTCTTGCACTCCGTTGGTAGCGACATTTGTACACCTGCACAAAGATCAAGCAAACACTAAAAGCATACGAGCATACATATTCATTTACAACTATCCAACTAGTGAAGGAGAGTCATAAACTTTGAATATTAACATAGACAAATATGGAAATAGAAATCAGTCATATCATACTAATATATAAAAAAGGGAGTTTACAACATGTGCCTTGATGTTGTAGAACTCCTTTGATGGGTTCACTCGAGCATTTCTGAAAGAATCTGTTTGTCAATTTAGCTTGAAGAGGCGAAAGGTTAAAACTCTCTCTCACAACTATGGATTATTCTCTGATATCAGCTCCTGGTCTATTCTAGCTATGTGTGGCTAATTGATTCGATGGAATGAAGAGGGATTTATAGGAGTGGAATATGAGCTTTGGGATCCACATATGGTGGAGGAAAGGTCTATCCCTTTGGGAAGTTGCACTTTTGTAGGAACTAGAAGGCCAAAGGGAGAAACCTGGCCTCATCCAGTCGAACAAACATCCATGACTCCATTCATGAAGATGTTACATCTTAGAAGCTTCGTTTCCATATTAAAAGACCTTCCAAAAGTAGCTCGGCACAGGTTCTCTTTAGAGATAGAGCGACCATGGCACGGGACCCAGTGTAAATCTGGCCATCAGCGTGAGGCCATAAATACACAACCGCACCAACCCAAAAGTATATGTTTTCAAGGGTCAACTTCAGGAATGGTCAACAGAGGTTGTGTTCCTGGCATGTTATGGGATGCAATGAAATTCATCATAATGTGTGACAGTACATAGGGGTCACTATGATAGTCCGCCAGTATTTAGAATGGGGAATGTAGGGACAGTGACAAAATACTGTGTAACGCACTCGTCGGTTAAACGCGCCCGATATGGGTGACTTGCCCATATAACACATGTTTGCTTAAACACACCAATTGGTGACTTCAGTTTTTGGACTCTCTTGGGCACTTGCCAACTCGAGGCCCTAGCCTCCCCCCCCACTCTAAAACGTTGTCGCCCTTGACAACACCATCTCAATAAACTCCATCGCCAAGACCAAATTTTGCAAAGTGTCACCAACTCTAACATCAAATTTCCATGCTGGCTAACTCCTTTCCTCCATCACATGAATCTCTATCAAGGCTCATGAATCAATGTGGGTAAGAATCCTAAATCCATGGTCATAAGCCACACTCATCACAAGGGAATGTCACAACTCACATCATGCTAATCCATTGTGTATCGTCATCATCATGCAAATTTTTGTTGTCGTAATCCAACTCAACTCTGCCATGCATCCACGTACTGTCAACCCAAATGACTCAAACTAGTTGGGTAGCTAATCCAAATGTATCATCCAATTCATGGGAATTCACCTCCTCATGCCTTCATTATTTGTTTCCTTCAGCAATTCATCACACCTACAACTCTGTTCAATAGCTCTTTCCATCCCTACGCATCAATCCTCAAACCAATGCTATTAATGCCATACCCAAGTCCATGAATAAGTATCCATATCATTTGCAATATGCTTCCCTTCAATGCTCCATCCATGTGATTTCCATGGTCATAGACCAACAACCACATACCTCCAAACATCACTATTGCGAGGCCTCTTCTCCTAATGCCACTTTTTCACTGTGGTGTAATACCTCCTCCTCATCAAGGCACTAAAATCACCCATCTCCCAAAGGTCCAGTGCATGAAAAGGGCTAGTAAGTTGCCTCCCTGACTCTCATCCACCCATTTATCAGATTGATTTTGTGTCCTCAATTAGTCTTTCACAACAACAACCTCTTCCTTCGTACATCCAATCTTCCCAAGTATTCCTTTCGTCAACTAAAAGTCATAGATTCTCATAACATATATGCAATAGTCCACTATACCAGTTGGATATCTACCTGCATACTCACTTCCTCCACTTGCTCTATACAAATTATTTGGAAGTCCTCTCTCTTCAATAATCTCATGGTGAATCTTCATGGTAGAAGACACATCCTTCTTCTTTGTGATGGGTGAAGCCATCCCTACACCTCCATCCTTATTCTCTTTCATGGCTTGTGCAAAAAATTCAAGAATCGTCTTCTCCTTTCTTGTTTGAGTCACACATCTGACCTCTTGTCGCTTTTCATGTTCGTGTTGTTAGTCACCTATAAATATAGGATTCATAATTTTGACTTGACTGATGGTAGTCTTGTAAATATGTACAAACTTTGCTTTCTGCAAGTTATTTTCCCATATTTTGTAAAAAATATAAAAAAAAGGGTAAAAGGTCCTAAAAGAAAAATCAAAGGACTTAGAAAAAATAATATACCCCAAAAGAAAAAAGATGAATAAAACATGAAAGTGTGAAACTCTAAATGCCACTACTTTCACTCTTTGCAGTTGATTATGGCAGAGTGCCAATAAATGCCATAATCCATGATGAATTGAACAATTTAATCTTAACTCATCATGTTTCAATTTTACTTGTTGTAGATAGTGAATAAACAATTTTCATACAGTTTAATCATGACAATTCAGTAGTTAGGTAGAGAATAAAAGAATCCAATAGTTTAATCTGGATTCTTGAATGAAATAAGGTTGGAATTAGATAGTTTACTATTTTCAAAAGAATAAAATGTTGTAAGGTTGCTAGCTCAAATGCACCTGATCAAAATAGAAGATAAAATGTTAGAAGATATGACTAGGTAGGTAGAAGAAGGTGGGAAATCTATTGTAAATATTTTTCACTAGGCTACAAATAACTAATTTCCCTTCCCCATAGCTATTTAACATTCTAGACTATCAGTCAGAGAGGCTCAGGGCATTTCCCTGACTTCTGTTGGGACTAGACCCAAGGCTCAATGACTAATTAGTTGAAAGTGTTAAGTTTCTATATTAATCCCAGAAATCACATCATTTTCCATTCATGCATTCATTACCATGAAAAATTATAAGTAAAGACCTCATTTTTACTTAATAAAGCTTATAATCCTCATTTTATTAACTTCCTACATCTCATGAAGCATAAAACCCTCAAAATGGAATTTTATCCTAAGTTGAAGTGATGAAATTATTACAATGAAAGCTTGGCTTTAATCTTCACTTTTCTTGGTTATAATTGCATGTTTTGAGTATTCACTTTCCCTTGCATATTAACACCTAACTTATTTTATTAACTCCCTATATAAAATCCTAGTCCTATTCATATAACTCCTTCTTATTGAATTATCCCAAAAAACCCCTTATTATATGCTTTTTATATCAAAGATATTACTCACATGTTGAAATTACATCCTGAAATTATCCCTTTGATATAAAACCACCCATAATAAAATATCCCCACTCCCCTTTAGTTTTATAACTTTAAATAAATCTAAAACTATATAAGAAAGTTAAAAATAACTGTAAAATACGCATTTTATTTACATACTGTGTATATAAAACATGCATGCAAAAAAGAGTTTATTTTCCCATTAATCTTGTTCCCGCACAAGCTTTACCCACGATTACAATTTTAACCTAACCCCTTTTTTCCCGTTACATATCCCTTTACCAAAGTCTAAACCCTGGTTTAAAAACCTTTATTAACCTGCCCATTCTATGTATAAACTCCTTTTATACATTAACTTCATCAAATAAACCAGCACCCTCGCACTCATCCTCAACCCTCCAATCATATTTTCAATCATAATCCAATGGTTTGCATTGAACGCGATGAACTTGCTTCATGCCCCATCCTTCCCCGTCACGTTAATCCATAACCGTCCGATCCTCAAACTCTTTTTAACCCGACGGTTCACACTGAGCGCGATCACCTGGTCACATACCCCACCATTCTCATCGCACCAAGCCATGGCCATTGATCTTTGCTATGAAATCAACGGCTGATATTAAAACTGGGTCCCACCTTACCTTTCCCTCGTAGCTTCTCGAGACATCCTGACCGTTTGCTTCATCCATCCCGATCCAACAGTGCGGATCTCATATTGTGCGCCAAAAGTGAACGGGCACAGTTTGCAAAAATTTATGCGATAAAAGTTGTGTCGCTATACCGCCATCTTCTACGTGTCCAATTTTAATTGGATCACATTACAAAAGTGAAAAATAGCTTACTACCTAATAGTAACGCGATAACCACTGATGGTTTTCGCATTCAAAATGAAAACCGCTCCTGCCCTTGACTGTGACCTGCCATTAATGCATTTCTTATTAATAAATGTAAAGGTTTAAACCATAGCTTTTCACTGTTCTTCATATCGTTTCTTCCCACAGCCATTGAAAAAATATGCTCAGATTCCAGTTTGAAACCTTTGTTGTTTAATTTCCCATCCTGAAGCAGATTTCACCACAGAATTTCGCCACAGAAGCCACTGCGACCAGTTTGAAGACTAATACCACCTGCAAACCCTCCTCGACCACTACAATACCTGCAAAAGGTATTTCTCTATGTTCTAAAACTCGCCAATTTATACATTCAAAGAGCAAAATTAAACCTGTGTACCTGTTTTATCAAGCAAAATTAGTAATTTCCAAATCTGAAAATACCCAAACCTTGATTAAACAGGGCAAACCCTGGCAAACTTTTCTCAGAATTTTCCATTTCCTCCAAACTCATTTTTTAAATTTTTCCAGTAATCCAAAGGAAATTTCCATGGTTCAACTTGATTTAATTTACACTAAGAGCCATTGAGTCCCTTTTTCAGTCCTCTGAACCTTGAAAACCTGTGTTTTCATCCCAAAACCCTTTCCCAAATTCCCTAATTTCTCTCAGATCCGCTCAATTAGCCCCTGTTTTCAAAATTAACTAAGAAAAAGTTTAATCTTGCTTATTTTTCCCAAAAATGACAAGAAAACAGATTACCCCTAAGACTGGAGATCCTAAAGCCTAAAAATATACCTCAAGCAAGCTTCCACTACCTAAATCTGCTAGGATAAATAAGCCTACCCCAGCCCTAACAGCAGATTCTACTGAAGTGGTCGGACCTTTACAACCACCTGTTACTTATGAAGAGAGCAGTTCCTTAATTGATTTAGACTACAGAATTACTGATGCTACATTAGAGTTCAATCTACTTGAAGTACATAACTGGTGTCATGAGAAATTTGTGAAGAAAGTTGACAATGATATATCTTTATGGGATTCAAACTTGCCTAAATATGTGGTCCCAATCACTCATCCAGCTCAAGAATTGATTAGACTATGCCAATTACACTATGTCCCTGACCAAAGATGTATTGTAAACAAAGATAGAGAGGTCTTGTTTTCTATAACTACAGAATTCATTAATGAGATGCTTCAGCTGAGCCATGATCCAAGAGTAGTCTCATTATCCATTGAAGATTTGACTCAGTTGTACCTAGACTTAGATTTCCCTAAGAAGTTTATGATTCTGCAAAATTTCATGCCTACTCATGATGATTTCCCAAAAGTAAATCAACCTTATTCCACATCTGCTTTTCCTGAATCTTCCAGACAAATCATCTTTATGCTTTCCTTCATACTAGGTTACTCTAATGATGAGTTCACTGATGCATCAATTCTAGGTTTCCTTTCTACTTTATCCCCAGGGCAACCTCCTGCAATGATATTTAATTTTGCTAGATTCATTGCTGACAACATGCACTATCAGTTGACTAAATTATCTGAGGAAGGAGTGTTTAAATATTCATGCTATCTATTTCACCTCTTCTTATTTTTCCAAGCAGAATAGTTCCCAATTGCATTGCATAACATAGATGTTCAAGGTAAACCTCTTTCAGTGGTAGTTTGTACTTCATTACTCAGAAAAAATGGAAATGAATTCAACTACAAGGACTTCACAGATTTGTTTATCAGACCAGCCATGAGTTTATTGAACAAGACAGAGAAACCAAGGGTTAATAAGGAAACAAAGAGAATTCTACATTTGTTTGAAAACTGAAAAGTAGGTGATTGGTACCTATATGAAAATCACACAGAACTAAGGATATTTGGAGCAAGCCTGGCCCCTTATAGATTGCCCAAATTTTTAACTATCAGGGTTTTTTCTTTGGAGTACTTGAGGAAAATTTTGAATGCAAATGCAGTGAATTTTATGGCTTCCAAAAAGAAGACACAATTTAAGCTCAAAAATCAAATAGGTCCCTTCATAGTAAACAACAGGGATGCCTTGAAATAAATAGTCAAGAAATTGTCAAAATTCAAGTTCCAAGAAAGCTTTTATTGGAACTATGGTCCTCAAGGCATTTTGAGTAACATAAGGGCCAAATGTAAATTAACACCATTCTTTCATGAGTCCAAACCAGAAATTGAAAAACATGCAAATCAAATGGAATGAGTAGAAAATACATTGATTGATCCTACTGACAATATAGAGAAGGGGAGACAAACAAATTATTCACAAGAAATAATAGTCACTGAGCAGATAGAAGCTTCAAACAAAAGGACCAGGAATCAAGAAGGCTATACAGCAGAGACCATTGCAGAAAATAAGTTCAAAATTATTTACAACAAAAGGGAAAAAATCTCTGATGCTGAGAAAAACAAGGCTATTGAAATCAATGATATAGTTGATCAGTGGTTAGATAATGATGAAGCCACTATAATTGTGAATGAGACTCTAGCAGAAATTCAGAAAGATCATATTTCAACACAAGAACAGGACAGAGAAATAGTGGGAATGTAGGTAAATTCAGAAGCTCCTTCCTCTTCCAAAGCAGTAGAAGAGACAAATTCTGACATTCAAAAGAAATATAAACAAATCAGAGAAATAAATGAGGAGATTAAAAATGAATTTTACTCTCAATTCCTCAAAGAAAAGCCAGGGAACAAAGACATGTTGCTCACTGCTTTTGATTACTCTACCAATAAGATGATCATGTCATTTCTCAAACCCACAGTTACAGATCCAAAATCAATTGCAGATTATACTAAAACAGATGTGGAGGTGGACACTGATACAATACATGAATAGGATCAAATAGAATTCCACAGAAGTACCACTGAAATGCTTTATTCAAAAGTGGTTAACAAAACTGTGAGTGCTACTATGCTACAAAAGACTGTGTCTAATTTATAGAAGCAGATGAAATTAGACAAAGAATCATTACATGCTAAGGATTTAAGGATCAAGTTCTTAGAAGATTTGGTTATAGAAACTAGAGTGGATCCTTCCAATATTGAGGTTGCTAAAGGTCTCATAAAGCAAAGGAATGAAGATATTGATGCCTTAAAAAAACAACTGAAACTTCCACAGAGTGAGCATCCACAAGCAAAGGAGATTCTTCAGCAGACAACAGAAAAGGATGAATTAATGCAGTTAGTACTAAATATGACTACTCAAATCAAAGAAATGGAAAATCAGACAGAGATTCTGATGAAAGAAAATGAAACATTAAAAAAGACAAATGAGGTCTCCATTCCTACAGTCATCCCAATGGCAACTACTATTGTTCCATCTACACTGGCAGAGCATTTGGCACCAAAAGGAGTATTGACAACTGCAGTGTCAATAACATATATAGATACCTCTGCCACTGGATCATCTACATCATAGGTATAACAAACAACAGGTACAGTAGACATAGTTAAATCTATGGAAGAAATGTCCCTTAAGAACATCGAGATCAATAATTTAAAGAAAACAAATAAAGATCTCGAATCCTCATACAAGAACGCTCTAATCACATCTAAGGGACATGATCAAAGAGCAAACAGACTTCCAGATAAGGTAAATATTTTATAGCAACAGGTTAATCTCAGTGAATAGGTGTCATACATAAAAAACTATCTTTGGAATAACAAAATTTAAGGCATACATCTACAGTGGCCTTCCATTCAAATCATTTATGAACAGAGAGATTTAATGAAGGTAGCACAAGTATAAATTCAGCAAACAAAAGAATAGCTTGCCAATAAGCCATCTCAAGCTATATAGCTTATTACATTTCTAAGCAGTAAAAATAGAGAAGAGCTTGAAGAACTGAAAATTCAGGATAGGACTAAAACCATACTACAAATAAAAAAGGTCCTTAATAAAAGAAATATAATGAACAGTTTGGAGGAAAGATGTAAAGAGATGAACTTGTCAATAACAAAGTTCTTGGCCAAATACACTATATTAACACAAGCAAGCCTTCCATACATTCATGGATTCAATGAAACTAATGGTTCAGACAGATTATGACAAGAAGATCAGAGCATATGCCAAAGAACAGGCGAACAAGCCTCTGCCACAAGGTTCCCCAACAGGCAAAGTTATCTTAGAGTACTTTGAGAACTTGTTTTTTCTAAAAAATGAAATTAAACACATCTTCATTTTCAAGCTAAACTTTGCAAAGTACACTGAGGCTGATGAAAGCTACAGAAAAATAAAAAGTCTGAAGATACCCAAGTGATCAGCAATGGCAGGAAATCACTGATTATATATAACAACACGCAAACAAGCAGAACAAGTGCAGTCAGGTTTTTCATCTTTACAGTTATCAAAGAATAAAATTTACAGTGAAAGTGTATTAAGTGAAAAAGCAAAGTCAAAGAGTATCTGGAATAAAAAAGTCAACTCAATTTTATTGTTGTAATTCTTCATTTTACATCAGAAGAGTAATAAAGGGACAGCGTAAAGAGTATCAGAGATAAAGCACAGGTTAAAGAATGTAAATTAGAAAGATTGTCTTCCAAGCTATCTTCTAACAAGATATTGTTTCCAAGTGCTAGCAAACAAATTAATTTTGATAAGATAAATCAGTTCTATTTTCCTTGATAAGAGGACAACTTTCCAGTTTGTTTTGCAGTTATCCCTCTTTTTTATGTAATAATATTTTTTTTTTCCTAGAGATATTCCTACATGTCTCTCAGATATTTTGTAATAATTCTGTATAAATACTTCACTCTTTGAAGTATTTTGTTTGGAATAAAATTTTTCAAGACTACTACAGACATTTTGTTGAATACATTGGGAGTTTGTGTGAGTCGATTTGTAAAGCAGCAAACTGGAACTAAGTCAAACAGCCATCATAACTAGGGATTCTTGTGTTGATAAGATAATTCAAGTATTTTCCTGTTTTCACTGTTTATCTTTCTAAGTTCCATACATACATTTACATGTTTTCTGTCTTAAATGATTGACTAGGAAGTTTTATACAGGATTAGTGTCAAAAGCTCCATGTTTTTTACTAGTTATTCATTGATATGTTTTCTGTTGATATCCAGACTTAAGAATCCTTAATTGCTCTTAGTCCCTATTGACCCCTTTCCTTCATCTTCTCTTATGTAACTTAAGGATCCTTTATTGCCCTTTTGTTCAGATCTTTCCATTTCATCAAAAAGCCTATTCCCAAACCCTTTGAAGGTCATCTACCCTGCCCTTAGTACATTTTCTCTTTTGACCTTATTTCCCAGCTTTTCTTGCCAAGAAGTTGACTCCATAGCCCAATGGTCTGGTAGATCCCTCTGTGGTTTACCTTGAAGTACCTTTTATTCCCACCAAACATTCAAAACAAACCAATTTTCCAAATATAACTAGCCTAAAATCTTATAACAAAATCAAGCTAAATCCTGAGGAGAGATCCCTCTCCAAAATTTAGGAAGGCTAGATCCTGAATTTCAAAAGAAGGTTCTTGGTTACCCCTATTTTTCTTCAACTATAAATCCTCATCCCACAACCGAAGATTTACTAGGGTGATAACATACTAGTGACCATACTTGGGAACTAACCACTCTCCAGTTTCAAATTTAATCTTGAAGGAAGATTTTTATATCTATCTTTTCTACTTTAAGATTAAATTTAAAAGGTTGTGGGTATTTCAATAAATAGACAGTCTGGCTTCTAGGAAAACCTACTATACCAGGTCCAACTCAGTTCCTAAGCCTGCAGTTATAGTAGATAACCCAGAACAGATTAGTAAAAAGAAAAAGAAAAAACAAAGTGATAGTTTAGAAGCTGAAGTGCCCTTGAGAAAAGCTAATTCCTTACCAAAAGAATTAGTGAGTTTAACCGATATTGAATTTGATTTCATGTTTGAAAATTCATTATTTAGAAATAAATCTGAAAATGATTTAAAGGAAACTGTTATAGATCCTGTTTTTACTTCTTTTGTGAATGAGAAATAGAAAATTATTTCAACATCAATAAAATCAGACAAATCTGAAATTCAAATTCCAGTAGAAAGGTTTAATGTTACACGAATTAAAGACATTGATGAAGCTATTAAATTACCTAATTTCTTGTCTCAATTTAAACCTCCAGTTTCTCAATTATACACCACCGTTTTTCTAGCAGCAAATTCAACTCTATATGCTACCACTTCATTTTTATACTCCACTGTCAGTTCACCCACTGAACCTTTCAGTCCTGAGTTTCCTTTGCAGCCTAGGATCATATATTCATCATACCCTCAAGCCACTACAAGTTCATCCACAGAACCATTTATTCCAGAGTTTCCCTTGCAGCCCAATATAGTTTTTCCATTACCCACTCAGCCTATTGCATCCACCAAATTTATAAGCACTACATTTTTTCCATCCAGTTCCATTCATATATCAAAATCTTTTCCAATTTCTTCAAATCCAGCATTCAGCACATCAGCTGTCATATCCAGCACTATTCCCATAGTCACTGTTATACCTCCTAGTTCAGAAAAACTTCAAATCATGGATGTAAGATATGCTCCTCTAGTTTTACTCCAAAATATCAATGATATGCCCCAGAATTACCATAAGGATATCCCATTATTTGAGAATTTTTCACAAATAACTGCACAACAACATATCACCAGAATGACTGATTTTTGTGAAATTTATGAGATAGATGAGTCTGATGTCTAGATGAAACTATTTGCACAAAGCTTAACTGGAGAAGTAAAAACATGGTTTAGAAATTTAGGTGCTGGTAGTATAGCAGATTTAGCTACATTTCATAGAGCTTTCCTAAATAAATGGGAAAAGAAAAATAATCCCCTGCAAATATTATCAGAGTTTGATGATGTTAAAAGAGCTCCTAATGAGTCTGTCCAGGATTATTGCACCAAATATAACAGTTTTTACAATGCTATCCTTGTTGATCTTAAACCTACCCCCTATTCAGTACTTCTAAAATTTCCTAATGGATTTGATCCAGACATGGCATATCAATTAAGAGAAAGAAATGTTGAAACTTTAGAACAAATGCAACTAGATGCTATTGGTGTAGAAATCAATATCCTAGCCAAAAAAGCCAAACTTAGAAATGAAAGGAGGGTCACCATCAAAGAAGAGAATTCAAGCTTAGATGGTAAATTTGATTTTATTACCAAAAATTTAGAAAAAGTAGTTGAGAGATTAGACCACATTGAGAAAAAACTGCAATAGGATAACCAATCTCAAATCAGAAATCCCAACTACAGAAAAAACAACAATCCTAGGAAAGGTAAAGAACCTTCCCCAGATCAAAACATTAGGCCCCCATTTCAAGAGAACTATGCTGAAATTTCTCAAAACAATGTTGAGGATAAGGAAGACATCAACATAGTAATGGGGATAGATGAAAGCAATACAATTTTCATCACTCAAGAGGATCAAGAACTCTTTGAGCTTCAAAAGTTCAAAGTAGAATCTGGTGAATCCTTTGACTATAAGAAAGGGAATGAATTCGTAATCAATGAAATTCATAGCCAGTATAACCTTAGGAGCAAGAAAACAAATGAGCCTTCTACTAAAAACAATACTCCAACTCAACAAAATCAAAACAGAAAGAATGTAGAGGCTCCCAAAACTAAAAATTTTCAAATTCTTCCAAGAGAGAACAAACAAAATTCAAACCCACCTAGTCCTAAAAAATAGTCTAGTCCAAAGATTGTTGATATCACTGATGAGGTGGCCCAATCCTCCAAATATGCTCAAAAAACTAATACTACAAAGGCCACTAATTCAACAAAAACAACAGTTACTGATCCAAAAAAGAATCCAGCTGACTCAAAATCATCAAATCCTAAATCTTCTGTTGAAAATTATAGATCTGACAAAGAATCTGCTGCCACTCAAATTGTTCCTGAAAAAATAATCAAAGACAATAGAAATCAGGAAAATCAAACAGAAGATAAAAGAAAATCTCAAGCTAAAGGTAAAACTGTTGAAACTCACGAAAAATCATTCCAAACAATGATTCCAAAAGATGAATCAATTTAAGCTATCAAATCTCAGTCAACATTTAATTTTTAATCTGAAATATCTAAGTTGAAGATAGCCATTCCCTTAACTGAATTGGTTAAAAATGACTTGTATAGATCTATTATTACTGAAACACTGAATGTAAATGAAAATGATGATACGATTAATATGAGTGATGATAGACCTGAATTAATCTTTGGTCCAAATGTAGATGGTAAGAATTCAGATGGGTTAGTACCTCCATTTTACTTATGTCTTACTATCCATGATCAGATATTACACAATGCAATGTTAGATACTGGACCTTCCCATAATCTAATGCCCAAAGCAATAATGGAAACCCTGAGTTTAGACATAACCCAGCCATATAAAGACTTGTTCTTATTTGATTCATCTAAAGTCCAATGCATAGGATTGATTAAAGATTTGTGTGTCAGTTTGGTCCAATATCCTGGTAAAGCATGATCATGGATGTTTTGGTAGCTGATATCTCGCCAAAATATGGCATGCTTCTTTCTCTCTCATGGGGAGCAAAGTTGCAGGGATCTCTACAACTTGACATAAGTTATGCCACTATCTCAGTATTTGGACCACCTAAAAAGCTTTACAAAGAAACCTTAATGAATTTTATGATCAGCAGTGCCGAAAGACCTATCAATTACCCAATCTATTCAATTCCCACTGATCTTGATTCCTTTATTCTTTGTAACTCTGATCATAATAATATCCAAACTGAACTCACTGATATAAAGCCTAAAATAATGGAGGATTACATTGGTCATGAAGCTTTATGGTATTTAGATTTTGATGGTTCTGTAAATAAATTAGGAGCTGGAGCTGGTGTATGGATCACCAACATTGAAACTAGCCATTCCGAAGGGCATGCCTTTAGATTAAATTTCAAATGCACCAATAACATGGTTGAATATGAGGCTTTAATCTTAGGACTCCAAATTATTAGAAAATTGGGAAGTCAAATAATATTGATCATGGGAGATTCAGAGTTAGTTATCAAACAAATAAATGCAGAATACTTTGTCCACAATCCTAGATTAGCCAGATACAAGGACACAACAACAGACTTGGTTGAAGATTTGTTAGAATGCAAGTTTTCCATTATTCCTAGAAAATAGAATTTACAAGCCCATTTTTTAGCAACCTTTGCCAGCACTTGTAATCTTCCATTTTCACCAATACAAAAATACACTGTTGAAATCAAACATAGACCTATTGTCCCAGACAATGTAAAATACTGGCAAATTTTCTTGGAAGATGAACAAATCTATCACTTTTTGAACAACAAGGAAGAATTTCAAAACTGTAAGATAGACTGTGATGATAATTTAGAGTCAGAATTTAATATAGACGATGATTTTAATTATGAAATAAATAGTGTAGATGTACATAAATATAAAAATCCAACTGTTTTTACTCAATCAAATATAGATGATTTGGAAAAAATAGACATAGAGGAAATGATGGAAGATGAACTAGATTTGATAGATTTAAAACATAACATTTTACACAGAGGTTTGACTCCCTTAGAAGACTTGTTTGATTCTAATGATGTGCCCAAAAGGCCAAAAATGGAACCAGTCAGGTCTGATATTGAAGAATTTAACATAGGAACAAATGAAAAACCAAAAATGATTAAATTGTCAAAATCCTTACCATCGAAAGAAAAGGTTAAATATATAGAACCTTTGAAAGAATATCAAGATGTCTTTGCATGGGGTTACGAAGATCTAAAAACTTACAACAAAGACATAATTCAACATAAGATTCCTTTGAAAGAAAATCAGAAACCTTTTCAACAAAAATTAATAAGGATTAATCCAATTTTGTTACCTTTAATCGAAAAAGAGGTTAAAAGAATGTTCGATGCAGAAATTATTGCACTAGTCTTATTCTGATTGGATTTCTAATTTAGTGCCCACCAGAAAGAAAATAGGAGAAATTCGACTGTGTATATACTTTAGAAATCTCAATAAGGCTTATTTGAATGACAATTACCCCTTGCCTAAAATGGACCATATTTTGCAGAGGGTTGTAGGTTCTTTACAGATTTATTTACTAGATGGCTTCTCTGGTTATAATGAAATTCTATTTCATGAATATGATCAAACTAAAACCACATTTACAACTCCTTGGGGCACTTTCATGTATGTCAAAATGCCTTTTGGATTGAAAAATGCCAGAGCTACATTTCAGAGAGCCATGGATATTGCCTTTGCTAAGGAAATCCATGAATTTTTAGTTATCTATCTTGATGATATTACTATCTTTTCAAAAACAAATGATGAACACTTGGATCACCTGAGACAAGTATTTATCAAGTGTAAAAAATATGGTATATCCTTAAATCCTAAAAATATTCTTTTCGGACTAGAAGAAGGAAAATTGTTAGGACACATAATATCCAATGAAGGCATTAGAATAGACCCTGCAAGAATTGAAGCTATTTTGAACATTCAACCACCAAGAAACATAAAATAACTTCAAGCATTCTTGGGTAAAATCAATTTTTTGAGAAGATTTATCTCTAACCTGGCTGAAATCATTAAAGAACTCAACAATATGCTTAAAAAGGACTCTGTAATAAAATGGATTGTTAAAGCCAAACAATATTTTGAATCCATAAAACAGGCCTTGACAAAAGCACCAGTCCTAATCAGCCCAGATTATACAAAAGATTTCATAATCTTTTCATTTTCCTCAGAACATACAATAGTTGCAGTTTTACTGCAGAAAAAAAATCAAGGTTTTGAACAACCAATTGCATTTTTTAGTAAATCCCTTAGAGATGCGCCTCTGAAGTACAATATAATGGAAAAAAAAGCTTTAGCCTTGGCTAAAGCCCTAAAGGATTTCAGAGTTTACATACTCCATTCCCATATCATTGCATATGTCCCCAATGCTATAGTCAAAGATATTTTAACGCAAGAAGGATCTGATGGCAGGAGAGGAAAGTGGATTGCCACTATCCTTGAGTATGATATGGAAATTAAACCAACAAAGCTCATTAAAGGATGGGGTTTGGCTAGATTGATGGCTGAATCTAATTGTAATGCTTTAGATATAAATTTAATTCCATAGATAGATGACCAGGAGGAGATGGCGAATCCATTGATCAGTGAAGCCTATCTACACTCACCATGGTACTCTGATATTATCTTTGTACTCAAACATTTACAAGCTCCTCCTGGGTTAACCAAAACCAAAGCCAGATTCATCAAACAAAAATCAATGAGGTTTTTTATATTAAATTATGCACTTTATTGGAAAGAAAGTAGTGGGATTTTACTAAATTATTTATTAAAATCAGAGGCTGACAAAATTCTCGAGGAATTTCATGCAGGTGATTGTGGAGGCCACTTATACTAGAAGAGTACAGCAGATAAAACACTGAGAGTTGGTTTCTACTGGCCAAATTTATTTTCTGATGTCAAAAAAATTGTTACCTCCTATCACAAGTGCCAAATTTTTGAAGGGAAAAAGAAGCTATTGCCCTTACCTCTTAAGCCTATATCTACTGAAAAGCCATTTCAACAATGGCGGTTAGACTTCGTTGGTGAAATTCACCCCCCATCCTCAGGCCAACATAAATGGATTTTTACTGCTATAGATTATTTTACTAAGTGGATAGAAGTTGTTCCCACTATGCAAGCCACTTATTAAGTTATAATCTCATTTATAGAAAGTAATATTTTGTCAAGATTTGGATTCCCACATAAGATTATTACTGACAATGCAGCTACATTCAAATCCAAGAAAATGATCTCTTTCTGTCACAAATACCATATTACCTTGGGACATTCCACTGATTATTATCCCCAGGGTAATGGTTTAGCCGAGTCATCAAACAAAAGCTTAATCAATATCATCAAAAAATCACTTCAAGAAAACAAAAATACCTGGAACAAAAAACTAGTCTATGCCTTATGGGCTGATAGACTTACCACAAAGAAGTCTATTGGAACTTCACCTTATTAGATTTTCTATGGAATGGATGCAATTTTCCCCTCTTCCTTGGGTGTCCCAGTCATGAAGATCATTCGGGAATCACAGGTGGAAACAAATGATATTCAACAAAGAATTAATGAAACCATACATCTGTAACAGACAAGGGAAGAAGTTTATGAAATATCACAAGTTTTACATGATAAAATTAAAAATATTTTTGACAAAAGGATTAAAGAAGATGATTTTTTCATTGGAGATCAAGTTTTGAGATGGGATTCAAGAAGAGAGGATAAAGGTAAACATGGAAAGTTTAACTTTCTATGGCAAGGACCTTATGTGATATATGGTTACAGAGGTAACAATTCTTTTTTCATCAAGAATTTCGATGGGACTGAACTTCAAGAAGGACTAGTGAATGGTAGGATGTTGAAACACTACTATTCTTATGAATCAATCACAAGTTAAATTCATTGACTTTTATCTTTGTAAATATTCATTGCAAGTGTGTAGATTGGATTGGAGATTTTATCTACAAAGTTGAAGCCTGAAGAGAAGGCCCTAAGCTTTGTAGTATAAAATATCATAAGTATGAATTGTTGCAGAAATCAGAGGACAAATACAGGATCGTCAAGGTTAAAGTTGAAGACTACTGATCTCAAAGTTCTTGACATTCCACCAGGAAATGTCATCCCCAAGTGAAGTCGATGTTAGTAACCTATAAATATAGGATTCATAATTTTGACTTGACTCATGGTAGTCTTGTAAATATGTACAAAATTTTCTTTCTGCAAGTTATTTTCCCATATTTTGTAAAAAAAATAAAAATAAAAAATAAAAAAGAGGGTAAAAAGTCCTAAAATAAAAATCAAAGGACTTAGAAAAAATAATATACCCCAAAAGAAAAAAAAAGAATAAAACATGAAAGTGTGCAAGTCTAAATGCCACTACTTTTACTTTTTGCAGTTGATTATGGAAGAGTGTCAATAAATGCCATAATCCATGATGAGTTGAACAATTTAATCTTAACTCGTCATGTTTCAATTTTACTTGTTGTAGATAGTGAATAAAGAATTGTCATACAGTTTAATCATGACAATTCAATAGTTAGGTAGAGAATAAAAGAATCCAACAGTTTAATCTAGATTCTTGAATGAAATAAGGTTGGAATTAGATAGTTTACTGTTTTCAAAACAAACAAAATTTGTAAGCTTGCTAGCTCAAATGCACTTGATCAAAATAGAAGATAAAATGTTAGAAAATATGACTGGGTAGGTAGAAGAAGGTGGGAAATCCATTGTAAATATTTTTCACCAGGCTACAAATAACTAATTTCCCTTCCCCATAGCTATTTAACATTCTAGACTATCAATCAGAGAGGCTCAGGGCATTTCCCTGACTTCTGTTGGGACCGGACCCAAGGCTTAATGCTTGATTAGTTGAAAGTGTTAAGTTTCTATATTAATCCCAGAAATCACATCATTTTCCATTCATGCATTCAATACCATGAAAAATTATAAGTAAATACCTCATTTTTACTTAATAAAGCTTCTAATCCTCATTTTATTAACTTCCTACATCTCATGAAGCATAAAACCCTCAAAATGGCATTTTATCCTAAGTTGAAGTGATGAAATTATTACAATGAAAGCTTGGCTTTAATCTTCACTTTTATTGGTTATAATTGTATGTTTTGAGTATTCACTTTCCCTTGCATATTAACACCTAACTTATTTTATTAACTCCCTGTAGAAAATCCTAGTCCTACTAATATAACTCCTTTTTATTTAATTATCCCAAAAAACCCCTTATTATATGCCTTTTATATCAAAGATATTACTCACATGTTGAAATTACATCCTGAAATTATCCCTTTGATATAAAACTACCCATAATAAAATATCCCCACTCCCCTATAGTTTTAGAACTTTAAATAATCTAAAAGTTAAAAATAATTGTAAAATACGCATTTTATTTACATACTATGTATATAAAACATGCGTGCAAAAAAGAGTTTATTTGCCCATTAATCCCATTCCCGCACAAGCTTTACCCACAGTTACAGTTTTAACCTTACCCCTTTTTTCCCATTACATATCCCTTTACCAAAGTCTAAACCCTGGTTTAAAAAATTTTATTAACCTGCTCATTCTATGTATAAATTAATTTTATACATTAACTTCATTAAATAAACCAGCGCCCTCACGCTCATCCTCAACCCTCCGATCATATTTTCAATCATAATCCAATGGTTTGCATTGAACTCGATGAACTTGCTTCATGCCCCATCCTTCCCCGTCGGTTAATCCATAACCGTCCGATCCTCAAACTCTTTTTAATCCGATGGTTAGCACTGAGCGCAATCACCTATTCACATACCCCACCATTCTCATCGCGTCGAGCCATGACCGTTGATATTTTCTATCAAATCAATGGTTGATAATAAACCTGGGTCCCACCTTACCTTTCCCCCGCAGCTTCCCGAGACATCATGACCATTCGCTTCATCCATCTCGATCCAATGGTGTGGATCTCATATCGCACGCCAAAAGTGAACGGTTGCAGTTTGCAAAACTTTACGCGATAAAAGTTGTTTTTCTATACTGCCATCTGCTACGTGTCCAATTTTAATTGGACTGCATTACAAAAGTGAAAAACATCTTACTACCTAAGAGTAACGTGATAACCACAGATGGTTTTCGCATTCAAAATGAAAACCGCTCCCGCCCTTGACTGCAACTTGCCATTAATGCATTGCTTATTAATAAATGTAAAGGTTTAAACCATAGTTTTTCACTGTTCTTCATATCGTTCCTCCCCTCGGCCATTGAAAAACTACGCTCAGATTCTAGTTCGAAACCTTTGTTGTTTAATTGCCCCCCATGAAGTAGATTTCACCACAGAATTTCACCATAGAAGCCACTGCGACCAGTTTGAAAACTCATCACACATGTAAACCCTCCTCGACCACTAAAATACCTACAAAAGTATTTCTTTGTGTTCTAAAACTCGCCAATTTATACATTCAAAGAGAAAAATTAAACCTATGTACCTGTTTTATCGAACAAAATTAGTAATTTCCAAATCTGAAAAATACCCAAACCTTGATTAAACAGGGCAAACCCTGGCAAAAATTTTCTCAGAATTTGTCATTTCCTCCAAACTCAATTTTTAAATGTTTCAAGTCATCCAAAGGAAATTTCCACGGTTCATATTGATTTAATTTACACTGAGAGCCATTGAATCCCTTTTTCAGTCCTCTGAACCTTGAAAACCTGTGTTTTCATCCCAAAACCCTTACTCAAATTCCCTAATTTTTCCCAGATCTGCTCAGTTAGACCCTATTTTCAAAATTAACTAAGAAAACGGTTTAATCTTGCTTAGTTTTCCCCAAAATGAAAAGAAAATAGATTACCCCTAAGACTGGAGGTCCTAAAGCCCAAAAATCTGCCTCAAGCAAGCTTCCACTCCCTAACTCTGCTAAGATAAATAAGCCTACCCCAACCCTAATAGCGGATTCTACTGAAGTGGTCAGACCTTTACAACCACTTGTTACTTATGAAGAGATCAGTTCCTTAATTGATTTAGACTGCAGAACTACTGATGCTACATTAGAGTTCAATCTACTTGAAGTGCACAACTGGTGTCATGAGAAATTTGTGAAGAAAGTTGAAAATTATATATCTTTATGGGATTCAAACTTGCCTAAATATGTGGTCCCAATCACTCATCCAACTCAAGACTTGATTAGACTATGCCAATTACACTATGTCCCTGACTAGAGATGCATTGTAAACAAAGATAGAGAGGTCTTGTTTTCTATAACTGCAGAATCTATTAATGAGATGCTTTAGCTGAGCCATGATCCAAGAGTAGTCTCATTATCCATTGAAGATTTGACTCAATTGTACCTAGACTTAGATTTCCCTAAGAAGTTTATGATTCTGCAAAATTTCATGCCTACTCATGTTGATTTCCCAAAATTAAATCCACCCTATTCCACATCTGATTTTCCTGAATCTTCCAGACAAATCATCTCTATTCTTTCCTTCATAATAGGTTACTCTAATGATGAGTTCACTAATGCATCAATTCTAGGTTTCATTTCTACTTTATCCCCAGGGCAACCTCTTGCAATGATATTTAATTTTTCTAGATTCATTGCTAACAACATGCACTATCAGTTGACCAAATTGTCTGAGGAAGGATTGTTTAAATATTCATCCTATATATTTCACCTATTCCTATTTTTCCAAGCAGAACAGTTCCCAATTGCATTGCAGAAGATGGATATTCAAGGTAAACCTCTTTTAGTGGTAGTTTGGACTTCATTACTCAGAAAAAATGGAAATGAATTCAACTACAAGGACTTCACAGATTTGCTTATTAGACCAGCCATGAGTTTATTGAACAAGACAGAGCAACCAAGGGTTAATGAGGAAATAAAGAGAATTCTACATTTGTTTGAAAACTGCAAAGTAGGTGATTGGTACCTATATGAAAATCACACAGAACTAAGGATATTTGGAGCAAACCTGGCCCCTTATAAATTTTCCAAATTTCTAACTATCGGGGTTTTTGCTTTGGAGTACTTGAGGCAAATTTTGAATGCAGATTCAGTGAATTTTATGGCTTCCAAAAAGAAGACACAATTTAAGCTCAAAAATAAAATAGGTCCCTTCATAGTAAACAATAGGGATGCCTTGAAAGAAATAGTCAGCAAATTGTCAGAATTCAAGTTCCAAGAAAGCTTTTATTGGAACTATGATCCTCAAGGAATTTTGAGTAAAATAAGGGCCAAATGTAAATTAACACCATTCTTTCATGAGTCCAGACTAGAAATTGAAAAATATGCAAATCAAACGGAATGGGTAGAAAATACATTGATTGATCCTACTGAAAATACAAATAAGGGGAGACAGACAGATAATTCACAGGTAATAACAGTCACTGAGCAGACAGAAGCTTCAAACAAAATGACCAGGAATGAAGAAGGCTATAGAGTAGAGACCATTGCAGAAAATAAGTTCAAAATTATTTACAAAAAAAGGGAAAAAAATCATTGATGCTGAGAAAAACAAGGTTGTTTAAATCAACGATATAGATGATCAGTGGTTAGATAATGATGAAGCCACTATAATTGTGAATGAGACTCTAGCAGAAATTCAGAAAGATCAGATTTCAACACAAGAACAAGACATAGAAATAGTGGGAATGTAGGTAAATTCAGAAGCTCCTTCCTCTTCCAAAGTAGCAGAAGAGACAGATTCTGACATTCAAAATAAATATAAACAAATCAAAGAAAGAAATGAGGAGATTAAAAATGAAGTTTACTCTCAATTCCTCAAAGAAAAGCCAGGGAACAAAGACAGGTTGTTGACTGCTTTTGATTACTCTACCAATAAGATGATCATGTCATTTCTCAAACCCACAGTTACAGATCCAAAATCAATTGCAGATTATACTAAAACAGATGTGGAGGTGGACACTGATACAATACATGAATTGTATCAAATAGAATTCCACAGAAGTACCACTAAAATTCTTTATTCAAAAGTGGTTAACAAAACTATGAGTGCTACTATGCTATAAAAGACTATGTCTAATTTACAGAAGCAGATGAAATTAGACAAAGCGTCATTACATGCTAAGGATTTAAGGATCAAGTCCTTAGAAGATTTGGTTATATAAACTGGAGTGGATCCTTCCAATATTGAGGTTGCTAAAGCACTCATAAAGCAAAAGAATGAAGATATTGCCACCTTAAGAAAACAATTGAAACTTCCACAGAGTGAGCATCCAAAAGAAAAGGAGATTCTTCAACAGACAACAGAAAATGATGAATTAATGCAGTTAGTACTAAATATGACTGCTCAAATCAAAGAAATGGAAAATCAAACAGAGATTCTGATGAAATAAAATGAAACATTAAAAAAGACAAATGAGGTCTCCATTCCTACAGTCATCCCAATGGCAACTACTTTTGGTCCGTCTACACTGGCAGAGCATTTGGCACCAAAAGGAGTATTGACAACTTCAGTGTCAATAACATCTATAGATACCTCTGCCATTGGATTATCTACATCACAGGTATAGCAAACAACAGGTACAGCAGACATAGTTAAATCTATGGAAGAAATGTCCCTTAAGAACACCAAGCTCAATAATTTAAAGAAAGAAAATAAAGATCTTGAATCCTCATACAAGAACGCTCTAATCACATCTAACGGACATGAACAGAGAGCAAACAGACTTCAAGAGCAGGTAAAAATTTTACAGCAACAGGTTAATCTCAGTGAACAGGTGTCATACATAAAAAACTATCTTTGGAATAACATAATTCAAGGCATACATCTACAGTGGCCTTCCATTCAAATCATTTATGAATAGAGAGATTTACTGAAGGCAGCACAAGTAGAAATTCGGCTTTACAGCTTATTACATTTCTAAACAGTAAAAATAGAGAAGAGCTTGAAGAACTGAAAATTCAGGATAGGACTAAAACCATACTACAAATCAAAAATGTCCTTAATAAATGAAATATAATGAACAGTTTGGACGAAAGATGTAAAGACATGAACTTGTCAATAACAAAGCTATTGGTCAAATACACTATATTAACACAAGAATACCTTCCAGACATTCATGGCTTCAATGAAAAACTAATGGTTCAGACAGATTATGACAAGAAGAACAGGTGAACAAGCCTCTCCCACAAGGTTCCCCAACTAGCAAAGTTATCTTAGAGTACTTTGAGAAAAAAAAAATTTCTACAAAATGAAATTAAACACATCTTCATTGTCAAGCCAAACTTTGCAAAGTACACTGAGGCTGATGAAAGCTACAGAAAACTAAAAATTCTGAAGATACCAAGTGATCAGCAATGGTAGGAATTCACTGATTTGATATAACAGCATGCAAACATAGCAGAACGAGTGCAGTCAGGTTTCTAATCTTTACAGTTATCAAAGAATAAAATTTACAGTGAAAGTGTATCAGGTGAAAAAGAAAAGTCAAAGAGTATCCGAGAATAAAAAATTCAACTCAATTTTACTGTTGTAATTCTTCATTTTACAACAGAAGAGTAATAAATGGACAGCGTAAAGATTATCAGAGATAAAGCACAGGTTAAAGAATTTAAATTAGAAAGATTGTATTCCAAGCTATCTTCTAACAAGATATTGTTTCCAAGTGCCAACAAGCATCTACAACAAAGCAACAAATTAATTTTGATAAGATAAATCAGTTCTATTTTCCGTGATAAGAGGACAACTTACCAGTTTGTTTTGTAGTTGTCCCTCTTTTTCATGTAATAATCTTTATTTTTTCCTAGAGATATTCCTACATGTCTCTCAGATATTTTGTAATAATTTTGTATAAATAATTCACTCTTTGAAGTATTTTGTTTGGAATAAAATTTTTCAAGACTACTATAGACATTTTTATGAATACATTGGGAGTTTGTGTGAGTCAATTTGTAAAGAAGCAGACTGGAACTAAGCCAAACAGCCATCAGAACTCAGGATTCTTGTGCTGATCAGATAAGTCAAGTATTTTCCTATTTTCACTCTTTAACTTTCTAAGTTCCATACATACATTTACATGTTTTCTGTCTTAAATGATTGACTAGGAAGGTTTATACAGGATTAGTGTTAAAAGCTCCCTGTTTTTTATTAGTTATTCATTGATATGTTTTCTGCTGATATCCGGACTTAAGAATCCTTAATTGCTCTTAGTCCCTATTGACCCCTTTCCTTCATCTTCTCTTCTGTAACTTAAGGATCCTTTATTTCCCTTTTGTTCAGATCTTTCCATTTCATCAAAAATCCTATTCCCAAACCCTTTGAAGGTCATCTACCCTGCCCTTAGTACATTTTCTCTTTTGACCTTATTTCCTAGCTCTGCTTGCCAAGAAAGTTGACTCCATAGCCCAATGTTCTGGTAGATCCCTCTGTGATTTACCTTGAAGTACCTTTTATTCCCACCAAACATTCAAAACTAACCAATTGTCCAAATATAACTAGCCTAAAATCTTATAACAAAATCAAGCTAAATCTTGAGGAGAGATCCCTCTCCGGAATTTAGGAAGGCTAGATCCTGAATTTCAAAAGTAGGTTCTTGGTTACCCCTAGTTTTATTCAATTATAAATCCTCATCCCACAACCTGAGATTTACTAGGGTGATAACACGTGCTTCACATTCATTTCCTTCTCATAAAAAATAATTGAACCAATCCTTTTACGATACCCCTAGTGAGTCTTCGTTATCATCGAAACAATTATAGTTTTCCCATCAGCTGTAATCAAGAGCATGTCATGGTCCACCATTGGTATTGCTTGTGCTCCTACTAAGAAGTTCTACCCCAAGACCATAGCATGATCATCCATCTCAATCACCCTTAGATCCAACTTTCCAAACCCTTGATCCAACTTCACCTATGTATCCCTTAGAACACCAGTCATGACCTTTATGCTTGAGTTAATAGATTTGAAAGCACCCTTTCTATTCCAACCTTGAAATTCAAATATGTTGTTGCCTTATTTCTAATGAAACTATGTGTAGCTCTTGTATCAACCAATGCAACAAACTTCTTTTCACATACAGTCACCTGCACCAAACCTAACCTTATCGCATCTCCATCCTCCATAGGATTTGTCTTACATCTTACTTCTGCAACCTTCTTCAACATTTCCATATTAAAACTGTTTTTTTCCCTATGTCTCGACCTGACTGTCCTCTAGAGGTATGTTACTTCCCCTTTAGGCACACATGAGAAATTCGAACCTGGTCTATCTTGAGTTCCATCAATATTATCCTTATTCTCATGCTTCCCAATCACACCTAATCGACATACATCATCTTCAACTTGGATAACTCCCATCCTTTTCAAACCATCCTTCATTGTAAGGATATTCCAACACATAGGAAATAGTTAAGTATAACTTTTTCTTGCGTAGATTTAGGTAAAGTGTGTTTCTTTACTATGTACATTTGTAACTTATAATCGGACGGTCACGATATGATCCGGATTTATGCAGGAACGCAACAGAATACATATATAACCATAAGCACAGAGATGCAGCGGAAATAATGCTTCATTTTATTAATAAAAGAATGACTGCAATAAGCTTACAAACATAATGGAAATAAGCTAGGGCGCTGGTAGCGTATCTCTGAGAAGAGAGGTGGTGTACGCAGGCCTCTAAATTGTGTTACATTGAGGCTCGCAGGCCTATTACATACATAATGGAAACAAATGAGCTCGAGTACTGGCAGCATATCTCTGAGAAGAGATGTGGCGGCTACCAGCCCCTAAACTGTGTTACAATGCAGACATAATGGAGATGTGGCAAGCTAGGGCATTGGTAGCGCTTATCTCTGAGAAGAGATGTATCGGCTCCCAGCCCCCTGAACTGTATTACAATATAGGCATGATCAGAACAAGCGAGCTAGGGCAATGGTAGTGCTTATCTCTGAGAAGATATGTATCGGCTCCCAGCCCCCTGAACTGTATTACAATATAGGCATGATCAGAACAAGCGAGCTAGGGCACTGGTAGCGCTTATCTCTGAGAAGAGATGTATCGGCTCCCAGCCCCCTGAAATGTATTACAATGAGGCTTGAGGGCCTATTTATTGTTGAGAAACAATGTAGAATCTGAAACGTCCAAAACCCTAACCGTAGGAGATGAAGCGCCAAAATTGTGGGCCCCGTTTGGGTAAATTGGTGGTTCAACTTCCCGGGGACGTAACTTTGGCATCCGATCTCCGTTTGACGTGCTCAATAGCTCATTAGAAAGATCTGTCCGAGGAGTACAAATTTTTAACAAGAAACACCAGTCCATGGACCCATGCTGCTCTCCGTTTTCCCAAAAAACGTCATTTAGGGCCTCAAAATGGCTCCGAAATTTTAAGACCCGAAAAACTGCTAAAAATAGTAAGTTGTGCCGAAACTTACAAACTGAAATAACTGATGATGGGGTTCAAATGGACTCGATGGGTGGCCACCAATATCCACCTAGATTATTAATGCCCCAAAACGGCTCCGGGTGTGCAGGACCCGAAAACCTGCTATAAATAGTAAGCTGTGTTGAAGCTGAAAAACTGAAAGAATTGATGCTGCGGGTCCAAATGGAATAGGTGGGAGGCCATCGATATCCACCTGGATCATTCCTCCCTCCTTAGGAAGCAATGGTCTCCATTGCGTTAAGTTCCTCCATGGGGGGGGGGGGGGAATTTTGCTGAACTTGGTGTTGGATTTAGATGTGCCACCGATGGGCAGCCGTTGAAGGATCTGAAAAAAAAATTGTCCATCATCGCGTTCCTCTGTTTCTCGAGGGCATCCTCGAGCAAGATTTTGACAGGATCTCCTGCTCCCTCGTCTTTCTTTCCTTCTACCATGGGGGGTCGTCGGGGTTGCGAGGTTGAACTCCTTATACCCTGGCCGCATTGGGGACATGAAGAGAAAAACAGAGAAAGCGGACATGCGATACCAGCGATCGGTTATGCGAGACGCAACGGGAATACATATATAACCATAAACCTGTGAAGATGCAGCGGAAATAATGCTTCATTTTATTAATAAAAGAATGACTGCAATAAGCTTACAAACATAATGGAAATAAGCTAGGGCGCTGGTAGCGTATCTCTGAGAAGAGAGGTAGCGTACGCAGGCCTCTAAACTGTGTTACATTGAGGCTCGCAGGCCTATTACAGACATAATGGAAACAAATGAGCTCAGGTACTGGCAGCATATCCCTGAGAAGAGATGTGGCGGCTACCAGCCCCTGAACTGTGTTACAATGCAGACATAATGGAGATGTGGCGAGCTAGGGCATTGGTAGCGCTTATCTCTGAGAAGAGATGTATCGGCTTCCAGCCCCTTGAACTGTATTACAATATAGGCATGATCAGAACAAGCGAGCTAGGGCACTGGTAGCGCTTATCTCTGAGAAGAGATGTATCAGCTCCCAGCCCCCTGAACTGTATTACAATGAGGCTTGAGGGCCTATTTATTTTTGAGAAACAATGTAGAATCTGAAACGTCCAAAACCCTAACCGTAGGAGATGAAGCGCCAAAACTGTGGGCCCCGTTTGGGTAAATTGGTGGTTCAACTTCCCGGGGACGTAACTTTGACATCCGATCTCCGTTTGACATGCTCAATAGCTCGTTAGAAAGATCTATCTGAGGAGTATAACTTTTGAACGAGTAACATCGGTCCATGGACCCATGTTTCTCTCCATTTTCCCAAAAAACGTCATTTAGGGCCTCAAAACGGCTCCGGAAGTTTAAGACTCGAAAAACTGCTAAAAATAGTAAGTTGTGTCGAAACTTACAAACTGAAATAACTGATGGTGGGGGTTCAAATGGACTTGATGGGTGGCCACCAATATCCACCTAGATTATTAATGCCCCAAAACGGCTCCGGGTGTGCAGGACCCGAAAACCTACTATAAATAGTAAGCTTTGTTGAAGCTGAAAAACTGAAAGAATTGATGCTGCGGGTCCAAATGAAATAGGTGGGAGGCCACCGATATCCACCTGGATCACGATATGTAGTGATCCAACAGTTCATTCTCTCCTCGGTATTATCGACACTTGATCCATGGCTTAACACCTAATTGGTCCATGATCTCTACTTAAAGAGCATGGAGGGTCATTTTTCTGGTGACCCTTTATGAGAGAAGCTTATGCAAATTTTATTTCTTTATATTAATAAATTTCTCGAAGTGGCTGCATTGGCTCAGGTCGTGGATTGTTTTGCTCTTTGAGGATTTTAACCACATCAAATATTGGTGTATTGATCTGTGATCTATTTGTGAGCTGTGACCTTTGGTTTTTTATCTAAGGAACTTACCCTGTAAATTCCTACATAGTATCAGAGCCAGGTTTTAAGGGCCACATCTATTGTTGATACAAATATGAAGCTGGTTTGACTACATGTGACTGTTGTTTACCAGATCTACTATTTCTAACTACTTTCGAGATGGGAAAATTGCTCTGTTGTGCCCAGAGCCTCTGTTCTAGTGAGGATCCCCTTTCCTTTCATGCAAAAAGGTTTCTGGTTGCCCAATTTATGTCATTTTAGATATGGAGTTATAAAAAAAAATTTGTAGTGATATTTATTTATCCCTCTGTTTATTTCGGTTTATAGTATTTTTTTATTACCAGATCTATACCCTTTTCTCTACTTATTCTCTTTTATCCATGCTGTGTGCGATCTGGAAAATCATATACAGAAAGATGAGATTTTTCTTGCTACGTATGCTCTTTCCCCGCGACCTTTTGCAATCTCGGGAAATCTGAAATAGCGAGAAAAATTTATAGTTGCCGAACACCGAAAATCTAACGTTCTGTTGTAAAGCTTGTATTTTTGTTATTGTTTGTGCGGTTTTATTTTTTTCCAAAAAAAAATAGACATCATCCATACCCTCTTCTTGTGTATGCTCTTTGCTCTATATTGTGTGCGATCTCGAAAATTCGAAATAGAAATACGATATTTTTCTTGCTACGTATTCTCTTTTCCCGCAACTTTGTGTGATCTCGAGCGTTAACCACCTATAAATTCTGATATACCTAGTGGTGGATAAATTTGTTTTCAAGCCTTCAAGAGATATATTTCCTTTGAAAATCCATCATCTTTGAAATCTTATGATTATTCTTTATCCTTTGAATTAATATTCACTACTGTTTCACTATAAGCCCTCAAGAACCATGCTCATTGCCAAGAGAAACTGCTTATAATGCTCCACCTTCCCACCATTCACCTCTCCATTTCACTCCCATAAAATCTCCATTTTCATCCTTGTTTCCTTCAAAAAATTCCTCTATAAACCTTCATTTTAACCTCTAAATCATCCTAAACCCCTTTAAACCTTATATTTCCCTTTATTTGGTTTAAAAATCCTTTCTTTTATCTATCGGAACCCTCATTTTGGCTTTAAAATCCATGTTTAAGCCTAAAATCAGTATCTTGCGCTATAAAGATGTTAATCCCCCGAGGGCTTATAGCTTTTTAGCCCTTTTCCTTATATATCCTTAGCCCTACAATCGGGCGCTAAAAAGCCTAAAAACCTGGTCATAACCTTAACTTTTGTTTAATTTTCCATTTCCTGGCGCTATGGTCTTGAGCGAATCTAGACCGTTGATCCACAAAGATCAACGGCCATCGGGCGCCCTTCCTTCCGCTCGTTCACCTGATCATATACTTCGCGTCCATTTCATCTTTGAAACCTCGTCACCCGATCATCAGATCCAATGGTTAAGAATAAGCCCGATCTTTGTGCTCTAACCCAACACCTTTCCACTACGCGACAAGCCACCTTACGTCATCACCGGGCCCACCAGTTCTTCCACCCACACACATTGCCGCTATCGCATGCAACCCACACCGTCCGATCAACACTACACGATCCGACGGTTGAATCTATGTTTTGCAAAATTTTTATGCCCGAGGATTAATGCTCCAAAATTTTGCGAAATGGGAGGTTTTGAGAATCCACATGTTGCCCAGTGTATGGAATCGCATTCCAAATGAAAAATACAACCTTCCCCCATTTTTCTGCATGAAAACCATTCCCGGTTTTCCGCCATACTGCTACCCTCCGCAACGTCGCT
This sequence comes from Pinus albicaulis, assembly GCA_034641835.2. Lineage (NCBI taxonomy): Eukaryota > Viridiplantae > Streptophyta > Pinopsida > Pinales > Pinaceae > Pinus > Pinus albicaulis. Next base: position 1,217,023,264 of record CM076577.1, read on the forward strand.
CCCGATTAATCCTAGCCATTGATCTCTGAGATCGCACGGTCCATGTTATATTGCCATCTCAATTAGTTTGCTTCCCATCTCTCTCCCGAAATTCTCATCGAGAGATCTCCACCGTAGATCGTCCTGATCTAACGGCCCATGTCCCCTTTCAGCACTCAGACCTCCATCAGACCTGGTCAGCTGCTCTGCCAGGGTTTCTTCTATTTTTTCGCTACATGCACCACCTCCTCACTACTCCTCCGCCACCCCAGAGCCTATGCAAGCAGTCTAAACCAAGCCTGCAAGATTTCATAACGAGTTTTTGTGTGTTTGCAAGTGTAAAAGAGTAACTCTGTTAGCAGTTTTTCCTACAGTCACGAAGGTGACACAAAGGCTCAGATAGCAATCTCGGGACTAGGAATCAGCGTCAAAGGAACCAGAACAAAGTGTAAATTCATGACAGTCAATGGGTCATAAAAATAAACCCTCAGTAAACCCTCCAGCTTAGCGAAACACTCCACCTGTACACAGAACACTCAAAAAGATGAGGATCACATATCTAGTAGCAGAAGACAAGGCATAGAAGATTAATGAAACCTTTGAGGGCATCAGTACAGAAAGTAGTCCAAGCAATCAGGAAATTGAAAGCATAAACAGAGCTAAAACAGGTTGAATTACAAAGGAGCAGAGAAATTATTGGTGCAGAAGTTGACTGACACAGACATAGCCCATCTCCATGATCAAAGGCCTGCCAAGCAGTTATTACACCAAAGAAGCTACTACAAATTGTCAGAAGCAGTTATTTAGGAGTATGGGATGTCCTCAAGGCCCATTCTTCCACTTAACTCACACCTAAGAAGATAAAGGTACCACTCGAGATGGTTTTTTCTCCCAAGGACACTCTGTGGGTGATTTCTTTCATGTCAAAGAAGCCTCAACAAGCAACGATTGTTACTAAGTCTGTCCAGAAATTAATGTAATATTTATGGCTTATGATGGAGCATTCGAATGCACTCCCCCTATCTCTGATGATCATTAAAACCTCCTTCACCTAATTTTCCCATTTTCTCTATAAAGACTCTTTGAAGTCTCATTGTAAAAGTAGGCATTTGGTGATTTCTAAAGTAATACATAGATTGCTGCTTTGAAGAAGCATTGGTGTTCTAAAGGAGTGTGGAAGTCTCTGTTTTTTCTGTTGATGAAGGAAGCTGGACCATTGGATCCCTGAGCCTGGTTTTGTTGAAGTAATCTCTTATTGTTAATGTTGTTTCTCGTTTACCACTTTGTTCCATTATGCTTTGACTTACAGTAGGATAAAAAGTTTAGGCAGAGAAATGTATCTTAGAAGCACCTCTGACCTATTTATCCTTCATTTTTTATATGTTTTCCACTACTGAAAATGACAGGGTAGTCTAATAGGTCTCTTGAATATTTTAGTTTGTTTTATTTTAGAAATGGTAAATTTAGTTGTGTTAAAGATTGTTTAGGCATTCCCTCTTTCTTTGCCACTAAATATTGTATCTGAAATCTCCCTTTAATTATTAATGCTTACAGTTTGACAGAGAGGCTTGTTTCAGTCATACCCTCAGTTCATTATTGTACTTATTGTGTTAAAGGTCCCTATAATTGCAATCCCAGATGTCTAAGGTGTTCCCTCTTCTCTGAATGCAATTGTATGTCTTTTTTTATTTTGCTTTCAGCAGTGAACTTATAGGAGGAAATAAGGCGTTCCCTTAATCCTATGATTCATTAAGAAGGTTTTAGTCTGCATTTCTCCTTTTCTTTGAGTGTTTATATTGATTAATTCCAAAAAAATGAGCTTGCTGGAGGAAATAGGGCGTTCCCTGAATCCTTTAAGTCATTGTGAAATGGTTTAGTTTGTTTTTCACTCTTAGTCCTTAATTTTCATCTCATTTCACCTATATTATTCAACAGATCCTTGACCAAGTTAGATTTTCCCTCTAGTTTCCCTTCCTTCTCCATCAGAACTATTTGGATTTTCACATGACTCCATTGCCCAATGGCTTGTAGATTCTCATGCTCTAATCTATACTACATGAAACACATTTTTCCAAATAAACAAAACAAACAACCCCGCACTTCATAACTAGCCTAAAATCAACTAATAAAACTTTCAAGACAAATCCTTATAAAAATATTGAGAAATCCCTCTCTGAGACTAGGAGGGCTAGATCCTAGATCTCTAAAGCTTGGTTTGCATGTTGCCTTGTCACTTGGCATGCCAATCTTCCAAATCACAGGACACTAACATAATGGCGATCATGGTGGGACACTGAGTATATGATAGTCTAGCTAACTCTTGTGTACTGTTTAGTGCTACAAATCTCTAAGAAAATCAGTTAATGGGCCATACAGTAGACTCTGTTTTTTTTAGCACCTTAGCTAAGTGTTAATATCAAACATAGGACACTCTCATAACCATAAAAATGTACAAAACCCAAAAATATTTCAGATTGGCTTCATAATAAGCATGGTGGTGGAACCATACAAACTTCAGCCTCTCTCAATTTTTGAAAAGCAGTCTAGCTTCACATAGGATCAACACTAGATCCCATCCAGACCCTAATCCTCCTACAATAGTTGACAATCCAAAGAGAATTCTGTGGCAGACTTCTAGAGCTAGAAAATTAGCTGCTGATAGGAGCATCCCAAGAACAAAATCTCTCCCTAAAAACCTTGCTGTCTTGGAGGATTTACACTTTGACTTACATCATACTAAGAACATCTTTAGAACCAGATCTCAAAGTGATTTAAACCAAACTGATCTTGAAACTGTAGTTTTGCAATAGAGCTTTAGTAGAGAAGCCTCACCTTCTACTCCTCCTTATTCCTAGATTCTCTACCACTTTAGCCTCTTTCATATCCAATCTGCTCAAAACTAGTGTGCTAGCCGAAGTGTTTCTTCCACTCCAATCGATACCACCACTATCCAAAACACTCCATTTCAGCCCACTTTCCCTCTTTTCAATCCACCCACTATAAATTCACCTTTCTTTCCAGCCATGGCAGCTTGGTATGCCCCATTATTATTACCACAACCTATGGTTCCCTTTCCAAATGACTATCAGTCTAAAATTCCCCATTTCACTGGAAAAGAATCTACCACAGCTCAACAACATGTAGATAGGATGGAAGATTCTTTTGAATATATGGAAATAGAATATGAGACCATAAAGATGAGAATCTTTGCTCAAATTTTATGAGGAGAAGTAAAGAAGTGGTTTAAAGGCTTAACTCCTAATAGCATCAATGACCTTCCCTCTTTACATCAAGCATTCATAAACAAATGGGAAATCAAAAGCAATCCTCTCCAAATATTAACAGAGTATAAAAGTCTTAAAAGAAATTAGGGAGAGAGTGTTCATGATTACTCCACCAGGTTTAACAGTGTCTACAATGCTCTTCCACCTCACATGAAACCTCCCCAAGGCTTGGCCTTAGTGAAATATCCTGAAGGCTTTGATGATGAAATGGCCTATCAACTAAGGGAGAGAGATTACTTAACTATAGTACATATGTAGAAAGGAGCTGTGAGTGTAGAAGCAAACTTAATTGAGAAAAGAGCTAGGATGAGATCAGAGAAAAGGGTAACTTATAAAGATGATTCTGCACCCTCAAATTCATCCTCTGATACCAAAATTGAAAACCTAGTAAAGGTAATGGAGAGAATGCTTGAAAAGATAAACTTGAATGATAGAGTGCCACCAAGAGAACACCAAAACAACCTCCAAAATAGAAATAGAAATCAAAACTTTAGAAGAGAAAACAATCAGGATAGGTAGAGAGATAATGATCAACAAATTAGACCTCCCTTCCAACAAAACTATGTAGATCAAGAGGAAGAAAGGGAGATTGAAAGGTTTGGAGAAAACCATGTAAACTTGATTGGATCAGACAGTGGCGATGATGCTTTCCTCACTGAAGAAGAACAAGGTTTCTTCTCCTCAGAACCAAAGGAAGATACATATGAGGAGTCTGAAGACTTCAGATTGGGGTTTGAAAATGCAATCATGGAGGTACGCAAAAACTATGATCTAAGAATAAAAGGGAACATAGATAATCCAAATTAAAAAAACACTCGCTCTGCTATTAGGAAAAATACAAAAAATCAGCCTAAGAAAGCAGCAGAGAAAACCTACATTTTGGCTAAGAAGATAGATTTAAACAAAGAGAAAAGTAGCCAGCCAAATGTTGAATAGAGTTGCCCTAGTACCTCTGCTAGTGGCCCTATTAAAATAGCTTAGATTGATGGTCCTAATAAATCTCAGCAAGTCAAAATTGCTGAAAGAAACATAAGTGAGAAAACAGATGTAAATATGACAAAATCAGTAGTTCCTTTCAGCCTTGAGGGAGAGATTGCAAAGATCAAAATTAACATACCTCTGGCTGAGTTGGTGACCCAGGAAGTGTACAAAAACCAGGTTCTAAGAACTCTGAATATAAATGTCGATACTGATACTCTAAACTTGATAGATGATAAGCCAGAGTTGTTGTTTGGTCCTAAAATTGAAGGAAAATACCAAGAAGGGGCTATGCCTCCCTTCTATGTCAGTCTAAACATACATGACAAGATCTTACACAATGCCATGCTAGATTCAGGAGCATCACACAACCTTATTCCCAAGGTAATAATGGAAAGCTTAGGCTTAAAGATTACTAGACCATATAAAGACTTGTATTCCTTTGATTCCAGAAGGGTCAAATGCTTGGGGTTAATTAAATATTTTTGTGTTAACATGTCTCAAATTGCTGTCAAGAATCTTGTAATGGATATAGTAGTAGCTGACATTCCCCCAAAATATGGCATGCTCTTGTCTAGATCATGGGGAGCTAAGATTCAGGGCACCCTTCAAATGGATATGTCTTATGCCACCATACCAGTGTTTGGTCAAACCAGAAGATTATATAGGGAAGCCCTCATGAAATACATGGTGAGCAGCAAAGACAAGCTTCACAACACTCTCGTTTATTCCACCCATTCAGATCTAGATTCTTTCATTTTATATAATGAAGATGAAGTCACCCAAACAAAGTAGGAAAACAAGCAAGACATTAGTGCACCTGAGCATTCAGAACTATTTTCCCCTCAACCTCTAGATACCTCAACTCCCATAAGCCTTGATCAACACAAAACAAATGAGAATGAAACAGAAACACTTTGGAGAATGAGCTTTGATGGCTCATGTAGCAAGAATAGTGCAGGGGTTGGTGTGTGGATACACAACACAAACAAGGGACATGCCTGCAAATTAGATTTTTCATGCACTAACAACATTGCAGAATATGAAGCCCTTCTCCTTGGCCTGCATATACTAAAAAATTTAAAGGACAAAAAGATATCATTCCAGGGAGACTTTGAGTTAATCATCAGACAAATCAAAGGGGAATATACAACCAAAAACCCCGGACTCATAGAATATAGAAACACTATTTTAGATCTCCTGAAAAATTTCAAAAAATATGAGCTTATGTTCATACCAAGAACCCAAAATCACCTGGCAAACGAACTTTCTTTTGCTGCTAGTAATTTCCAAATACCAAAAATCAATGAACAGTTCATTATAAAGGTAAAAAATAGACCAGCAATGCCTGATAACGAAGATCATTGGCAGGTTTTTAACAATGCTAAACATATAGATGATTTCCTGCAGTCAAAAAATGAGTTTTCCACAACATCACCAAGTTTTAGCCATGAAAAAGAATGTTGAAATGGAGAACTAATTCTTGAAATAGAGTCCTCCTCTCCTACTAATATAAATAAGTTTGATCATCTTTTCAAAGAAAAATTATCTGATGATCCAGACCAAAAAGACCTTGAAGTTCTAGAGTGTAAAGGTGATACCATACCCAAAGGCCTTGCTCCATTAGAACAACTCTTTGATTTCAACGATGTGGCTAAGGAACGAAAAGCAGAAACCATGGAAACTAATGTGGAAGAGCACAACATAGGTAGCCCAACTAAACCTAAAATGATTAAGTTATCTAGCACCCTTCCTGCCCACATCAAACAAAAATACATAGCACTCTTCAAAGAGTTTATAGATGTTTTTGCATGGGACTATAAAGATTTTAAATCATATGACACTAGTGTCATTCAGCACAAGATTCCTCTTAAGGAAAACTAGAAACCTTTCAGACAAAAATTAAGGAGGATAAGCCCTGTTTTATTGCCTACAATAGAAAAAGAATTTAGGAAGATGTATGATGCAGAGATCATTGTTCCTCGCAGATACTCAGACTGGGTTTCCAATCTAGTATCTTTCAGGAAGAAGACAGGGGAGATCAGGTTGTGTATTGACTTCAGAAACCTTAATAGAGCCTCTCTAAAAGATAACTACCCCTTGCCAAAAATGGACCACATTCTTCAAAGGGTATTTGGGTCAAAAAGAATCTCATTGTTGGATGGGTTCTCGGGTTATAATCAAGTGTTAGTCCTCCCAAGTGATCAGCATAAGACAGCTTTTACCACACCTTGGGGGACATTCATGTATGTCAAAGTGCCGTTTAGTTTGATGAATGTATGGGCCACCTTCCAGAGGGCCATGGACATAGCCTTCTCAGAAGACATAGGCTATTTTACAATCATTTACCTTAATGACATTACCAATTTCTCCAAAACTGATGAAGAACATTTGGAACATTTAAGGAAAGTTTTCGAGAAATGCAGAAGGTTTGGCTTATCTTTAAATCCCAAAAAGACACTCTTTGGTCTCTAGTAAGGAAAGCTTCTTGGTCATATAATCTCTGAAGAAGGGATCAAAATAGATCCTAAAAGAGTTGATGGCATATTGAATATCAGCCACCCTAGAAACCTCAAAGAATTGCAGTCTTTCATTGGAAAGATAAATTTTTGAGGAGGTTCATCCCCAACCTTGCTGAGATATTAAGAAACATCACTAACATGCTCAAGAAATAAGTAGGTGTTAAATGGACAATGCAAGCTAGACAATCATTTGAACTGGTAAAGCAAGCCCTTACTCAAGCACTAGTCCTTATCAGTCCTGATTTCACCAAAGATTTCTATATTTTTTCCTTGCATCTGAGCATACAATAGCTGCAGTGTTGTTGCAAAAGAATAGTTTAGGGAAAGAACAACCTATATCCCTCTTCAGTAAAGCCTTAAGAGATGCCCTGCTCAAATATAATATCATGGAGAAGCAAGCCTTGGCACTGGTAAAAGCATTAAAGGACTTTAGGGTGTACATTTTACATTCACATATCATTGCCTTTGTGCCACACACCATAGTTAAAGATATTCTAAGTCAGGACCCCGATGGTAAAAGAGGAAAATGGATTGTCACTATTCTAAAATATGACTTAGAAATCAAGCCTACTAAACTCACCAAGGGACAAGGATTAGCAAAACTCATGGCTGAGTCTAATTTCAAAGCTCTGGATATGAATATGGTTGATGCCTTAGAAGAAATAGAAGAGTTCCCAACACCAATTACTGAAGAAACATTCATGAAATCTCCATGGTATGCTGACATCATTTATGTGTTGCTTTATTTAAATGCTCCTCCTTCCTTGTCAAAAACAAAAGCCAGATTTGTCAAACAGAAGGCTTTAAATTATTGTATAATAGATGGAGTTTTGTATTGGAAAAATGTTGTTGGGATACTACTAAAATGTTTACTTGAGGTTGTTGCAGGAAAAATCATGCATGAAATGCATGAAGGAGAATGTGGAGGGCACCTAAATTGGAAGACCACAGAAAAAAGATCCTTAGATCTGGTTACTATTGGCCCACCCTTTTTCCAGACACCCAAAAACTAGTAATGTCTTGCCACAAGTGTCAGATTTTTTATGGTAGAAGAAAGCTCTTGCCCTTACCCTTGAAACCTATTAGTGTTGAAACACCCTTTCAACAGTGGGGTTTGGACTTCATAGGGGAAATCCATCCATCCTCCTTAGCCCAGCACAAATGGATCCTCATAGCCACTGATTATTTTACCAAATGGATAGAGGCCATACCCAATAGGAATGCTACTGACTTTTTCATTATTAAATTCCTTGATACCAACATATTATCCAGATTTGGTTGTCCCAGGAAAATAATCACAGACAATGTTGCCGCCTTTAAATCCAAGAGGATGGTTGATTTCTTCCATAAGTATCAGATCACCTTGGGCCATTCCACTACCTATTACCCCCAAGGAAATGGACTTGCTGAATCCTCCAACAAGAGCCTGATCAACATCATTAAAAATTTGTTAGAGAAGAATCAGAAAGCATGGAATGGTAAGCTTGTTCATGCCTTGTAAGCTGACAGGTTAACCACCAAAAAGTCAATTAACATGTCTCCCTATCAGCTAGTCTATGGCATGGATGTTTCTTTCCCAACATCTTTAGGATTTCCAGTCATGAAACTCCTTCAAGAAGTCCAAGCTGAGGAAAATGATATGCAAAGAAGCAAAAATCAGACCATCCATTTGTAGCAGACCAGAGATCAATTTTACCAGAGAACTCAAACAGTCCAAGAAAACATCAAAAGGTTATTCGACAAAAGGACTAAAGAAAATGACTTCCAAGTTGGGAATGTGGTTCTAAAATGGGATTCAAGGAGGGAAGAGAAAGGAAAACAAGGTAAGTTTGAAAATCTGTGGAAAGGGCCCTACATTATTCATTCCATAAGAGGGCATAATGCATTTTTTTTGCAATAACTGAATGGTGAAGAAGTGTTGGGAGGTCCTGTCAATGGCACGATGCTTAAACACTATTTCTGTCAAGAGTCTTAGTTTCAAAGTTTTTAATCCATTGTACATACCATTTGCATAAAGAAAAATGGAAAGAAAAATACAAAAACAATAGGAAAACAGAAAAGAGGGAAGAAATAAAACAAGAAAGGTATAGCCCCATACCAAAGGAAAGGAAATATGAAAGTGTGCAAGCTCAAATGCCACTACTTTAAGGAGCACTACTGTCCAATAATACAACCTAATCATGATTGGGCAGATTTCAATTTACTGTTGATAGGATAGTGAAGAATATTTTCCAAACTGTTTAATCTTGGCTTATCAATAGAAAATATTAGGATAGAAGAAAGAGAAATGGTTCTAACATGCTCAAAAATTGAACTAGCAAAGAAGAAGAAAACAGCTCTAATAGGATCAAAACCAGAGCTGAAATGAAGAAAGAAAGGTGACTCTAAAAATTTCAAAATCTGAGTCACAACAAGAAGGAAGAATGTTTTTGAATTTCAGATCTTTAGCCTTCAAAATTTTGGTTTTTGAATCTCTGCAAATTTCAGTTCGTGTGTAGCTTGTCTTTATGCCATGAACCCACAGCAAATCAAACAGTCTAATCCCGGTTTGGCTGTGTTTTCAATTTCTGTTTTGAATATAGAGAATGGAAATCTGTTAGACTGTCTAATCCTAACAGATAGTAGTTAATTATAGAAACTTATGAGTTCAACTTCTTAATCTAAACTCATGGAAAAATAAGGGTAGCATTAGATAGGTTTATTTTTCTGTTTGCAAAATAAAATGTTAGAAAAAGATTTTTCCAGTCCAAGTGCACTTAAGGAAGAAAACAATGCTAGGACAAATAGTTTGGGGTAAGTAGAAGTGTTGTTCGAATGGATTTCTTGCTGCAGGACAGTGAAAAGTGTCAAATGAAGAATTCTACCCAATGGAATGGCACTCGTCTATTAAATCCAGAGATTACTGAGGTTCTGGACACCTAAAGGGAAAGTTGTCCTCCCCAAGTGAAGCCACTTTTAGCCACCTATAAATTCTGATATACCTAATGGTGGCTAAATTTGTTTTCAAGCCTTCAAGAGATATATTTCCTTTGAAAATCCATCATCTTTGAAGTCTTATGATGATTCTTTATCCTTTGAATTAATCTTCACTGTTGTTTCACTATAAGCCCTCAAGAACCATGCTCATTACCAATAGAAACTGCTTATAATGCTCCACCTTCCCACCATTCACCTCTCCATTTCACTCCCACAAAATCTCCATTTTCATCGTTGTTTCCTTCAAAAAATTCCTCTATAAACCTTCATTTTAACCTCTAAATAATCCTAAACCCCTTTAAACCTTATATCTCCCTTTATTTGGTTTAAAAATATTTTCTTTTATCTATCGGAACCCTCATTTTGGCTTTAAAATCCCTGTTTTAAGCCTAAAATCAGTATCTTGTGCTATAAAGATGTTAAGCCCTCGACGGCTTATAACATTTTAGCCCTTTTCCTCATATATCCTTAGCCCCGCACTCGGGTGCTAAAAAGCCTAAAAAACTGGTCATAACCTTACCTTCTGTTTAATTTTCCATTTCTCGGTGCTATGGTCTTGAGCGAATCTGGACCATTGATCCACAAAGATCAACGGCCATCAGGCGCCCTTCCTTCCGCTCGTTCACCCGATCATACACTTCTCGTCTATTTCATCTTTGAAACCCCATTGCCCAATCATCAGATCCAACGGTCAAGAATAAGCTCGATCTTTGTGCTCTAACCCAACACCTTTCCACTATGCGACAAGCCACCTTACGTCATCGCCGAGCCCACCAGTTCTTCCGCCCGAACACATTGTCTCTATCGCATGCAACCCGCATCGTCCGATCAACACTGCATGATCCGACAATTGAAGCTACATTTCACAAAATGTTTATGCTCGAGGATTAACGCTCCAAAATTTTGTGAAATGGGCGGTTTTGAGAATCCACGTGTCGCCCGGTGTATGTAATCACATTCCAAATGCAAAATACCACCTTCCCCCATTTTTCTGCGTGAAAACCATTCTCGGTTTTCCACCATACTGCTACCCTCCGCAATGTCGCTCCCGATTAATCCTAGCCTTCAATCTCTGAGATCGCATGATCCATGTTATATCACCATCTCAATTCATTTTCCTCCCAACTCTCTCCCGAAACTCTCATCGAGAGATCACCAACGTAGATCGTCCTGATCTAACAGCCCACATCCCCTTTCAGCACTCAGACCTCCATCGGACCTAGTCAGCTACTCTGCCAGGGTTTCTTCCTTTTTTCCGCTGCATGCACCACCTCCTCACTACTCCTCTGCCACCCCAGAGCCTCTGTAAGCAGTCTAAACCAAGCCCGCAAGATTTCATAATGAGTTTTTGTGTGTTTGCAGGTGTAAAAGAGTAACTCTGTTAGTAGTTTTTCCTACAGTCACGAAGGTGACATAAAGGCTCAAATAGCAATCTCGGGACCAAGAATCAGCGTCAAAGGAACCAGAACAAAGGGTAAATTCATGACAGTCAATGGGTCATAAAAATAAACCCTCAGTAAACCCTCCAGCTCAGTGAAAACCTCCACCTGTACATATAACACTCAGAAAGATGAGGATCACATATCCAGTGGCAGAAGACAAGGGATAAAAGATTAATGAAACCTTTGAGGGCATCAATACAGAAAGCAGTCCGAGCAATCAGCAAAGTGAAAGCATAAATAGAGCTAAAACAGGTTTAAGTACAAAGGAGCAGAGCAGTTATTGGTGCAGAAGTTGACTGACATAGACATAGCCCATCTCCATGCTCAAAGGCCTGCTAAGTAGTTATTACACCAAAGAAGCTACTACAAACTGTCAGAAGCAGTTATTTAGGAGTATGGGATGTCCTCAAGACCCATTCTTCCACTTAACTCACACCTAAGAAGATAACAGTACCGCTCCAGATGGTTTTTTCTCCCAAGGACACTCTGTGGGTGATTTCTGTCATGTCAAAGGAGCCTCAACAAGCAACGATTGTTGCTAAGTCTGTCTAGAAATTAATGTAAAATTTGTGGCTTAGGATGGAGCATTCGAATGCACTCCCCCTGTCTCTGATGATCATTAAAACCTCCTTCACCTACTTTTCCCATTTTCTCTATAAAGAATCTTTGAAGTCTCATTGTAAAAGTTGGCATTTGGTGATTTCTAAAGTAATACATAGATTGCTGCTTTGAAGAAGCATTGGTGTTCTAAAGGAGTGTGGAAGTCTCTGTTTTTTCTGTTGATGAAGGAGGCTGGACCATTGGATCCCTGAGCCTGGTTTTGGTGAATTAATCTCTTATTTTTAATGTTGTTTCTCGTTTACCACTTTGTTCCATTATGCTTTGACTTACAGTAGGATAAAAAGTTTAGGCAAAGAAATGTATCTTAGAAGCACCTCTAACCTGTTTATCCTTCACTGTTTATATGTTTTCCACTACTGAACATGACAGGGTATTCTAATAGCTCTCTTGAATATTTCAGTTTTTTTTATTTCAGAAATGGTAAATTTAGTTGTGTTAAAGACTGTTTAGGCATTCCCTCTTTCTTTGCCACTGAATATTGTATCTAAAATATCCCTTTAATTATTAATGCTTGCAGTTTGACAGAGAGGCTTGTTTCAATCATACCCTCTGTTCATTATTGTAATTATTTTGTTAAAGGTCCCTATAATTGCAGTCCTAGATGTCTAAAGTGTTCCCTCTTCTTTGAATGCAATTTTATGTCTTTGTTGATTTAGCTTTCAGCAATGAACTTATAAGAGGAAATAGGGCGTTCCCCGAATCATATTATTCATTAAGAAGGTTTTAGTCTACATTTCTCCTTTTCTTTGAGTGTTTATATTGATTAAGTCCAAAACAGTGAGCTTACTGGAGGAAATAGGGTGTTCCCCAAATCCTTTAAGTCGTTGTGAAAGGGTTTAGTTTGTTTTTCACTCTTAGTCCTTAATGTTCATCTCATTTCACCTATATTATTATACAGATCCTTGACCGAGTTAGATTTTCCCTCTAGTTTCCCTTCCTTCTCAATCAAAACTATTTGGATTTTCACATGACTCCATTGCCCAATGGCTTGTAAATTCCCATGCTCTAATCTATACTGCATGAAACACATTTGTCCAACCAAACAAAACAAACAACCCTGCACTTCATAACTAGCCTAAAATCAACTACTAAAACTTTCAAGACACATCCTTATAAAAATATTGAGAGATCCCTCTCTAAGACTAGGAGGGCTAGATCCTAGAGCTCTAAAGCTTGGTTTGCATGTTGCCTTGTCACTTGGCATGCCAATCTGCCAAATCACAGGACACCAACATCGATAAATTAGAAAAATTGAGAAAAATATAGAGTTTTCGGACGCCGGAAATATAACGTTATGCCGTAAGGCTTGTAATTTTTGTTGTTGTTTGTATAGTTGTTTTTTTTTGTAGAAAAAAACAGCCATCATGAAGAGGAAAAAAAAAAACCCTTCCTCCTTTCCAACAATTATAGAATCAATTTACTAGCTCACTTGGTGAAAAGTTACTATATGAGAATAGAGGTCTTGGGTTCAAGTCTCTTTGTCAAGCTTTTTTTTCTAAAATGTTTTTTGTCAAGTTACTTTTTCTTAAAAGCTTTTTGGCAAGTTAACTTTTTTTTTAAAATGGTTTTATTTAAAAAGCACATGTAACTTATGTTTTAAGTTACTTTTTGTAATAGTATTTCTCAATCTTTAATAGTATGTAATAATCACTTTGTCTTTTATTTAAGTTGCAGTTTACTTGGTGATTATTTCATAAAGTAACATTGTAAAAGTGAACCTCACTTATTTATAAAAGTGGGTCACATAAAGTAGTATTTAAAAAACAAAAAGTGAAATTATTATATTAATTTTGGAAAAGGGGCGATTCTTTTTTTTTAAATACAACTTCATCATCAACTTTCAACCTATCATGTGGCTACTTGGCATATACTACAACTTTTTTTCAAAAATACATAACTTCTTCATCCGGAAGCCATTTTCAGAGCCCTTTTATTTTAACCGACCTAATTTTTTGAAATATTTCCATTAGAGCAGTTAGTTTCAACATTTTTGGCTTCATTTTTTAAAAATGGAAAGTGCATCCCCGGTTATTCTTAACAACACCAATTATTTCCAATGACTATCCTAGATGGTAGACTTATTTAGAAGTAAAGGGCTTTATAGAATAGCCTCGGGACTAGAATCTAAACCTAATGATGAAGATAAGCAGGCTAAATGGGAGAATAAACAAGATCAACCACGAGGGTTGATAGGAATATCCATTTATGAAGATCTTAGATTTCATATCCAGGAAATTCACTCCCCTTATAAAGCTATGAAAAGGATAAAAAAAAAATTTGGCATTAAAAATGAAACCAGAGCCCACCAGCTTGAAAATGAGTTTCTTACCTTGGACCCAAATAATTTCTCCTCTATTGAAGATTTTTTGTACCTTAGACTTCTCTTAGAATTTTGTAAGGTCAAAAAGGAAGATGGTAGGCTTATCTATTCCATTCTTCATAAGTTAAGCCTTGCATACTCTGTATTTGTTTCCACCTTCCATTCCACTAGAGAAGCCCTCATTTCTCAAGGAACAGCCTACAAGTCCCCCATTTTTTATGTCTTTTGTGATTCTTTGATAAGAGAACAAGAAAAACTCTTACACCTTGGTCTTATTAATACTTTAAACTCTTCTAAGAAAGCCTTAGTAGCCTAGCAGCAACCAAATCCAAAGAATCCTTAGAAGCAGCATCCTAAAAATAATGGTCCTAAGCCAAACAAGGGTCTTAAGAAATCTGAGCCGCAAAATGAAAAAGAAACTCAACAAATTGATAAAACAAATAAAAACAAAGGGAAGAAGACATATAGACATTGCAAATTTTGTAATCATGATGGCCACGTAGAATCAAAATGTTTTATGAAGATGGAAGCTTTGGAAGCAGCAATGAAGACGCACAACATCCATTTGTAGAAATCTTCAATGTCATCTTCAGGAATGACACATTTTTCATGTGGTTGTCAAGCATCAAGATCTAGTTATGAATTGAATGTATCTTCTTCTTATCATTCTCATGAGTGGCTCATTGATTCCGAAGCCTCTTACTACATGGAAAAAAATAAAGCCATGTTTTCTTCTTTAAATGATTGTAACACCAAAAATATTTATGTTGGTGATGATAGATATTTTAGTGTTGTAGGGTTTGGAACCAATCATATAGATAATGGTTAGTTTAATGATGTATTTTTTGTTCCTACCTTGTCCTGCAACCTTCTATCTATTTATTAGATAACTCATTCAGGTGAAGGGAAAACCATAGAATTCTCACCTCATGATGTTGTAATTAAGGACCTAAGAGATCCTAGATGTATCTTAGCTATTGGAATTACTGATGATTCCACAATTTTGTATAAGTTTGACAACTTTGGGTCATCATGTCTTCCCTCCGTTTTTGTTTCTCATAATGATGTAGTGAGCAAACTTTGGCATGAGCGGTTTGGTCACTTAAACTATCGTTCTTTTCAAACTCTATGTAAATAAAAGATGATGGCGGGTCTTCCTATGGTATCTTTCCTAATGGTGTTTGTTCCAGTTGTGTACTCGGAAAACATCATTAGGATATTTTTGACAAACATACCTCTTGGCATGCTTCAGCCCCTTTGTAGCTTGTGCACATTGATTTATGTAGTCCACTTCCATTGTTTCTTTATCTAGCTACAAGTACTGCTTAACTTTCATTGATGAATTTTCCAGATGCACTTGGGTATACTTCTTAAAACTCAAGAGTGAAGTTTTTAACATGTTTTTGGCCTTTAAGGCCTTTGCTGAGAAACTATCTGGACATCAAATTCTTAAGTTAAGATCTAACAATGGAGGAGAATATGTTAACAACAAATTTATCAACTTATGTATTGAGTATGTCATTCAATTGCAACATATTGTTTCATATACTCCACAACAAAATGGTGTAGCTAAAAGGAAGAATCTCACTCTAAAAGAAATGGCTAATTGCATGCTTCAATCTAAAGGACTTAGTCTTAATTTTTGGGAAGAAGCAATTAACTGTGCAAATCACATAGTAAATTGCACTCCTACTAAGGTTCTAAGGAATATCACTCTAGAAGAAGCCTGGAGCTCAATCAACCAAATGTAAGTCACTTTCTTGTTTTTGGAAGTGAAGCTTGGGCCCATATTCCAGATGAGAAACATAGAGCCTTGGAACCTAAGAGTGAAAAATGCACTTTTGTTGGATATTCTGAAGATGTGAAAGGATATAAACTTATTCAACCCAAATAAAAAAATGTAATCATTAGAAGAGATGTAAAATTTAATGAAAATATATCGACCTGTGAGTCTAGTTTGGCAGGTGTGCCAACTTTGGCCGACAATCTTGATTCGGCATATGTGCCACCTCTCCCTATCTCTTATACTTCTAACAACATTTCTTCTACTTAATATGATGAAAGAGAGAATGAAAATCCTCCTCCACGTCCTAAGGATATTCCTTCAGCTCCAGAGCTTCCAAAATGAGTCAACTCTACTCGAGATGCGGCAGGTTCTCTTGCAGGTGACCCTACAGATCAATGTCAGACATGTTCTCAATTAGACAAGACTTCTTCCTTATTGGCTCAAGTTCCAGAAAATCATGATCCAGATACCTTTGAAGAAGATTCATGTAATCTAGATTCGGATGCCGCTATGAATGAAGAATATTGTTCCTTGGTTTTCAAGCTTCTGTGGTTATTGTTTAATGAAGAGATCTTCAGATTTTCCACAGTGTGATCAAACAACAATCAAAGTTTTGAATCCAGACGAGGATCCATCTTCAATACAATTTGATGAATGAGAAGTGAATGAAAAGTGAAAAAAGGACGTAGAGGACAGGGTTTATATAAAGAGAAAAGAGGAGTAGAGGAAGAGCCGACATTCTTTGAGGAAATGGAGGTCTGCAACCCTTTTTTTTATTTTCATTCTAGTTTTCTCTAGATAACAGATATCTTCCTGAGAATCCCCTCCGTGCAGGGACAAAATTGTTGGGAAAAATACTGAGAGGGGGGGGTGAATCAGTATTTCGAGTTTATGAAATAAATTCAACCTTTTCTTTGAGCATATTTCCATACGCAGTTTTGATGAACTGAACTAGCATATACACGCGGAAATATAGAAGGAAACTAGCGTATATTGATTTATCTTTCAGATTTAAGGAATTTCTCAGGAATAGTCTTTTAAACAGATTTATCAGATTTGAATAAGGCTAGATAATCAGCAGATATGAGCAGTAATCAACAGTATAAAGCAACACATACATGAACACCAATATTTAAGGTGGAAACCAAATTCGGGAGAAAACCACCGCTGATGTCGTCTCTGTCTTCAATCTTTATTATATAGAAAAAAAATTTACAATATTGTGCTGATGCAGACTTATACCAGTACGCAAGCTTCTACCTGCAAAAGGCTGCAACCTTCTCTCGTTTTCCAGCTGCAATTGGAAGGGAGCTCCAACCCCCTGAACTTGTTTACCAACCTCTCCTGGAAGGGAGATTCGACCCCCTGATTTCAACACCAGCTTCTACTTCCATACTGAAGGCTTCAACCTTCAGACCCACTGCAGACCACGTTTCATCAATTTTCATACTGGATCAAACAGCTTCAACACAACCCTTTACTTAACATCAAAAACATACTTTGCCCAAAGCTTCAAACAGAACAGTGAGACCACTGTAACCAGAATATTATAAATAACCCAGACTTCAGAATAGATATACAGATACAAACTCAATCCTGAACCTTTATTAATTCAAATAGCATACGCTACTTTGCTTTAATGAAGTCGCGTACATATGCGCTTTCCTGCACACCAACCCGCGTATACTTCTGTGAATTTATTCTTCAGAAAAACCCTATACGTGCTTTTCATTAATAGAACCCGCATATACACGCGTTTTTTCCGAGAAAAACTAGCGTATAGATCTGTAAATGGAAAAATTTGCAGAATAGATCAGATCTATAAATTTACCTAGATTTCTTCATTATCTTCAGCAGACTTTGCACCAGATCTTCACCATTTCTTCTTCTGCAGATCATCTTAGAGATTCATCATCATCAGATCTAGAGATCTTGAACCATCAATATATCCATGGGTGCATCATAGATTCAGATCTATCGATTAAGAACAGAGTTCATCCATGCAGATATTCCTTAGAGATATTTATTCATCAACAACCCTTACTCATGCACACTCCTTTGCATTATGATCTTCTTCTCCTTATATAGATTTGGCCTTTATCAATACCATGAGTCAAAACCACTCAACTGTTGATGGTATTCCTGGACAGGATCAATTTGACAATCCAGCGCTTAATACTATGGGCCAATACCATGGTAATGCCCCTTGGTTTTATAAATTTAGAGCGCAGATAGGCATATGCTACTTGGCACATAATTTTCCACGTATATACACTACTTCGCTTTTACAAACCCGTGTATGCTTTGGGACATATCTTGTTTATCATTACTCTGGCACTTGCAGGAATTTCTTTCTTCTGCTACTTCTGAACTGATCTGTAGATACATCATTTTTCCATCTATAACAAATAGGTTGTTATCAAAGACAACTCATCAAGATGGTTTCCATCAAGGACAACTTCATCAAGTAGGTTGCCATCAAGGACAACACATTGCATCATATTGCCAACAATCTCCCCCTTTGGACTTGATGGAAACCATGATGGTGTTTGATCACCACAACAGATAGATACATTGATTATAACCATTATTCAAACACCATGATACACTCCCCATTTGTGTTGATATTGCAACAAGATGATGAGCTTAGTGGAAAGGATTCGCCTTCACTAAGTGGGCCCGCAGGCTACTTTTGGCGCAAAGTCTATTTTTAGACTATGTCTATTTTTAGACATATGGATCATGTTCTATGAGTTGCAGGATGCTATTTGTGGATGGTTGGTAAAGTTGGAAAAAATAGATGGACTTCTATTTTTAGACATATTGGGCGGAATCTATTTTTAGATTGCCAGTCTAAAAATAGATATGTCGAATATTATTAGCTCTTAATAATATTTGGACTATAAACATTATCTTATTCTCTTGGAGCACTTCAGTTAAGTGCACAGATGTGGCACAGGAGCTGACAGAAGGAATTACGCTATTCCTGAGGGTTATGTGGAGCTATTGCATGAAGACTTTAGTTAGAACTCATGTGACAGAGTTTGGTGGAGTTGATTGAGGAAGTTAGTGGAGTTGTATTCAGTTTAACTAATCTAAACATAGTTGAGCTATTTGTATTCAGTTTAACTAATTGACACAATTAGTGAGAGTGGTGTTAATTAATTATTAATTAATTCACTAATTATAAACTCATTAATCAACTAAAGAATGCATCAGTTAACTTCAGTGCATGGACAGTTTCAGTGGAGACCAGTGTAGAAATAGGTGAAAGAGCAAGTTAACTATCAGTTGTGACTATATTGTTGCTATTTTCAACACACAGATAGGTGGAGAAGCCCATGAGGATTGCGTAGTACAAGCCAGGTGGTTTATCTATTTAATGAAGCCATCCCATAGCATTGAAAACGCAATAGAGGCTGGCTATCAAGTGGCAAAAGGTTGGAGCATGTGTTTTGCTAGATCTAGCTTGATAGTGTGTAGCAAGTGGAGGTAGTGCTGAGAGCTTGTGAGGAGCTTTGTACTATGATTGTTACATGATCTCCATGACATATAATATACAAATAGTTTGGGGTTTTAATCTTTAAGCTTTCCCATGAAATACTGTGTTCATATGTGTGATTGTTTATGGTTTTAATGTGTGCATGCAATTGATTTTATTTCCGCATGTGATGATCAATGGTAGAAGAGATTATGTATTATGCATGAAGCTAAAATAGTGTGTCATCAAGAGAATCTTGGTGAATAATATCTTAGTTATTCAAATTTATGCATAGTATCAGAGCTATATTGATCATTGGAGCAATTGCAAAACATTGAAGCGGTTGAGTTTTGTGCTGGTGGAATTCGAATTTGCAGGAGTGTTTTCTTGGTGTCAAAGTTGAGATGTCTTTCAACAGATTGTGATTGGATTATGCCCTTGAGGGTAGCTCAAATTATATTGCATGGAAGGACAGGATGGAGGCGGTGCTGAATGATAATGGGTTGAAGGAGTTCATAGATGCTGAGGTCCAAAAGCCTGCTTCTAGTGATGCTGCCGCACTTGACGCATGGCAAAAGAAGACAACAAAGTGTTGAAGGATTCTGTTGGAAGGTGTGAAGGATCACATAGTATCTAGCCTTCATGGTAAGGCTTCTCCATTCTTGATGTGGAAATATTTGACAATTTGTTCCAAAGCAAGAGCGATCAGAGGAAGTTGGTGCTCAAGGATAAACTCAGAAACATAAAGATGGAGAAAGGCGACAGTATACCCAAGTACCTCATGAAGTTTTTCCAATGCAAGGATGAGCTGGGAAGTGTGGGGGTGACTGTTTATGATGAGGACTTGGTGAGCTTGGCTCTCCTTGGGCTTCCGAAGAGTTGGCATTCCTATCAGGACTCTATCAATGGTCGAGAGAAATTGCCAGGATGGGAGCGACTTTGGTCGGATCTTGTGCAAGAGGAGATAAGGCGAAGTACCAAGGACGGATCTTCATCAAAGGCATATGATGAATAGAATTGCGCTTTGGCTACCAAAGAAAATAAGGGGAAGAGTAAGAAATCTTCTCAATCCAGTGCTAAAGGAAAGAAGCAGGACATGTCCAAGGTGAAGTGCTTTCACTGTCACCAACACGGACATTACGCCACAAATTGTCCACAGAAGAAGAAAAATAAGCAGGCTGCTAGGACTGCAACTGGAGAGGCCTTAGCCTCACAGTTTGAGCTGGATTTTACGCTGATCGCATGCTTGGTCTCAAGTGTGATGGGATCAGTGTGGTTTCTTGACAGTGGTGGGTCTTTTCACATGACAGGAGATCAAGATTTGTTTACTGATCTGGATGAGAAAGATCTTGGAGTGCACATCGATATGGGCGATGATGGTAGATACAGTGCGACCGGTATTGGTACCATTTCCTTTGAGAGGGAGTCTAGTAAACCCTTCAAATTGAAGGAAGTGATGCATGTTCCAGGATTGAAGGATAATCTTATCTCTGTGGCGATGTTAGAAGACAAGGGATATGATGTTGTCTTTAGCAAGGGAAAGGATTTCTTGCTCAGTAAGGCAACTGGTGAGACTCGGAGGATAGGGGTTCGAGTTCGTGTGTCTGGTCAATTGCGGTGTAGATGTAAAGAAGAATGCAGGTGCAAGTGCGTAAGGATTGTGAGCCGGGATGATGGCGAGTTGTGGCACCGGATATTGGGCCACCTTCACCATGGAGCTTTGAAGATACTACAACAGATGCATCGAAGCCTAAAGGGTAATCTTGCACAACAGATTGGGCCTCTAGGGATGTACCTTGGGAAAATTTGTGAAATCCACCATTCACGCAGAAGGATAGTTGCACCACGACGATCCTTGAGAGAATTAAGGCTGCACGGTGTGGACCTTTCTCGTAGCTTTAATATGTGCTGTCATGTACTATGTGATATTTGTTGATGATTTTTCTCGAAAGTGTTGGATCTTCTTCATGCAGAAGAAGAGTGAGACATACTCAAATTTCTGTGAGTTCAAGGCACTGGTTGAGAAAGAATCGGGGAAGCAGGTGAAGGCTCTTAGGAGCGACAATGGTGGTGAATTCATCTCTGGCGAATTCAAGGACTTTTGCAGCGTAGAAGGAATTCAAGAGAGCTCATAGCACCTCATAACCCACAGCAGAATGGGGTTGCGGAGCAAAAGAACAGAACGATCGTGGGTGTTGCACGGGCGATGTTGCATGATTAGGGCCTTCCCATACACTTGTGGGATGAGGCATGCAATACTACGGTTTATGTGCAAAACTGTTGTCCTCACAGGATACTTGGCATGAGTACACCCAAGGAGGCATTTTCTGGTAAGAAGCCTGATATTTCCCATTTGAGGATTTTTGGTTCACCTGTTTACCTTCGTGTGATGAAGGATGCCAGGAATAAGCTGGAGCCGATCGCAGAGGTTGGGATATTTTTGGGGTACACTGATACACCCCACAACTATCGTGTGTATTTTCCAGACAGTCACAAGACTTTTGTGCGACGGGATATCAAATTTCATGAGGAGAAAGCCATGAAGTGTTCGCTTGAGAGGGAGCCACACTTGCATGCAGATGAGGAGCTATTAGTTCCCAAGGATGAGTCTCAGGATGTGGATCAGCCACAAGATGAGGTTCATGGAGTGGAAGAGACCACTCAGGCAGCGCCAACCATCAGAGGGCGGAAGCGCACTACAGAAGCTGAGCGACTGGCTCAAGATGCAGAGAAGGTTGTAGGAGCACCTACATCACAGCGCAGACAGAGACAGTCACCTGACCGGTATATTGGATACATGGCTCTTATGAGCAAGTGTATCGTGACGGAGCCATCCTCTTTCGAGGAAGCTGTGGAGGATCCCGCATGGGTAGATGCCATGGTGGAAGAGTATGATTCGATTGCCAGAAACAGTGCATGGGAGATTGTCCCAAGGTCGGAAGGGAAATCAGTGGTGGGTTCGAGATGGATCTACAAAGTGAAGCAGGCAGCTGACGGGAGTGTGGAGAAGTACAAGGCAAGATTTGTTGCCCGAGGCTTTTCACAGATTGAGGGGATCAATTATGAGGAGACCTTTGCACTTGTCGCAAGGTATTCTTCCATACGGACGATTCTTGCTCTCTCAGCGTAGATGGGGTGGCACATTCATCAGATGGATGTGAAGAATTCATTCCTCAATGGAGTCATTGAGGAGGAGGTGTACATAGAGCAGCCCAAAGGTTTCGAGATCTTCAGCAGCGAGTCGCATGTGTGCAGGCTCAAGAGACCGCTATATGGGTTGAAACAAGCACCTCGTGCTTGGTACACACGAATAGATAGTTATTTCACCGGACTTGGATTCTCCAAGAGTGAGGCGGATCCGAACCTATAACAGATTGTGGTGGAGGGTAAGTTGCTGATCATTGTACTTTATGTAGATGATTTTATTCTGACAGGTGATGAGCTGTTGATACTCTCATGCAAGGAGGATCTTGCAAAAGAGTTCAAGATGAAGGACTTGGGCATCCTTCATTATTTCTTGGGATTGGAAATTTGGCAGCACAGTGATGGACTGTTTGTTTCTCAAGGCAAGTATGCCCGGGAGATACTGGAGAAGTTCAACATGCATGGCTGCAAGTCTGTTGATACTCCTCTTCCTGGTGGATGGAGGAAGGAGGATGCTACTTCAGCGGAGGTAGTGTATGCCACTGTTTATCAATAGTTGGTGGGGTCGCTCATGTATCTAGTCAATACACGACCCGACATATGCTATGCTGTGAACCAGATTTCACAAGCTATCGTTAAGCCTACCAAGCTCTACTAGAAGGCAGGAAAGCATGTATTGAGATATCTCAGAGGCACATCGGGATATGGATTATGGTA
Organism: Pinus albicaulis; assembly: GCA_034641835.2. Classification (NCBI taxonomy): domain Eukaryota; kingdom Viridiplantae; phylum Streptophyta; class Pinopsida; order Pinales; family Pinaceae; genus Pinus; species Pinus albicaulis. The sequence goes on from CM076577.1 coordinate 1,217,046,514, forward strand.
CAGACAGTCGGATGAGGTGAAGTTGTGTGGCTTCACGGATGTAGATTGGGCAGGGAGCCCAACGAAAAGAAAGAGCACATCTGGAGGGATTTTCAGTATCGGGTCGACAGCAGTTTCTTGGTACAGCAGGAAGTAGAGATCCATGGCACTCAGTTCAGCAGAGGCCGAGTATATGGTAGCGAGTTTGGCTACATGCGAGGCTATATGGATGAGGAAGATCCTGGTCGGGTTTTTCGGTTCACACTTAGAGCCTACTATGATATATTGTGATAATCATAGTTACATCAAACTCTCGGTTAATCCAGTATTTCATGATAGATCTAAACACATTGACATCCGGTATCATCATATCAGAGATTGTGTGTAGCAGAAGGTCATGTTACTTTCATACATTCCTACGGAAGATTAGGATGCTGATATCTTGACGAAGGCGCTCACCAGGAGAAAATTCGAATACCACAGGGGCAGGATAGGGGTTGCAGATAATCCTTATCTTGTTGAGAGGGAGTGTTGAGATTGTAAAGGGATGATGAGCTTAGTGGAAAGGAGTCGCCTTCACTAAGTGGGCCCACAGGCTATTTTTGGCGCAAAGTCTATTTTTCGCCTATGTCTATTTTTAGACATATGGATCATGTTCTATGAGTTGCAGGATGCTATTTTTGGATGGCTGGTCAAGTTGGAAAAAATAGATGGACTTATATTTTTAGAAATACTGGGTGGAATCTATTTTTAGATTGCCAGTCTAAAAATAGATATGTCAAATATTATTAGCTCTTAATAATATTTAGACTATAAACATTATCTTATTCACTTGGAGCACTTCAGTTAGATGCCTAGAAGTGGCACATGCAGCTGACAAAAGGAATTACGCAATTCCTAGGGTTTAGTGGAGCTATTGCATGAAGACTTCAGTTAGAACTCATGTGACAGAGTTTGGTGGAGTTGACTGAGGAAGTTAGTGGAGTTGTATTCAGTTTAACTAATCTAAACATAGTTGAGTTTTTTGTATGCAAGTTAACTAATAGATACAATTAGTGAGAGTGGTGTGAATTAATTATTAATTAATTCACTAATTATAAACTCATAAATCAACTAAAGAATACATCAGTTAACTTCAGTGCATGGACAGTTTCAGTGGAGACCAGTGCAGAAATAGGTGAAAGAGCATGTTAACTATCAGTTGTGACTATACTGTTGCTATTTTCAACACACAGATAGATGGAGTAGCCCATGAGGATTGCGCAGTTCAAGCCAGGTGGTTTATCTATTTAATGAAGCCATCCCATAGCATTGAAAATGCAATAGAGGTTGGCTATCAAGTGGCAAAAGGTTGGAGCATGTTTTTTGCTAGATCTAACTTGATAGTGTGTAGCAAGTGGAGGTAGTGTTGAGAGCTTGTGAGGAGCTTTGTACTATGATTGTTACATGATCTCCATGACATATAATATGCAGATAGTTGGGGGTTTTTAGCTTTAAGCTTTCCCATGAAATACTGTGTTCATATGTGTGATTTTTTATGGTTTTAATGTGTGCATGCAATTGATTTTATTTCCGCATGTGATGATTAATGGTAGAAGAGATTTTGTATTATGCATGAAGCTAAAATAGTGTGTGATCAGGAGAATCTTGGTGAATAATATCTCAGTTATTCAAATTTCTACACTTTGACATCAAGGGCAAAGGGTGAATCAAAACCAAAACAATGTTTTTCTTCTCTTGTAGAAAGAAGAGCTCTATAGAGCTGATGTGCACTGAAGTTACAATGCTCCCCCTGAGTTCACACCGAATCTTCAAACATATATTTCAATGAAGTACATGACTCTATGACCTTTCCTATCACCAAGGACTCATTCTTACATCAATGATCCAACCAAGTGGATTTACATATGTGACTCAAGTAGCCAACCTAGTGGGTTTACACATTTTGACTCAACTACCCAACCAAGTGGGTTTACAGATTTGATCAAGTCCTTACATGACTGAATATTACAATTTTACATCATAGGTCTTAACATGACCTTTTCATCAAATTATAGAAATGACTTATACAATGAAGACCAAAGAATCTCAAGCATGAGATCAAACCACAACAAATAATTAGAATGCCAACAATGCATCCTTTCCATATGACCAAAGCTCCCCCTTAGCTTGTGCATCCTGAACACTTTCAACAGCAAATCATTAAGGAATCTTCATCCAATATCAGAGAATGAAACAGTAATATGAGAGCTTAAACATCACCAGAGATACCCAACAGCACCACAGCTGTGCTGAAGAATGCTGACCCAAAGATTTTGTTAGCAAACACCCATACGCGGTTTTCTGTGTATAAACTCGCATATATACGTGATTATCCTTCATCAAATCCGCGTATCCAAATTAATCTTTTGAATTTAAGTAGATCTGATCCTCTCCATGGCAGAGACTACTCCAAGCTTCTGTCTAAGATATTCGAATGCTTCCTTGGGTAAAGGTTTGGTAAATATATCAGCAACTTGTTCATTGGAGGGAACATACTCCAACTTCACCTTTTGTTCAAGCACTTGTTCTCGTAAGAAATGATACTTGATGGGAATGTGCTTGGACTTAGAATGCATAACAGGATTCTTTGAGATACTAATGGCACTTGTATTATCACGCATAATTTAGATAGGAGGTGAACATTTGATTTGAATGTCTTGTAAGGTTTGCATCATCCAAAGAAGTTGAGTGCAACATGATGCGGCAGCCACATATTCTGCTTCTGCTGTAGATAAGGCAATAGAGCTTTGCTTCTTGCTGAACCAAGATACCAACCGGGGCCCCATATAGAATGCACCACCACTTGTGCTTTTCCGATCATCAACATTTCCAACCCAATCTGCATCAGTGTAAGCATGAAGAGTAAGATCAGCATTCTTTGGATACCATAGTCCAAAGTCTTGAGTTCCTTGTAGATATTTGAATATTCTTTTGACAGCCTGAAGGTGAGACTCTTTTGGATTAGCTTGGAATCGTCCAACAATCCCAACCGCATGCATAATGTCCTGTCTTGTCCCCGTTAGATAAAGTAGACTTCTTATCATAGATCCGTCAGACTCGGCAATGCATTTAATTCACCGTGGGGGAATCATCATTACAACTGATATTACATCTAGTTATCATTAGTGTACTTATAGGTTTGCAATCTTCCATGCCATACTTCTTCAAGATTTGCTTAAGATATTTTGCTTGTGATAAGAATATGCCATCTATTGCTTGTTGTACTTGCAAGCCAAGAAAGAATTTTAGTTTCCCAAGTAAAGACATCTCAAATTCTTGCTGCATATCAGAAGCAAATTTCTAACTCATAGAATATTCATTAATTCCAAAAATGATATCATCAACATATATAACCACAATCAATAGTTTTTCATTTTCAGTTTTTGTGTATAAGTTGCTATCAGCAGACCCCTTTGAAAATCCTTGTTGATGAAGATAGACGATAGTACCATGCCCTTGGAGCTTGTTTGAGACCATATAGAGCCTTTTTAAGTCTACAAACAATTTTTTCATCATTTCCAAAAATAAATCCTTCTGGTTGTTCTATATAAACTTCTTCTTCTAGATCACCATTGAGAAAAGAAAATTTAACATCCATTTGATAAAATTTGGATTTGTTGGGAAGTTTGAAAAGCAAGAAACATTCTTATGGCTTCAATTCTAGCTGTTGTGTGAGTACAAAAAAAAGTTTCTTCAAAGTCTATACCTTTTTGTTGAGCATACCCTTGCAAACAAAGTCTAGCTTTATTTCTTATCACATCCCCATTCTCATTCAACTTGTTTTTGAATATCCATTTAGTTCCAATGACATTTTTGTCATGAGGTCTTGGTAATAATTCCCAAGTGTGATTCTTTTCAATTTGATCAAGCTCATCATTCATGGCTTGATTCCAACATTCATCTTTGCTAGCTTGATTGACATTATGTGGTTCAATAGTAGATAGAAATTCCAGATAGTTGGAAGATCCCACAAGAGTCCCTCTTGTTTGTACACCTGATTCATTTTGTCCCAAAATTTGAGATTTTGGATGATTCTTTTGAACATATCTGGATGGAGCTTTTTCAGATAAATCATCTCTGGGTTCTTCATTGGGTTCACTGTCTATATCATTTCTATTTGATGTAGAAGGATATATGTCACCATCGTCTTCATCTGTTGTTTGTTTTTCTTCTTTTGGAGCTGCAGGAGACTCATCAATAACAACATCAATACATTCAACAATATTCCGAAGTCTTTTATTGTAACATTTACATGCTCTACTCCTAGAGGAGTAACCAAGAAGTATTCCTTCATCTGCTCTAGGTTCAAACTTGACAAGTTTTTCATCATTATTTTTGATGAAGCATTTTCTTCCAAAAACTCTAAAATGCTTCACAGTGGGAGGATTACCATACCAGAGTTCATATGGAGTTTTATCACTATTTACATGAACATGTGCCTTGTTAAGAATATTTACCGCTATATGTGCTGCTTCTCCCCAAAATGTGTCGTGTGCGGGAATCACTGCCAGGTTTCAGCCATTTGTTGAACTGTTCTATTCATTCTTTCTGCTACACCATTTTGTTGTGGAGTGGCTGCTACAGTAAACTGTCTTTTATGCCATGTTTTTCACAAAATTCAAGGAATTCATCTGATATATATTCTCTTCCTCGATCAGATCTAATACACTTGATTTTTAGATCTAATTCATTTTCAACCAGTGCTTTAAAGATCTGAAATTTCTCAAATGCTTCATCTTTGTGTTTAATCAACCCAATCCAACACATTCTAGAGAAATCATCAATAAATAAGATGTAGTATTTTTCACCACCTGGTGACTTTTTCCTTATAGGTCCACATATGTCAGTATGAATGAGTTCAAGAGGCTTACTTGATGATCCTTCCTTGGCATTAAATTTCACTCTGGTTTGCTTACCGAATTGGCAAGATTTGCATATGATTCTTTCAGGTAGAGCAATATTGGGAAGATCACGAACAACTTTAAGTCTGCTTGATTTGTTGATTTGAGAGAAGCTCAGATTCCCCAACCTTCTGTATAGCGATTTCGAAGATTTACTCCAAGTAACATTGTTCCTTTAGGTTCTTCAATACATACGAGGTTGCTTGGTGTTACTGCTTCTTTTATAATCTTTTTTACTGTATCGAGGTCACTGTGTCCCCTGCATTCTTTTGAACTAAAGACAACTTCAGTTCCTTGATCACACATTTGACTTACACTTAACAGGTTATGCTTTAATCCATCCACATACATGACATTATTAGCTTTCACCTTTTATTTTATAAAAAAAGACCCTTTTCCCTTAATGACAGCAAGAGTATCATTTCCAAATGTAACAATCTTTTCTTTTTCTAGAGCACCATAAGCAAGAAGTTTGTTTTTGTCACCTGTCATGTGTTTTGAGCATCCACTATCAATGTACCATTGATTTTCTTCACCTTTTTCAAATAAAGCTATGCCACAATTTTCAACCTGTAATTCCTTCTTTTTCCACACTTTGGAGCTTGAAGGAAAATGCTCTTTTGGCTAGACTTTTCTCCTGCATTCAGATTCTTCATGGCAAAAGTTATTGCAATAAGCACATTCAACTTCATTTTTAAGAGGAGAAAAGTTGTTATAGGTATTCTTTTTTGTTCCAATATCAGTCCTTTTCTTTCTTTCTTCTCTTTTCATGATGGTTTTATATGCAACACATTGAACAGCTTTATGACCAAAATTGTGACATGAGAAACATTGTCCTTTGAAGAAGTAATTCCTGTGATCATGAAATCTTCTACTTGAATTTACCTATTGATTGGTGTTTCTTTGAAATGTATTCTTGTTAGTGTTCTTTGAATTGAGATGGTCATGCTTTACCTGTGAAGATTCTTTATTCCCTTGCTGAGTGGCAGAATGTTGTATACTGGCTGTAGCTGCTTTTAGATAATTTGGTGTTGAAGTCTGAGAAGATTCTTCGATATATCCAAGACCTGTCTTTATAAGAGGAGAACGTTGTACCTTGATAATCTCATCTAAGGTTTATGATCCTTTAGAAAATCTAAGATTCAAAGTCTTCACTTTCTCAATTTCTTTTCTTAGACTTACTATTTCACATTCTAATTTCTCATTGTGTTTCTCCTTTTCTTCAAGCTAATTTTTCAGAGTTTCTATGGATATTTTACTTTCTTCTAGGCATATTTTGAGTTGATTGAACTCATCAAGAAAATCATTGTCTTCTAAAGCATCCATAAAAGCATATTTTTCTTCTCCAGATTCCTTTTCAAATGCCATGAGAAGTCTAAGATCTTGTTCATATTCTTCCTCACTGTCAGATAACCCATCACTATCTTCATGAGTATAGTAACTTTTTCTAGTGCTAAACCGATTCTTATTCCTTCTTGATACTTCCTTCCCTTTTTCATATGTTTATTTATGAGGACACTTAGTAGCATAATGACCAACTCTTCCACAAGAAAAACATTTGAAAGGAAGCTTACCTCTGAACCGTCCTGTGCCAAGTTGGAGTTTCTTTACAAAATTTACCTCATCTTCTTCTGAGATATACCCTAATCCTTCTGTCTCTTGTACTTCTTTCCCTTTTTTAGAAGCTCTAAAGATGACTTCTTTGACTTCAGATGGTCCTCCTCTTCTCATTTCGCATTCATTTAGTATGCCATGAAGTTGCACTATAGTAATATTTTGAAGATCTTTCTTTTCTTCAAGAGCAGAAATTTTTGACTCAAATTTTGCCGTTAGTGATCTTAAAACTTTCTCAACCAAAGTAGATTCAGTTATCATTTCTCCCAGATTTCTCATACGATTTACAATATCATCAAGACGTAAAAATAAATTTGCAATGCTCTCCTCATTATGCATTTTTAGATTCTCATATTGAATTCTGAGAGTTTGGAGTTTAGCACTTTTTACCTTTGCATCACCTTCATAACTTAGAATGATTTTGTCCCATATTTCCTTTGCTGTATCCAGCTGCATGACTTTGAAAAATTCTGATTCAATTAGACTTCCCAATAGAGCATTGACTACCTTTGCATTTGTTTCATAATTCTTTCTTTCCGTTGGATCTGTTGGTGTTGCTGCTGGATATTGATATCCTCCTTCAACAATAGCCCATACATCTACTCCCAGAGACTGAAGATAGGATCTCATCCTTGTTTTCCAGAAGATTAAATTGTTTCCATTGAAGAGTGGAGGCCTGATAGATGTTGTTCCATCTTGATTTCTCATCTTGTTCGATCTTCCTTTTAGCGGCTAAGCTTTTTCAGAAGGACCTGCTGTAATACCAATTGTTGGGAAAAATACTGAGAGGGGGGGTGAATCAGTATTTAGAGTTTATGAAATAAATTCAACCTCTTCTTTCAACATATTTCCATACGTGGTTTTTATGAACTGAACTAGCATATACACACAGAAATATAGAAGGAAACTAGTGTATACTGATTTATCTTTCAGATTTAAGGAATTTCTTAGGAATAGTCTTTTAAACAGATTTATCAGATATGAATAAGGCTATATAATCAGCGGATATGAGCAGTAATCAACAGTATAAAGCAACACACACATGAACACCAATATTTAAGGTGGAAACCCAATTCGGGAGAAAACCACCGCTGCTGTCGTCTCTGTCTTCAATCTTTATTATATAGAAAAAAATTTACAATATTGTACTGATGCAGACTTATACCAGTACGCAAGCTTCTACCTGCAGAAGGCTGCAACCTTCTCTCATTTTCCAACTACAACTGGAAGGGAGCTCCAACCCCCTCAACTCTTTTACCATCCTCTCTTGGAAGGGAGCTTCGACCCCCTGATTTCAACACCAGCTTCTACTGGCTGAAAGCTTCTACTTCCATACTGAAGGCTTCAACCTTCAGACCTACTACAGACCACGTTTCATCAATTTTCATACTGGATCAAACAGCTTCAACACAACCCTTTACTTAACATCAAAAACATACTTTGCCCAAAGCTTCAAACAGAACAATGAGACCACTATAACCAAAATATCATAAATAACCCAGAATTTAGAATAGATATGTAGATACAAACTCAACCCTGAACCTTTATTAATTCAAATAGCATATGCTACTTTGCTTTACTGAAGCCACATACATATGTGCTTTCCTACACACCAACCTGTGTAGACTTCTGTGAATTTTATTCTTCAGAAAAACCCTATACGTGCTTTTCATTAAGAGAACCCGCGTATACACGCGTTTTTGCCGAGACAAACTAGCGTATAGATCTGTAAATGGAAAATTTTGCAGAACAAATCAGATCTATAAATTTACCTAGATTTCTTCATTATCTTCAACAGACTTTGCACCATATCTTCACCATTTATTCTTCTGCAGATAATCTTAGAGATTCATCATCATCAGATCTAGAGATCTTGAACCATCAATATATCCATGGGTGCATCATAGATTCAGATCTATCAATTAAGAACAGATTTCATCCATGCAGATATTCCTTAGAGATATTTATTCATCAACAACCCTTACTCATGCACACTCCTTTGCATTATGATCTTCTTCTCCTTATATAGATTTGGCCTTTATCAATACCATGAGTCAAAACCACTCAAATACTGATGGTATTCTTGGACGGGATCAATTTTACAATCTAGCGCTCAATACTGTGGGCCAATACCATGGTAATGCCCCTTGGTTTTATAAATTTAGAGCGCAGATATGCATACGCTACTTGGCACATACTTTTTTGTGTATATATGCTACTTCGCCTTTACAAACCTGCGTATGCTTTGTGACATATCTTGTTTATCATTACTCTGGCACTTGCAGGAATTTCTTTCTTCTGCTACTTCTGAAATGATCTGTAGATACATCTTTTTTCCATATATAACAAATAATTTGTTATCAAAGACAACTCATCAAGTCGGTTTCCATCAAGGACAAATTCATCAAGTAGGTTTCCATCAAGGACAACACATTGCATCATATTGCCAACAAAAATTATGGTTTTCAAGCTTTTATGGTTATTTTTTAATGAAGAGATCTCTGGATTATCCACAGTGTGATCAAACAACAGTCGAGGTTCTGAATTCCAATGGGGATCCATATTCAAGACAAGCTGATGAATGTGAAGTGAATGAAAAGTGAAAAAAGGATGCAAAGGACAAGGTTTATATAAAGAGAAAAGAGGAGTAGAGGAAGAGCCAAAATTATTTGAAGAAATAGAGGTCTATGACCCTTCTTTTTTATTTTCATTCTAGTTTTCTCTAGATAACAGATATCTTCCCAAGAATACCCTCCGTGCAGGGACAAAATTATGGTTTTCAAGCTTTTGTGGTTATTTTTTAATGAAGAGGTCTTTGGATTATCCACAGTGTGATCAAACAACAGTCGATGTTTCGAATCCCAACAGGGTTCCATCTTCAAGACAAGTTGATGAATGAGAAGTGAATGAAAAGTGAAAAAAGGACACAGAGGACAGGGTTTATATAAAGAGAAAAAAGAAGCAGAGGAAGAGCCAACATTCTTTGAGGAAATGGAGGTCTCCGGCCTTTTTCGATTTTCATTCTAGGTTTCTCCAGATAACAAATATATTCCCAAGAATCCTTTCCGTGCAAGCACAAAATTATGCTTTTCAAGCTTCTGTGGTTATTTTTTAATGAAGAGATCTCTGGATTATCCACAATGTGATCAAACAACGGTCAACATTTCAAATCCCAATGGGGATCCATCTTCAGGACAAGCTGATGAATGAGAAGTTCATTAAAAGTGAAAAAAGGACACAGAGGACAGGGTTTATATAAAGAGAAAACTCTATCTACTTTTTCTTTCCCTTGATGCCTCCTTTAAATGGTAATTCCATCAAATAGATGTTAAATATGCCTTCTTACATGGGGACTTGCATGAATAAATCTACATGGAACAACCCCTTGGCTTTATCCAAAATGAATCTAGCCTTGTTTTTCGGCTTAGGAAGTCTCTCTATGGTCTCAAACAAGCCCCTCAGGATTGGTATGCCAAAATGGATAGCTTTCTCTTAAATAATGGTTTTTCTAGATTTCATTCTGTTGAAGCCTAGAAAATCTCTGCTTCAAACATCGGGGATAACCACCCGGTTGGGACCTTAGGACAGCTCCTTTTCCATTTGGTATGGTGGCTCCGACTGGATTTAAAGGACCAGTTTCCTTATAACTAAATGGATTGGATTGGATGGGTGGAAATGGGACTAAATTAACTGAAATAAAACTATCTAATCTAAGCTAAATACGATAAAGAAATTCTAATATGTGGGGTAATATGATATGAATACAACTTAGATTATTTAAGTATATATGAAAATGTATTATTAATCAAATTGAAATGTCTGGAAACAAATAAGAGATAAACTACCATTTGAAAGTCAATGATTACCCACAATATATATGCATTCATCATTGTATACCATTTACATGTAATTATGAAAAATAACTTTTCCAAAATTATACTGGAATATGATATATAAAAGCGTTGTGAAAAAATACATATAAATGATAGCAATCTTAACGAATATCCTTTATGGCACAGGAAATCAAGCGACAACAGGATAGAGAAATATGTTAGTGATGGCTTTCAGGATGAAATAAACACTCTATATCTGAAAGCAACTATAATGCAAAATCGAATTTTAAAGGTACAGAGATGCAACACTTCAAAGATAATTTCGCATAAAAATCACCATATGTGATCCTTTTCAAAATATATAAGACAATGGAGTACAGAAATGCAATCTCCAAGTCTAAAAGTATTAAGATCCAGGACCCCTCTCTCTCTGCATGAGAGGGGTTTAAATACTACTTAACTAACTCTAAAAATAGTTTATTACAAAAATTTAAGGATTCGGTTCAATGACCATCCTTTTCCTAGGCTAAAATACAGTGAAATTAAAACTAAATCTATCTAACTATGAGCTTGATCTTTGATCTTGCAGGCATCTAGCATAGTTTTGAGAAGATGCGGTTAACCGACTTCAGAATTCAGCTGTCTTGAAAAGACAGAGTTGGCAAGCGTAGGAACAATTTCTCCTGTTGCCCCTTTCTGCTCTTGTGTCATGCTCCTATCATACTTTAGCCAGAGTAGTTTCCTTTTATCGATTTGACCTTTTGCAGTAATTTTCCTCTGTGCTGAACACGTTCTACATCTTTTTCTCTACTCAATATCAAATTCTTTGAATTTGGTTAAGGTTTCTTCATTTTATCTGACAGTTATTTCAAGTCTTTTCAACTCCTGGCTTTTCTCAAGAAGAGTTTTATGTTTCTCTGAGAACTCTTGACCTCTAACAGCTTCTTTGTTAACTTCTAAAAGCTCTATAGCGGATAATTTTGGCAAACTCACATACCTTATCTTGTGGTAGAAACTGTGTCAATTTGCCCCCTTGGATATTTGAACTTGTGAACAGTGTCTAAAACATCCTTTTTTGGTACTGTCCACCCGTGCTTGTTTTTCTTCAATGGTTCATCTCTTTTGGTCCATTCCTGTGTGCATTCTGAGAAATTTGCATGTTCTCTGTCAAATTCTTTCATGAATTTCTCATTATAAGGCGTATGAGTTTCTGGCGACTTATAAATCAGCCTCACGTTTTCCGTGGAGAACGACCCGATTAGCTTTTCAGGTGGAGTCTTGAATTGCCTGTCTGAGATATCTGTGTTATCTAACACCCATCTCACCATGTCTGTATATGGGAGAATCCTTGGCCTTGTTGAAATTCTGTGCAGGAATGAGCAAGCCAAGTCTCTAAGGGTTGCTTCAGACGTATCCTTTGAACCGGCTGTAGCTGCAACTTTCAACACCACAGGGTTTTCATCCTCTAATAGATTATACATTCCTTCCCAAGTGGATATACCCGCATCCTTGTTACAGGCGGTGTCTGCGTATAGCGAAGCCATTTCTTTGTTCTCAGAACTTGAGCTCTTCTCCTTCTTACCCATAATGTATAGCAGAAGCTTTGTATAGTGATCCGCTCCTTCGTGCCTGCGTTTTACGAATAAATGAGAGTAATGATAATAGAAAGGTGACGAGACTGTTTTGAATATGAACGCGGATGAAATATAATATTTAAATTATGAAACGACTTCCAATCTAAACACAATCTCTTTTCACATTAATAATCACTCCAATCATTTAATATAGTCATTAAAGCGCATAACGGATTTGACACATGGGAAGATTGCCTTGGGATAGTGTGCTTACGTGAATCTGCGATTTGCTGCGTAATATCGCAATATCGCAATGTCGCAATATCGCGATATGAAATCATCACAGTCATAAAACTTATCGCAAAAACAGGAACTGCGTAATAGCGCAAAGCGCATATCGCAAAAATCATAAAAGCATATATCGTAAATGCGCAGAATCACAAAAAGCGCACAATCGCAAAATGAAATCATCGCAAAAGCGCAAAATCGCAAAATCGCATAATAAATCAGAGCGTAAAAGATATTTGTTAATCATTTCTGTTTTCTGCGCTATGCGATCTGCGATCAATGCTTTTTGTATAGACTATTTTTGTTATGGATGCGTTATATCGTTTCAAGAGCAAATTTTATTATAATCTATCATAAACTTTATATTTTCGAAATATTCTCTCAAAGCGATTTTTGTAGGTTTATGATAGAAAATTTTATTTTCTAAAGGAAACAAATCCTAATTGATTTTTTTGGATTTTAACTAAGGGTCCCCATTTTATTTAGTATTATTACTAATATTAACCAAAAAAGGGGAGGTTGTTGCTAGCCACAACAATTGGCGATTCACTGGAAGAAACAGTTATCTTTGAAAAATAAAATGAAAATTTTATCTTTAGTAAGTAAAATTTTTTAAGGATGATGAAAACTTATCTAAGAATTATTCAAAATAAAATGTAACTATGAAAGAAAAATAAAAATCATTTCATAATTTCTTTCTAGTTCTTTAAGAAAAATAAAAACATTTTGGGTTATCTCAAGCTTTGATTGGTGTTAATAATAAAGTAAGTGGATCTCTTCGAATTTTGGTTTTATAATATACTCTATTGTCATAGGTATTGCCTCTACTGCCAGCAAACGTTTATAGTCTCGACAGGGTTACCTTTAAACCATTAACCATTCATTGTCCCATCCAATTAAAATTATGACCTTTTAAAAGATAAATTCATAAGATTTATTATCTCATGTTTTTTATCTTTTATTTATTTTTTACTTTAAGAGTCATTGTTCTGGTTTGGTGGCCAGTTGATAACAATGCCATTCACTAGTTATAATTAAAATGAACAAGCTGGCTCGTGATGAGACCCTTTGTCTTATATTTATAAGCCATTACCCTGTTTTGGTATGCAGTATTGGTAATGTCAGTTTTATCATTCCTTATGAACATAGTAAGTCGGTTCATAATGAGACCTCTTATCTCTTAAATTTTCCGTATAATTTCTTAGAATTACATTCTAAAAAATCACAACTTAAATGGATGGGGTGAAATAGTTTTATCCTTAAGAACCAATGGATGACAATTTTCAGAGTTTTTTGAGTTCCAAAACTTTGAAAAACTTTACTTTTACAAATAACCTTTCTCTGCTTGATAAACTTCTAATGATTTTAGTTTTCCTCAATATTTCAAAAGATCATGTAAATGATTGAAATACTCTTTTCAAAGTTTAAACATTTTATTTTAAACTACTCAAAAACTATGATCATTTACTTTAAAAATTCTTATTTACATAAAATAAATATTTATAATATTTTTTTGAAGAAATTTTCTTAAATAGTAAACAGTCAATCAGGGACTTATTAACGACCTTTATTTGTAACAACAAAAACAATCAAAATCTGCAGAAAGAAATATGTACAGTTTAAGAAGGGGTTACCTCCTTAGGAAAAGAATTTCTTTAAGATAAGCCCGTTTACAGGAAGAGGTTCTCTCTTACCTGTTAGATCTTGAAGTGTGTATGTATTTGAGCCTATCTTTTCAACGATCTGAAATGGTCCAAGCCACATTTTTCTGAAATTTGGTATGTTTACCTTTTTCTTCATGTGCTTTATCCCATTTCAAAACGAGATCACCAATTGATAAAAGTTTTGAGCCAGTAGAACTTGTATCAAAAGAAGATTTTACAAGCTATTGATGTTTTTCATGAGTAATTTTTGCTTTATCCCTATCTTCTTCTAGTTTAAGGATTTGATCGTATCTCAATTGAATAGATGATGAAGGATTTTCTTCAATAAACTGCACTAGGGCTAATGATGGAAGAGTTAAATTTGAAGGTATCACAGCTTCTTTTCCATAAACCAGATTGAAAGGTGAAGTCCCTATCGAAGATTTTTCAGTGATACGATCAGCCCATAACGCAAATATTAAAGATTTGTGCCAATTCTTTTGATTTTAATCAACGGTTCTTTTAATGATTTTGATAAGGTTTTTGTTAGTGGATTCAGCCAAACCATTACCTTGTGGATAATAATTTGCTGAATATTTTAATTTAAAACCTATTTTGACTGCAAATTCAATTAAACTATTACCGGAAAAGTAAGATGCATTATAAAAAACAAGAGCTTGAGGTACACCAAACCTGGTTATGATGAATTGATCTATGAAATCAATAATTGCATCAGAATTGGCTACCTTCAATGGGATTGCCTCTACCCATTTTGTAAAGTAATCAGTTGCAGTAAGGATGTACTTATGTTGTTTGGAAGAATGAGGTACTATCTCACCAATAATATCAAGTCCCCATTGTTCAAATGGTTGTTCAATAGTTACTGGTTGCAAAGGAAAAGCTGGTTTCCTTTGTCTTCCACTTGCAGTCTGACAAATTTGGCACTTCCTTACGTAATCATGTGTATCTTTAAAAAGGGTAGGCCAGTAATAACCAGCGCGAATTATTTTGTGAGCTGTAGTATCACCTCCAAAATGACCTCCTGCTAGTCCATCATGTAGTTCCGGCAAAACCTTTTCGGCTTCATTTTTTTCAAGACATATTAATAAAATTGAATCATAATTTGTTCTAAATAACACATTATCAATGATCTCATATTTAATAGCTTTTAACCTTAAAGCGCGTTTACTCTTATAGCTGAGATTAGAAGGAGCATACCCATTTTTCAAGTAATAGATGAGATCAGCATACTGAGAATCAGCATCTGTAACACTTATCTGACTTACTTGAATATCTTGATTTGAATCTTGATGCTCTGGTATTATATTATGAGCTCCTGCCAATAATCTGCAAAAACCTTGTCCTCTAACAATCTTGGCTGGTTTAATAACAACATCATATTCTTGCAAAGCTGTTACCCAGTTAGCTCTCTTTTCTCCTACTTCTCTCTGAATTAATAATTGCCTCACTGCAGAGAATGGGACAATGATTTTTGTATGTGTTTTTAAGAGAAAAGGTCTGAAATGTTTCATTGATTTAAACACAGCAAAGGCTTGTTTTTCAACATCGGAATAATTCAGTTCAGCTCCTTGCAGATTTGAACTAAAGAAAGAAATAGGTGCTTCAATTTCTTGATCATTGAGTTGTGTCAGAATGGTTGCATAGGATGTTTCAGTAGCCAAAGTATACAAAATAAAATCTTTAGAAAAGTCCGGGGTATTCAATGCTGGTGCATTAATGATCGCTTGTTTGATTGAATCAAAAGCTTCCTTTTCTTTATGCATCCATTTGAATATTGAATTCTTCTTGATCATATTTTGCATAGGTAAAACAATTAAAGAAAAATCAGGAATGAATCTTTTTACAAAATTGATCTGTCCAAGAAATGATTGCATGGATTTTTTGTTATGTGGTAAAGAAATATCAGAAATTTCATTTACTCTTTCTGGATCAATATGTATTCCATCTTTTGACACAACAAATCCTAAGAGTTTTCCTTCATCTAAAGCAAAGAAATATTTCTTTGGATTTAAGGAAATACCAAACCTTCTACATCTTTCAAAAATTTGCTTTAAGTCATGTAGATGATTGGCTCTCTTTTTTGAAAATACCGTTATGTCATCAAGATAAACAACAACAGATTTATTGATCAGAACTTTAAATGAAATGTCCATGGCTCTTTGAAAAGTTGCTCCTGCATTTATTAGACCAAAAGGCATTTTCTGATAAGCATAAGTTCCCCATTTTGTTCTGAAAGTTGTCTTCAATCTGTCATCTGGGTGAACTAAAACTTGATTATACCCTGAAAACCCATCGAGAAAAGACATAAGTTCAGAACCAGCTACCTTTTGAAGAATCTGTTCCATGGTTGGCAATGGAAAATTGTCTTTTAAACATTCTTTGTTTAGATTTCTAAAATCAATACAGATTCTTATATCACCATTCTTCTTTCTTACAGGTACCATATTGGAAACCCAATTAGAGTGCCTGACTGGAAAAATGATCTTGGCTTTCAAAAGTTTATTGAGTTCTGATTTGATTTGACTCTCGAGATTTGAATGGATTTTTCTCAGTTTCTGTTGAACAGGTTTAACATCAGGAAGCATTGGAATCGTGTGTTGAATAATCGAAGTATCATATGTTTTTAGATCATCATAATTCCAAGCAAAAACTTTTTTATACTTTTTCAGCAATTTAATGAATGCACTCCTTTCCTCTGGTGTTAAATTAAGTCCTAAATTAATGTTTTGAGGTTTAGAATCAGAACCAAGATTTACTAATTCAAACTTCAAAGTGGAACTTTGAAGTTTTGTATTAACAACTTTCTTGAATCTGTCCTTAATATCATATAAGTCCTCTAATTTAACAACAGATTTAGGAATGGAGTTTTCATTACCTTTTGAAATAATTTGTAAATCATGATCTTTTTCGTCAATAATTTTCTCATCATATGATTTCTCCGAAGTCATGAAATTTAGAATATCTTGATCGTGATAGAAGACTCTCCAGTTTGTGACATTGTCTGGGATAGATGGACGAAAAATCAATTCTACAGAAAACCTATCAGGACTGCAATCTTCAGCAGGTAGGAGTTTAGATGCAACATTAGCTAATAAGTCAGCAGATGTATTCTGATTCCTAGGAATAGGAGAAATATTGAATGCTAAAAATTGAGTGGTGAGATCTTGCACTAGGGTTTGATAGTGTTTAAGATGTCCTGAAAGGCAATGAATAGTATTCCTAACTTGTTTGATTACAATTTCGGAATCACCAAAGACTTTCAAGTATTTAAAATCTAACCCTATAGCTTTATAAAGTCCTTGAATTAAGGCTTCATATTCTGCGGTATTGTTAGTACACTCAAATTCTAATCTGCATGATAACATAGTTTTCTCTCCATTTGGATCAATCAATATGCATGCAGCTCCAGCTCCATCACTAGACTTCGATCCATCAAAATATAATGACCAAAATAAAGACTTATCTATTGGCTTATCTACAATTAAATCTGAAATATTTACAATTCTGGAAGAATCAGACTCTGAAAAATTCTCTATCTGAGAAACAAAAGTATTTACAGAAAAAGGGGACTGAGGAGCTTTGAAATTTCCAAGAAATGATTCAGCAGAATATCCTCCAAGAATATTTTTGTTGAATGCCATAGGTTCATTAGGTTGTTCAAATTCAGTCACAGTGTGCGTCATATGTTTTTCTCGTTCAATTTTAATTTGATTTGGTTTCCCTTTATAAGGAAGCCACGTGTGGGAATAATCAGTTGAGATGTAACCATTAAGTTTCGCAGACCAGTCCTTGCTCAAGATTAATCCATAGAATTCAGGAATATCAGCAATCAAAATATCAATTCTTTGGACAATCCTAGGATCAGAAGCTAATCTGATTGTGACTGAATTGATTTCTCCTACCACTTGAACTTTGGATCGATCCAACTGAACAATATGTACTGCTGATTTCTGTGTTTCAATATTCAATTTAGCACAGACAGATGTAGGCATTATATTGGAGGAAGCTCCAGAATCAATTAAACAATTGTGCAGATTTTTATTGTACATCTCATAAGTCAAAAGAAAAGGAGGAGTTTGAGAATTTGACTTTTCCCCAATGAGCACAGTATCAGTAGCATCTACCTTATCGGGTGGCTTACCAGTTCCTCTTGCTGCTTTTGCCACTACACCGCTTGGTACAGGGAGCAATTGGTGTAGCGTTAAGTTCTTTTAATAACAACTTTTGCTGGTGTTTTAGTTTGCTGAGTTCATGTAAGGAAATGTTGGCTTTGATCTTTTTCATGTCTTCGACAATGTTGTATTCCATGGGTTCTGACACTACTAAAGTTTTGGCTGTTGATGTGAGAGGATTATAAGAAAATGGCTGATTTTGAGTAGGTAATGGAGAAGTTTTCTTTACAATGGGTTTGTCTTTGGTACTTGGAGTTGCAATTTTCTTTTTTGGAACTGTTTGTACTGGTTCTGCTGTAGATTTACTCCTAGTACTTACAGGCATAGCTTCTTCACTATCAGAATTAGGGAGAATAAAATCCCACATTCCATTTAATTCGGCTATTTCTTCATTTTCGTCTTCTTGATCTGATACTACAGATGTATCTTCTTCTTCTTCCTCTTCTTCTGATTCTGCATTAGAGATTGCATTAAGAGGTTTAGATTCAACTTGGTTCCTTTTGAAATTTCGGAATGGTTTCTTGGTAGAAGTTTCAGCCACTTGTTTTTTAATTTCAACCATTTCATTTGACATGGTTTTAAGAACTTTCTGTAAACCTTCCATGTCATATGGATCTTTGGCCTTTTTCTTTGAATCATCTCTAAAGCTGACCTTCTTTGATTTCCTTTCTTCAAGAGCATTTTTATTTTCCAGAGAAGTAATATGTTTTTCCACTGCAATAGCTTCTTTCATACTTTCAGCTAATGTAGGCTTTGCAGCTCTGTCTACGAAAATCGCTATGTTTGAGGGTAAGGCAGTTATGTACCATTCAATTCTAACTTGTTCACTTGGCTTGGAATCGGTGGGAATTTTATTCAAGATCTTATTGAATTGGGAGTTAAACTCCTTAATTGGTTCCTTGGGTTCAATTTTCAAATTTGAGAGATCATTAAGTAAAGTTGCAATTGATCGGTCATCTCCAAATTTGGTTAAAAATTGATCTGCAAAAATGTCCCAACTTGTTATAGATCCTGATGGTAATGAAAAATACCATGATCCTGCTATTCCTTGAAGGGTGTAAGTAAATATTCTAACTACAACATCCTCCTGTGTGACTCCATTCAAATTAATGGCCAGCATAAAGTTATTGATATGTTCTTCAGCTGGAATATTAAGATCTGGGCTAAACTTTGGAAGCCATTTTCCAGGATTGTCTGGTAAATCGTGTAAAGGTGCAGCCATGTTGACTGCTCCTAGAGTAGACCATGGTCTCTGTGCCATTGTTGGGATGAGTATCGGAGGGATCGTAGAAACTGGTGGTGTTTGGATAGAAGTTGTTGAAATAAATGATGTTGAGACTGATGAGGATTGAGGAGAAGATGTTTGTGGAGATGATATGGAAACGACTGTACTTTGTTGAGACGGGATTTCGGAAACAGGTATTTGGATATTAGAGGTTGAACTTGCTGATTCCGATTGTGTTTTTCTTGTTTTAACTCTACTAGGTAAAGGGAATTCTTTGGGAGAGATACCAAGTTTTTCACTTTGAAGCCTAGTAAGAGGTTTTGAAGAAACAAATTTTGAAGTTACACTACCTTCAGATATTTCAGACTCTTCAAGATATAATGAGAATCATTTCAATTTATAAATTAAATCTTGAACTTCAGGAGACTCAGGATGTTGATCGTCTGAATGTTTAAAGATTTTGGTAGTGGGTGTCTGAATATTTTCTGCAATTTCTTCTCTAGGATTTTGAATTTCAGAAGAAATTGAAGAAGTTAATGAGGGTGTTTTGCTCTCAGAATGACTTGTGGATAGAGATTTACTTGCCATTCATAGCTCATGCCCTCCTTCTAGCGCCAAAAATGTTGAAGCCTAGAAAATCTCTGCTTCAAACATCGGGGATAACCCCCCGGTCGGGACCTTAGGACAGCTCCTTTTCCGTTTGGTATGGTGGCTCCGACTGGATTTAAAGGACCAGTTTCCTTATAACTAAATGGATTGGATTGGATGGGTGGAAATGGGACTAAATTAACTGAAATAAAACTATCTAATCTAAGCTAAATACTGATAAAGAAATTCTAATACTAACCCGGGTAATAACAATGTGAATACAACTTAAGATTATTTCAATCCAACAATAACCATGAAAATGTATTATTAATCAAATTGAAATGTGCAGAAACAAATAAAGATAACTCTGTTTAAGAAATTAAACAGAGTTATAATAGCATATTGTATTCATCATTGTATACCATTTACATGTAATCATGAAAAATAACGTTTCAATTATACTCAGAAATGATATATAAAAGAGAGCGTTGTGAAAACAAATACATATAAATGATAGCAATCTTAAAACGAATATCATACAACAACAGAAATAAACAGCAAACAGATAGAAATACCTTGTTCATCTTGATGACTTCCAGATGCAATCTGATACTCTATCCAGCAATTATAATGCAAAATCGAATTCTAAAGGTACAGAAATGCAACACTTCAAAGATAATTTCGCATAAAAATCACCAGATGTGATCCTTTTCAAAATATATAAGACAATGGAGTACAGAAATGCAATCTCCAAGTCTAAAAGTATTAAGATCCACGACCCCTCTCTCTCTGCATGAGAGGGGTTTAAATACTACTTAACTAACTCTAAAAATAGTTTATTACAAAAATTTAAGGATTCGGTTCAATGACCGTCCTTTTCCTAGGCTAAAATACAGTGAAATTAAAACTAAATCTATCTAACTATGAGCTTGATCTTTGATCTTGTAGGCATCTAGCATAGTTTTGAGAAGATGCGGTTAACCGACTTCAGAATTCAGCTGTCTTGAAAAGACAAAGTTGGCAAGTGTAGGAACAATTTCTCCTGTTGCCCCTTTCTGCTCTTGTGTCATGCTCCTATCATACTTTAGCCAGAGTAGTTTCCTTTTATCGATTTGACCTTTTGCAGTAATTTTCCTCTGTGCTGAACACGTTCTACATCTTTTTCTCTACTCAATATCAAATGCTTTGAATTTGGTTAATGTTTCTTCATTTTATCTAACAGTTATTTCAAGTCTTTTCAACTCCTGGCTTTTCTCAAGAAGATTTTTGTGTTTCTCTGAGAACTCTTGACCTCTAACAGCTTCTTTGTTAACTTCTAAAAGCTCTATAGCGGATAATTTTTGCAAACTCACATACCTTATCTTGTGGTAGAAACTGTGTCAATTTGCCCCCTTGGATATTTGAACTTGTGAACAGTGTCTAAAACATCCTTTTTTGGTACTGTCCACCTGTGCTTGTTTTTCTTCAATGGTTCATCTCTTTTGGTCCATTCTTGTGTGCATTCTGAGAAATTTGCATGTTCTCTGTCAAATTCTTTCATGAATTGCTCATTATAAGGCGTATGAGTTTCTGGCGACTTATAAATCAGCCTCACGTTTTCCGTGGAGAATGACTCGATTAGCTCTTCAGGTGGAGTCTTGAATTTCCTGTCTGAGATATCTGTGCTGTCTAACACCCATTTCATCATGTCTGTATATAGGAAAATCCTTGGTCTTGCCGCTATTACATGGGGCAAACCGTGAATCTCTGAGTTACTTGACGTATCCTTTGAACCTGCTGTAGCTGCAACTTTCAACACCACAGGGTTTTCATCCTCTAATAGATTATACATTCCTTCCCAAGTGGATATACCCGCATCCTTGTTACAGGCGGTGTCTGCGTATAGCGAAGCCATTTCTTTGTTCTCAGAACTCGAGCTCTTCTCCTTCTTACCCAAAGTGTATAGCGGTAGCTTTGTATAGTGGTCTGCTCCTTCGTGCCTGCATTTTACGAATAAATGAGAGTAATGATATAAGAAAGGTGATGAGACTGTTTTGAATATGAACGTGGATGAAATATAATATTTTTATTATGAAATGACTTTCACTCTAAACACAATCTCGTTTCACATTAATAATCAATCCAATCATTTAATATAATCATTAAAGCGCATAACGTATTTGACACATGGATGGAGAGATTTCATGGGACAGAAGCTTTAGTGAATCACAACGACATTAGATACCTCATGATTTACTAACATAATATCGCAACATGTGATATATGTGACTCTTGTAATATATGACATAAATCAATGTGATCCATAAAGCTTAGATCCTTGTGTAAACAGAGGCACATAATAGCGCAAAGCGCATATCGCAAAAATCATAAAAGCACATATCGCAAACGCGCAGAATCACAAAAAGCACACAATCGTAAAATGAAATCATCGCAAAAGCGCAAAATCGCAAAAGCGCATAATAAATCATAGCGTAAAAGATATTTGTTTAATCATTTCTGTTTTCTGCGCTATGCGATCTGCGATCAATGCTTTTTATATAGACTATTTTTGTTATGGATGCATTGTATTGTTTCAAGAGCAATTTTATTAAAATCTATCATAAACTTAATATTTTCGCAATATTCTCTCAAAGGGATTTTTGTAGGTTTATGATAGAAAGTTTTATTTTCTAAAGGAAACAAATCCTAATTGATTTTTTGGATTTTTAACTAAGGGTCCCCATTTTATTTAGTATTATTACTAATATTAAATAAAGAGGGGAGGTTGTTGCTAGCCACAACACATTCCGACAACAATGTCTACACCAAGAAAGTGGGTAAGTCCGTAATCATCCTTTTTCTTTATGTCGGTGATATTATCCTTACTGGTAATGATCCAAACCATATAAACCATGTGAAATCTAGCCTCAAAAAGAAGTTTGAAATGATAGACTTAGGACACTTGCATTATTTCCTTGGTCTTCAAGTCTTGCAATCCAAAGAAGGTATTATACCTAGGTCAAATATACTATGATCTTCTATACCACTTTCCATGGGCTCAATTGTAAGTCAACCCCATACTCACTGGTCTAAGAGTCAAACACATACTTATGCAGATTGATGCCTACCTTATACCATTTTATAGATATAGTAGCTACATGTATCTAACCCATACTCATCTTGACATTTCCTTTTGCGTTGGTCTTGTTGCTTAGTTTATGCACAAACCTCATGAAAGTCAATGGAAAGTGTTAGGGTCCTATAATAATAGGATTCATAATTTTGACTTGCTATGTTAAAATCCTGTAATATTGTACATACCTTTCTTTACATAAATGTATTTAAATGTGAACAAATGAAAATAGGGTACATCCTAAAAGTACAATCAAAGGACAAAAAGAAACAAGAACAAAAATAATATGAAGTATGAACCCCACAAAAAATAAGATCATGAAAGTGTTGCGCCTTCAAATGCCACTACTTTAGTTTACATTATGAAAGTAAAATGTGTGTAGCTTGTCCAAAATGCCACAATCCATGATAATCATACAGTTTAATCTTGATTATTCATGCTTTAAATTTCATGTTGATAGTTAGAGAATAAAGATCTAGCCACACTGTTTAATCTTGGCACATCAATAGTTAGGTAGAGAAATAAACGATCTCATTAGTTTAATCTGAGTCGTCGGATGTCATAAGGTTAGAAGTAGATAGTCTGCTTACTTAAAGAAATAAATCGTTTGCAAGCTTAAATGCGCCCAAGAAAAGGAATAAAAATTCTAGGATAAAGAAGGGTAGGCAGAAACACTTTTCACAAGTCATCGAAAAGCATCAATTGGTTTATTTCTTATTACTAACATCCTTTTAAAACACACTTCCCCCCTTGTAAAGCATCCCTTCCCCTTCATTTTAACCATTTCCCTTTTACTAATATCCCTTCCCCTCAAAATGACATTTTCCCCTTCCTAAACCTATTTACCTAGTTAAAACTCATTCTTTTTACTAAATTCCCTTCTCCTTTATTAATTTCCATTTTCTAATAAACCCACTTATCCTAAGTTTGAAAAATTTAAAACATTGTCGGGTCTCACTGCTAAATCTCTCCCCAACATTATTTTAACAAAACCCCATTCCTAATGTATTTTAACATCCCGCCCCATTATGCTATTTATCATATATTTTAATATCATTCCCTCCACTTTATCTTATTCCAAAATCCCGTTATATATTCCCAAATTATATCTTATATATTAAAAACCCACTACATATATTTCCCCCTATAGTTTAAATCCCCCCGCTATCATTATTAACGTATTATATTAATTCCCCATTTAAATTCATATTTCCTCAATCCTCATTTATATTATTTAACCCATTTTACATTACTCCCCGCTTATTACATATCCCTATATTAATTCCTAACCCATCGTGATATATAAAAAACCCCTCCGCATTAGTCACCCCGAGTCC
This sequence comes from Pinus albicaulis, assembly GCA_034641835.2. NCBI lineage: Eukaryota > Viridiplantae > Streptophyta > Pinopsida > Pinales > Pinaceae > Pinus > Pinus albicaulis. Next base: position 1,217,070,843 of record CM076577.1, read on the forward strand.
CACCTATCCAAATCCCTTTACTCTTCAAGTCGTCCGATCTCTGCCATTTAATCCAACAGCCCTCACACCCTTTCGCAAACCCAACTGCCTGATATTTAAAACTTCAAAAAGTTTCAAAATGGGCGGTTTTGTCCAACGCCCTTCCTTTCATGTGGCACTCCCACATCATATCGCTCTTCTCCAAGAAAAACTGCCAAACCATTGTTAGCCCATGCGATAAACCACTTACCTGTCGACCCTATGTTGTGTTAAACCATTAATCCGCCAACCAGTTTTCGCATTACGGTAAACCTCTGATGTTTGAAGTCAAAACCACCTATCTGCTTGCTTGCTATACGGTAAAAACCATCAATACGATAATTCCATTCCTGTGTATTATGATAAAACCCCACTTTACCCATTCTCAATTAAAATCCCTTGACAACGAGATTAAATCTTATATCCAGAATCTTGTTTCATTCCATAGAATCCTAGTTCCTTTAAGCCATATCGTATCCCTGCAAAAAAATTGTGTTATAAATTAACAATTGTTTTTATTTTGCAGGTTATTAAAGCAGAAGCTTGGAGAAACAGTTTTTGTACTAGTTAAAAAACAAATTCTTCCAGACTATTGAGATGTGAATTTGAATGTTTTTTCTCAACAGAAGATTCCATACAGCAACAGAAGACAGATTCATGCAGTAAATGGTAAAACATAGATGAAACCATTTTTTACCAACAACAGGGATTTACATCAGGTAAAAATAAAAGACTATGCTAAAAGTAAATCAAGAGAATTCAAGTCAAAGTGAGTAATAGAACAGACAGATCAAAAGCATAATAAATTAGGTGAAAGACAAAGGACACTCAACAGCATGAAGAATTCAGCCATCGTTGAGCAACATTTAGAGATAGAGTAGCAAATCAAATAAAACAGGGACAACTTTCAATCAGTTGAAAGGTGTCACTACCTTTTAGTATCCATATGTTTTATTTTCAGAAATAAATGCTAAATCAGTTTCAGGATATTTTGTATTTAATTTTGTATAAATACTTCAGTCATTTGAAGTATTAAGTGTGTGGTGTGTGGATTGCTAAAAATTTCTATAGTTGCATTGATTTGAAACATGAGGGTTCATTGTACCATTTTCAAGTCAGCAGAATGGATTGAGCAATAAATGAATTATATTACAGGATTCATGTGTTACGCCACTTCAGTGAAAGTACTTTCAATTTTCCTTTTTTATTTTCTAAAGTTTTCACACGCTTGCATGTTTTCTGAATCTAAATTTTATAACATGAATTATAATTCAGGACTTGTTTAAATACAATATGTCTTGACTATTATTCATTTTCATGTTTTCTTCTAATATTGAGATTAGGGAATTCTTCATTTTTCCCTAGTTTTGATTTATCTTTGTCCTATTCCTTTATTATCCATATCTGAGAATTCTTAATTACTCTCCCATCCCGATTGAAACCATTTCACCTCCTAGCCTAAATATCTAAACCAGCTCAACTACCTTGCCCCGTGAACACTTCTTTTAGAACTTGATTCTGCTCTTTTGCTTGATACATTGACTCCATAGCCCAATGGTAAACAAACCTGCATCTGTCCATCTGAATTAGTAATTCCACCGGCAAACCAAACCAAAATCTAAACCCAACCAATCCTATATAACTAGCCTAAAATCAATTAACTCAACAAATTTAAATCATAAAGAGACATCCCGCTCTAAGCATTAGGAAGGCTAGATCCTGATATCAAAAGTAGGTTTTTGGTTACCTCGGTGAGTTATTGCTTTAACCTTGAGAAATTATTGAGCCAAAACATGTTGGTGACCATACTGGGGAAATATCAATCTATTCCTTCAGAAAAATTATACAAGAATCAGATCTAATCTATGATGGTGGACAATGATCAAACATACAAAGGTTAAAATCATCCACCTGGTGAGTCCAACTCCAAATCAAGTTCAAAATAAAGACTCCACTGGAGAAATGAAATTGGAAGAACATCATGGAAATATCATGTTTTCAGCTTGGATCTTAATCCAAGACATTATGTTCTTTCTTATCACAAATTTTTTTCAATGTATATTGTATTTTAGTAATGATATTAGACTAATATTTGTTTATTTTCCTTTGAAAATTGTAAATATAAAATCTCATCCATTTGAGCAGCTTTCAGATGAACTTATGATGATCATATTCCGATCGATAAGCCTGAAGTAATTAAGATTGATCTTACAATCCCTGTACATATTCCTGTACCTTGTAAAGTTCCTGATAGATATAAGCCCCTCATCTTACCTCCTATACTTCATGATTTCCCTGATAACTATTATAAATATCTTCCTAATTTTGATGGAGAGAATGGTAACATCACTTCCCAAAAACATATTCAAGGTTTTGAATATTATCTGGACCTATTTGAGATTGATGAAGATGATATAAGAATCAGGATTTTTTCTCATTCATTACAGAATAAAGTAAAAATTTGGTTCAAGAACCTGCCTATTGCAAGCATCTAAAATTTCCAGCAATTTGTCAAAATTTTCTTGATAGATGAATAATCCAAGTCAATCTTTTTGTGATCATAGAAGAATATAATCAATTGAAAATATATCCAAATGAGACAATACAACAATTTTCCGATAGATTCAATCAAGTTTATTATTCAATGTCAGCAAATATAAGACCTCCTCCTGATTCATCTCTCTTGCATTACCCAAGTGCCTCTGATCCAGAAATAGAGTTTCAATTAAGAGAAAGAGATTCAGAAACACTTGAATAGATGTAGAATATTGCAATTGATGTAGAAGTTAATATGTATATTAGAAGGGAAAATTTGAAAGCAGAAAAAGAGAAGAACAACATTGCAGAGGTAAAACTTGACATTTTGGTAAGTAAAGTAGAGGAAATGATGCTAAGAATAACCATGAAATATGGATTTTTTGTTCAAAATCACCATGATCCATTTATTGTAGAAACAAAAGAGGTTATTAGTCACAATCACTTCCCTGTTAAAAACAATTACCATAGATCAAAAAATGAATTTACAGATCAATATGTTGAAAATAAATCAGCTGATATAATGTGTATGTTTGATGGCATTCCTTATTTTAATGATTTTCCTAATTATGATCAGTATGATGATAATTATGTTCTTCAAATTCAAGCTAAGTTTACAGAGAAATTAGTAACTAGTTTGTGGAATGAGGAAATTCAGTTTCAGCAGCCTGAAAACAGTAATCAGCTAATACATATCAGCTATGAAAGTGAAGAAGAAAGTGTAGAAATTTTGGAAATAAGTGAAGATTCTTTGCCTATTTGTTTTGCTTCATTTCAGTTTATTAGAAATCATTTTAAAGCAATCCAAAATCAGCAGTCTTTAGGTATTGTGATTGACAACAAAGAAGAAAATGAAACTCTTAATCAGGATTCTTCAGTTTCACAATTATAGTTATCAAATTCCATTGAAATACCTGATCACATGACACAGGAAAATTATATACCACTATGCTTTGAATCATTTTAGTTTTTAAAGGAAATGTGGTATAATATCTCAAAAACAAAGGATGAGTAGCCTACAAAAATCTATGAAGTCTCATTGAAACCTATATACAATAGGTTGCAAAAATCCTTTCAACTTTTTCATGATCCAATAGCAGATGTGTTGAATGATGAATGCAATCAAAATTTTCCTTCATTTACTAACTGTGAACTTCAAGATCAAGATGATAAAGGTTTCATCAGACAAACATTTTCATCACAAAGATTATTTAAAAATCAGCAATTAATTTTGCAAGGAAATAACAGCTTAGTTTCATTTCATGGAGGCCATCCAGAACAGATGTATAATTTCTTGGATCAGTTGAACATTTATACAGATATTTTAGAAGATCCTTTTGAACATTTTCTAGAGTTGACAAAGGAAATTAAATCTTTCCTTATCAAAGTTATATATGTTGACAAATATATATTAAGTGATGGAATTTCAGTTCTGATCGCAAACAAACAAATGAAACCAATTACATCAATGTATATAATGCTTGAATGGTTGCATTGGCATTTTCATTTTACCTAACCAGCAGTTAGACAAATGATTAGGGTAAAGTAGGTATAATTTCAGTTTGAGTGAATTTTGTTTGGAGTAAGTTTATTTCAGTTTCAATTTTCAGTTTTCGGCAATTATTGATAGAAATAATTAAGATCTAAAGCCAAGAAGAATACACTAAAAAAATCTTGATGATCAAGTAGTATGGTTTGAAGGTTGTAGCACCTTTTTAGTTTCAGATCAGATTTCAATTTGCAGAAAAAGGTGTGATTTAAATTCAGGATTTTCAGTCACAAAGATTATACAACAAAGCATGAGCAATCTTGGGATTGGCCCAATGGATCTAGTCAATGGTGTTCTTGACATCTCACAAGGAGATGCCATCCCCATGTGAAGCCACTGTTAGGGTCCTATAATAATAGGATTCATAATTTTGAATTGCTATGTTAAGATCCTATAATATTGTACATACCTTTGCTTTCTGCAAATGTATTCCCATATTTGAAAAAATTAAAAGAGGGTAAATTCCTAAAAGAACAATCAAAGGACTAAAAAAAACAAAGAACAAAAAATAATATCAAGTATGAACCCCACAAAAATAGATAAAAATAAGATCATGAAAGTGTTGCACATTCAAATGTCACTACTATTAGTTTACTTTTGCAAATAAGATTATGTGCAGCTTGTCCAAAATGCCACAATCCATGATAATCATACAGTTTAATCTTGATTATTCATGCTTTAAATTTCATGCTGATAGTTAGAGAATAAAGATCTAGCCAAACTGTTTAATCTTGGCAGATCAGTAGTTAGGTAGAGAAATAAACGAGCTCATTAGTTTAATCTGAGTCATTGGACGTCATAAGGTTAGAAGTAGATAGTTTTCTTACTTAAAGGAATAAAGGATCAGAAAGCTTAAATGCGCCCAAGAAAAGGAATAAAAATGCTAGGATAAAGAAGGGTAGCCATAAACACCTTTTGCAGGTCACCGGAAAGCATCAATTGGTTTATTTCTTATTACTAACATCCTTTTAAAACACACTTTCCCCCCTTGTAAAGCATCCCTTCCCCTTCATTTTAACCATTTCCCTTTTACTAATATCCCTTCCCCTCAAAATAACCTTCTCCCCTTCCTAAACCTCTTTACCTAGTTAAAACTCACTCTTTTTACTAAATTCCCTTCTCCTTTATTAATTTCCATTTTCTTATAAACCCACTTATCCTAACTTTTAAATATTTAAAACATTGTCGGGTCCCACTGCTAAATCTCTTCCCAACATTATTTTAACAAAACCTCATTCCTAATGTATTTTAACATCCTGCCCCATTATGTTATTTATCATATAGTTTAATATCATTCCCTCCACTTTATCTTATTCCCAAAGTATAGTTTATATGTTAAAAACCCACTACATATATTTCCCCCTATAGTTTAAATCCCCCCGCTATCATTATTAACATATTATATTAATTCCCCATTTAAATTCATATTTCTCGAATCCTCATTTATATTATTTAACCCATTTTACATTACTCCCCGCTTATTACATATCCCTATATTAATTCCTAACCCATCACGATATATAATAAACCCCTCTGCATTAGTCACCCCGAGTCCCACCTATCCAAATCCCTTTACTCTTCAAGTCATCTGATCTCCACCATTTAATCCAACGGTCCTCACACCCTTTTACAAATCCGACTGCCTGATATTTAAAACTTCAAGAGGTTGTGAAATGGGCGGTTTTTTCCAACGCCCTTCCTACCATGTGGCACTACCACATCATATCGCACTCCTCTAAGCAAAACCGCCAAACCACTGTTATCCCATGTGATAAACCACTTACCTGTCGACCCCGCGTTGTGTTAAACCATTAAACCACCAACCAGTTTTCGCATTACGTTAAACCACTAATGTTTGAAGTCAAAACCACCTCTCCTCTTGCTTTCTATATGGTAAAAACCATCAATACGATAATTCCATTCCTGTGTCTTATGATAAAACCCCACTTTACCCATTCTCGATTGAAAGCCATTGAAAACCAGATTAACCCTTATATCTAGAATCCGGTTTCATTCCACATAATCCCACATCCTTTAAGCCATATTGCATCCCTGCAAAAAAGTTTTGTTTTAAATTAACAATTGTTTTTATTTTGCAAGTTATTAAAGCAAAATCTTGGGGAAGCAATTTTCATACTAGTTAAAAACCTGTTTCTTCCAAACTATTGAGATGTGAACTTGAATGGTTTTTCTCAATAAAAGATTCCATACAGTAGCAAAAGATAGATTCACACGATAAATGGTACAACAGAGATGAAATCATTTTTTACCAGCAACAGGGATTTACATCAGGTAAAAGTAAAAGACCATGGTAAAATTAAAGCAAGATAATTCAAGTCAAAGTGAGTAATAGAATAGACAGATCAAAAGCAGAATAAATCAGGTGAAAGACAAAGGACACTCAACAGCATGAAGAAGTCAGCCAACGTTGAGCAACCGTTAGAGATAAAGTAGCAAATCAGATAAAACATGGATAGCTTTCAATCAGTTGAAAGGTGTCACTACCTTTTAGTATCCATATATTTTATTTCCAGAAATAAATCCTAAATCAGTTTCAGGATATTTTGTATTTAATTTTGTATAAATACTTCAGTCATTCGAAGTATTAAGTGTGTGGTGTGTGGATTGCTAAACATTTCTATAGTTGCATTGATCTAAAACATGAGGGTTCATTGTACCATTTTCAAGTCAGCAGACTGGATTGAGAAATAAAGGCATTATATTACATTATTCATGTATTAAGCCACTTCAGTGAAAGTACTTTCAATTGTTCTTTGTTATTTTTTGAAGTTTTCACATACTTGCATGTTTTCTGAATCTAAATGTTATAACAGGAATTATATTTCAGAACATGTTTAAATACACTATGTCTTGACTGTTATTCATGTTCATGTTTTCTTCTGATATCCAGCTTATGGAATTATTCATTTCTCCCTAGTTTTGATTGACTTATGTCCTATTCCTTCATTATCCGGATTTGAGAATTCTTAATTTCTCTCCCATCCCGATTGAAACCATTTCACCTCGCAGCCTAAATATCTGAACCAGCTCAACTACCTTGCCTTGTGAACACTTCTTTTAGAAATTGATTCTACTATGTTGCTTGATACATTGACTCCATAGCCCAATGGTAAACAAACCTGCATATGTCCATCTGAATTAGTAATTCCACCACAAAACCAAACCAAAATCTAAACCCAATAAAATTAACTAGCCTAAAATAACTAAAATTAACAAAGTTAAATCATAAAGAGAGAGCCCTCTCTGAGCATTAAGAAGGCTAGATCCTAAGCTTAAAAGTAGGTTTGCAGTTACCTCGGTGAATTATTTCTTTAACCTTGAGAAATTACTAAGTGATAACAAAAAGTAGCTAAAAGAATAATTCGATATATTTGAGTTATAGTTCAGTTCAGGATTCATTACAGTGAAATATCATCTCCACTATTGGTTGGTTTAACTGATTCTGATTGGGCTGGTGACCCTGATGATCGAAATTCTACTACAGGTTATGTATTCACTCTTGCTTCAGGACCTATTACATGGTATTGTAAGAAAAAAAGCGCCATCTCTCTTTCTTCAACAGAAGCAGAGTATCATGGTGTTTTTGAAGCCAAAAAGGAAGCCATGTGGCTTCGTCAGATCCTATCTAAATTTGGTCTTCATCAGCAGCATCCAACTACACTTTGGTGTGATAATCAGAGTGCCATTCAACTATGAAAAGATCCAATTCAACATCAGTTCATGAAACAGATTGAGCTACAAATACACTTCATCAAAAAGCTCATTCATGATCGTGTTCTTGAAGTGCATTATTGTTCAACCAATGATCAAGTTGGTGATATATTTACAAAGGCTCTCACAGAAGTAAATTTTACCAAAATTTGATCTATGCTTGGATTTCAAGAAATTTATCATTAAGGGGGGAAAGGCTCTAATGCCTCCTTCCTTCTCCTATTGTGTCACCTTTGTAAATCCTTCAATCTTATCCCAATTTGTTCTTAAGGGGGGATCTTAGGATATTCCGACACATAGGAAATAGTTAAGTATAACTTGGTCTAGCATAGAGTTAGGTAAAGTGTGTTTCTTTACTATGTACGTTTGTAACTTATAATTTGACGGTCACGATATGTAGTGATTTTACAGTTCATTCTCTCCTTGGTATTACCGACACTTGATTCATGTCTTAACACCCGATTGGTCCATGATATCTATTTAAAGAGCATGGAGGGTCATTTGTCCGATGACCAATTATGAAAGAAGCTTATGTAAATTTTCTTTCTTTATATTATTAAATTTCCTGATGTGGCCGCATTGGCTCGGGTTGTGGAATATTTTCCTCTTTGAGGGTTTTAACCATGTCAAATATTGGTGTACTGATCTGTGATCTGTTTGTGAGTGGTGAACTTTGATGTTTGATCTACGGAACTTATCTTGTAAATTCCTATGTTCATTTCTCAATAGTAAGCTCCAAGAATGTCAATGCATTCAATCTCATATTCTTCTATGATAATGTGTTTTCAATCAAGAAAGTACCTCTTGATCCTTTCCTTAAGTTCCTTGAATTTATCCAAAAACTTGGATTGTTTCTCCCTTAAGTGAACTCGTTCAACCATGAGTTCTTGGAGTCTACGGTTTCCTTATTGTAGTTATTCATCAAGTTCCTCAAGTTCAACATATTTACCATCGAAATTGTTCAAGTCCATTTGCACATCCACTATATCATCCTTGATGCAGTTCAAGTGCTCCCACTCCTGCACAAGCTCTTCATATTGGTTCCGCCCCTTAACCTTCCAAAAATCTGTCATTTCTTCAAGTTCAACTTGACCCTGACTTGTTGCCTTGCCCCTGCCAAACTATGTCACACTGCAACCAACGACTAATATACAAAGCCCTCTTTCTATAAAACAGGCCTTGAAACCAACTGTCACAGCCCCATGCTAGTGGTGACTTCCAACTACACGTGAGCACGGTGCGACACAGCTTAACTATTGGCCTTGATGTGTGCTACAATATTGCAAATGTGGTGTTGATTGTCATTGATGCCAACCTAGTTCCTTAGGCTGGAGGTGTGTTGGATATGCATGTGTATAAGTGGATGCAGGTGACTTGTGTATGGATGATGTGTAGATCGTCCCTTGTATGTCCACTAGCTTGGACATGATGGCTGAGGTGTATATGGTCCTTAGTTGGATGATGGTGTCCTTGTTTGGATGATGACATGTGCACTAGTTTGGATGCCCTCTCATGATGTTGATGGTATGTTGGTATGTTGCACTAGCTTGGAGGCCTTCCCATGATGATGGTATTCATGATCATGTTGTTGCATATAGAGGTTGAAGCTTGCTACAATATTTAGAGTTGATGATCCTTGTTGATTATGTCTCCTTGGTTTCCATGTCCCCATATTAGATCCCCGATGATGACATGTTATACTTTAAGCTTGGAGAGGATATACATGTGATTATGGATGCTTCAGATGGTTGTGCAGGTTATGGAGGATATCTGACAAGTATGGTAGCTACATACTGATGGCAGAGTTTTTGTGGAGAAGTTTGATGTCCCAATTGTTTACTATGGTGTTTGGATAGAAGTGACAATGCTTCATTGAATTTTATGGGCATATGAGGACAGATCTTAAAATTATGAGACATGGGTTTTTTGCAGAATGGACCAAATTAGCTTTCTAATGAGCATTTTTTTCAAAATTCGGTCTAGATTTAGAGAAATGAAATGTTCTTCAAAGGATCCCATGCTTAGCGCATGGATAGCATCCCGTGGGAGTATTTTTATGTCCCAGTCACTGGAAGAGAAGCCTATGGGAGTGAATATAGGTTCCATTCACATGGACGTAGTGATGTGGGAGCAACTACGACAATTTATTGAGTTTTTCTTTGCATTCCTCGCCTTGTTCAACCTATTTTGGTGTTGTTTCGATGTTATTGATCAAGAATTTTCCGCATATGGTCGAAAAACATTTATGGCCCTCTATAAACTGATCAAGGTTGAAGATATCAAAGGGCTAGTGGATTTAGTGATTGATTTGGTCAAGAAGCCTTCCTCAACCAAATCTGAAGCATGTGAAAGGAGTTGTTGAGTCTTCCATAACCTATAGAATTTACTGAACATCTCAACATAAGATTTTGATAAATAGAGGAATACATTGAGTTCATTTAATTGGCTATTGTGAAAGTGTGAGACTATGTCATTGTGAGGGAATTTTGACTGAGTACATATTGTTTCAACTACTCACATTGTATTGTAGATATATTTTAGAGGTGTGTATGCAGAATTCAGAGGTGAGTTGGGTTGTGGAATGGAGGAGAATTGAGTGTGGTGTGTTTAGATTGTGGTGAGTAGAAGAGAATAAAAAAATCCCTCTCCAGGAAAATGATTAATTTAGTTTTGATGGAAATAATGCTAGATCTATTGGGTTTCTCATGTTGAGCACATTAAGAACCTATTTTGAAAATATATGAAAGGTGGTTCGCCTGGAGGAAGTGAAGGCATGTTGAGGCTTTAGTAGAGAAAATGATTTTTTTATTCATAGTAGGATGATTTTTTTCCATCCAATAGGAGTGGATAGTCCAATGGTGCTTTGGGCAATGATCATTCGTTGTGGGAGCTTCCAGTGGATGGTAGTCCATTGATTCGTGAGAGGAACATATTTCTGAAATGATAGTTCCATCATATTGGAGAGAAGCCATGTCTTCCAGTTATCGGTGTAGCTAATCCATGTAATCATTTTTTTAGAATAATAATAAAAACAATTGAGAAGTGTAGCAGTAACATGGTGGTTTTCTTCCGAAATGGTTTTCGTTGAAAATACATGTTTCCCTATGTGTGCATGCTTCTGTTGATGTTTATGTTGGTTATTATGGTTTCAGTTTATTGTTGCTTAGATATTTTTATGATCTAATGTTGTGCATGTGAATGGATAATTGAAATTGGAAAAATATTTATAATTGGAGAAATTGTTGACAAAGACCATCACTACTGATTCACATGCCCCCCCCCCCCACCCCTCTCAATAGTAAATATATTTTCAACAATTGGTATGAGATCCAATTCTCTTCAGGGAAGATTGACTGCTTGGAGATTAATCATGGATCATGGCCAGAAATAGGAGGATGATGTGTCAAAAGGAAAATAATTTAAGGAAGGAAGAAAATCGATCAATTCCAAAAGAAGCAACAAATTATGAAATTTCAACCAAAGAAGTAGTTTCACAAGGTAATATATTGGAATCATTTTTGAATTATAATTTTGATGATTCTATTGGTTTTTATAGTGATGATGAGAAGATTTTTCTCACATTAAGGTTGAATCTGAATCAACAATAATTGTAATAAAGGAATTAGATGCTGAAGTAGGAAATCTAACCACTGCATGTAAAGATCAGAAAAGACATTTCCAGATTTATGATGAGAAAGAAAATTACCTAAGAGAAGAGATAAATGGATTGAAAATTCAACTGGAGGAGGAAAAGAAGATTGAGGAAGAAATAAGAAAGTAACATAAAAATAAGGAGGAAAAATGTGAGAGATTGGAGGCAGAAGTGATTTCGCTAAGAAATGATTTAGAAAAGAAAACCATTTCCTCATCTATCAAATCAGATTGTAGCATGCACAAAGGAGAAACCATTTTAGTTGCATCCACAAGAATAACCAATGATGGAAATAACAAAATTAGCAAGAAGGAGAGCCATCAACAATGCAAGCAACCTCAAAAGGAATTTAAGGAAGAAAAACTAAATGTGATGCCAAGAAAATCACATAGAAGATCATTTTAACTTTTGGATCATGTGAGATGCTACAATTTCCAGAAACTTAGACATATTGTAGCAAATTGTAGATCCATGCAGCAAGAGGAGCTATGGAATAGAATATACCAGCAAGAAAACTGGAAAGGAAGACAACCCACTTCACAGAGTTCAACCAAAATCAGATATAATGCTCATTTTTATGGTTATTACTACTCATGCAATGATTTTGGCCATAAGGCTATTAACTGTAGGTTGCATGCAATGAGGAGTAAAAGGAGGATCAAAATTTTCAAATATTTTCCTCCATTTCTTGGTCATATACGATGCTACATTTGTGATAATCTTGGCCATATGGCCAAAGATTTTAAGACTCCAAGACACTTAAGGCCACCTAATCAAAGAACATAGATTATGCATAGTATGCCAAACAAGAGGACAGATGTACATCTACGTGCAAAAGAACAAACTTTCAAAGTTTGGAGGAAGAAAGAGCAGAAAGGACTGAAAAGAAGAAGATGAGGCTTGCATGGCCTTAGGGGGAGTTATGGTGCATCTTGTTTTTGCATGTAAAATCATTGATGGTGTTGCCATAGCTAGTGAAGTATATGTGAATATATCTGCTTTTTGAGAAGTTGTTTTTGATGATGCTCATGATTTCATGATGATGGATTTTATTTTTGATATTGATGTTGTCCTTTCTAAGGTGTGATCAGGAGGAGAGATGGCATAAGTTTAGGGGGGAGAACTTTATATTATTCCAATATCTCTATGGCTCCATGATTTATTTGAAGGAGTTGGCATACATTCCATGCTATGTGCTTATTTGGCATAAGGTATTTGCAAGAGCTTGATTTTTGGTTATGCATGGTTTATATGCTAGCTACATTAGTTGACATGAGGATGGTTGGTATTATGCATTTTTGTTTTAATGATATTATGAAAGTGATGGTGACATGGAGATTAATAGATTATGGTGCATGATGCTTATCCTTGTGATGGATGTTTTTCATATTGCTTCTATTGCACATGGTGGTTGGTTGTTGCCCACTTGTCATGGGATCTGTTAGGCCACTTACCCATGTTGTTGATGGTTTTATGTGATGGTATTATTGCTGGAGTTCTTATATATTGTGATGGATAGACACAATTTATGATCTATTATCTAGTGTTGTAGCCTGCATCTTTGTAGGAAAATGGCTTCATGATGTTGATCCATTGGGGTTTAGTGCTTATGAGGATGTTTGTTGATGTGATACATATTGTTGTTGCCATGTTTTTCCATAGAGAACTAATATATTGGGCTGATTGGTCTTCCATGTATGGCTGATTTATTATGTTTCTGATATATGATATTGTTGGGCCAATATGAATTGTTATGGGCTGCTGATTACTACTACTGAGATCTTGATTTATGGCTAGTTATCTGGAGAGACTGCCATATGTTCTCATATGATATGCATTTCTCATATCTTGTTGTCATATAAGGCATATATCATTTATGTCATGTACTTATTTAAGTCAAGCATATAGGTGATCAATAATGTACGACCATTGTAGTGAGTGCATATGACACCATGTATCTGATGCTTTATCTTTTAGTGTCATTTTATTTAGTTTTATACCTCATTGAGGAGCCCTGCATTATGCTCATGAGATCATGAATTATTATTGTAAATCATTTGGTATTTTCCATGAAGTCATGATCCATGGTTGGCATATGTTGTAATATGATTTATGAGAGTTGGTTCAACTATGTATTGGCTATTAGTAGTTTCGGTAGAACCATGTTTTTCATGTATTATTCATGTAAACTTTCATACTTATCATGGAGGGGAAGTCTAGAGTCATGTATGTATTGAGAGAGAGTCATGTGAGTCATGGTTCATCCATATATGGGCGTATTGATGTAATTGTAAAACCATGTATTAATATGTCTTGTAGACATGTAATAAGCCTATGAAGCCATATACTTCCTTGGATATCTTATGGTCACAGTCCTTGGTCCATGTGGAGTAGCTTCTTGCATATGGAAAGGAGGCATTGACATCCATCTACTTCAGTTTACATTCAGCCATGGAGATGCTTCAGTAGGGTATGGTTGGTCATACTGTTGTGACCTGTCATCATGATTTGTTGCTACCATGCCTACATTAGAGAGATTTTGCTGCTAGATAGTTGTTGTTGCTGATGGTATATGTGTTTTATGTTGTTGGGGAGTAATTTTTGGAGAGTAAGTATTTTTTTTTATTCATTTAGAGTTGGCTGGATATTTGATTCTATTGGTAGATCAAATTACATTTCTTCTACTATGATTTGGTGATACGATCTGTTTCTTTCATGGATTATATTGTTGTTTCTTTAGGAGAGAGAGCATGTTTTTTAGTGTTTGTTACCGTTGAGTGAGATTTTAATGTTGCTGCTAGTAGGAGATGTATGTTGCTACTCTATAATGTTTATTATTGGACATATCTTGTGTCCAGGGGGATTTTAGTGCACATATATTCCAAGGGGAGTTTTTTTTTTTTTTTCTCGGTCTTGCACTCCATTGTTCATCACTTGCATATGATTGTGACTGGGTCCCTGTTTTTGTTTATGGAGCCCCTTCAATATAGAGGATTTTATAACATTAAGTATTGACATGTTTAGCCCTTTTCCATTGTTGTAAAAGGGGGAGAATGTGAGGATGTTGATCATATGATTGTTTCAACTGGGGGTTGACATCAATGCTAAAGGCAGAGATTTTTGGCATTTATGTGTGCTGTAGTGTTTCATATGTGTGGTTTATTGTCATTGATGTCAACCTAGTTGCTTTGGATTTGGGTGTGTTGGATATGCATGTGTATAGGAGGATGCAGGTTACTTGTGTATTTATGAGATGATGGTTGAGATGTAAATGGCCCTTGGTTGGATGATGGTGTCCTTGGTTGGATGATGGTGTGTTGCACTAGTTTGGAGGCCCTCTCATGATTTTGATGGTATGTTGGTATGTTGCATTAGCTTGGAGGCCTTCCCATGATGATGGTCTTCATGATCATGCTACTGCATATAAAGTTTGATGGCTGCTACAAGAGTTATAGTTGAGGAGATTTATTGATTAGGCCTCCTTGGTATCCATGTTCCTGGATTAGGTCTCCAATGTGGAGATGTTATACTTTGGGCTTGGAGAGGATCCACATGTGATTGTAGATGCTTCAAATGGTTGTGTAGGTCTTAGAGGATGTATGACATGTATGATAGTTGCATACTAATGGAAGAGTTGTTGTGGAGAAGTTTGACGACCTAGTTGTTTAGTATGGTGTGTGGATAGAAGTCACAATTTTTCAAGGGATTTTATTAGAAAATGAGGATGGATGTAAAAATTATGAGACATTATTTTTCCACAGAACATACCAAATTAGATTTCCAAAGAGTAGTTTTTCAAAATTAGTTCTAGTTTGAGAGAAATGAAAGGTTCTTCGAAGGATCCCCTGCCTAGTCGCATGGAGAGTAGCCTGTGGGAGAAAAATTAGGTCCTAGTCATTGGCAGAGCAGCCTATGGTAGTGACTATAGATTATAGTCACATGGAAGCAAAGTTGTGGGAGAAATTGAGGCATTTTCTGGATTTTTTCTCTGCATTCCTCACGTTGCTCATCCTATTTTGGCGTTATGGAAATTTTATTGATCGGGAATTTTCGGCATATGGTCAGAAAAATTTTGTTGGCCCTTAAGAAGCTCATGAAGGTTGAAGATATCAAAGGGCTAGTGGAGTTAGTGATTTATTTGGTAAATAAAAATTCCTCAAGAAAATATGAAGCATCTGAAAGGAGTTGTTGAGTCTTCCATAACCTGTAACATTTACTGAACATCTCTAAATAGGATTTTGATAAATACATGAAGACATTGAGTTCATTTGGTTGGATATTGTGAGAGTGTGAGACTATGCCATTGTGAGTGAGTAGAGATTGTTGCAGCTACTCACATTGTATTATAGAGATATTTCAGAGGTTTGTATGCAAAATTCATAGGTGATATGGGTTGCAGAATGGAGGAGAATTGAGTGTGGTGGGTTGATATTGTGGTGAGTAGAAGAGAAAAGAAAAATCCATCATCGGGAAAATGATTAATTCAGTTTTGATGGAAATAATGCTAGAGATGTTTGGTTTCTCATGTTGAGTGAATTGAGAACCCAATTTGAAAATATATGAAAGGTGGTTCGCATGGAGGAAGTGAAGGTGTGTTGAGGCTTTAGTAGAGATAGTGATTTGGAGATTCATAGTAGGAAGATTTTTCTCCATCCAATAGGAGTTGGATAGTCCAATAGTGGTTGGGCGAGGATCGTTGGTTATGGGAGCTTCTAGCGGATGGTAGTTGGTAGATCTATGAGAGGAATATATTTCTGAATTGATAGCATCATCATACTGTAGAGAATACAAGTCTTCCAGCTATCAGTGTACCTAATCCATGTAATAATTTGTTCAACAAAATAATGAAAATAATTTAGCAGTGCAACAGCAGTAGGGTTTTCCCCCGAAAGTTTTCCACTTGAAATACTTATGTCCATATGTTAATACGAATCTTTTGTTGAAGTGTATGAAAAAATACCACTTTAGATACGCATAAAAAATAGCCCTAACATCAAATATGGCTGCCAATATCTTCAAATCTATAGTTAGTTTATTAAGACAAGCGCTGCACAAATCCAGATCTATGCATAAAAAGACATTAAGCAGTGAAAATAAATTTTTTCTCCATGCATCCAATAGACAAGACAAGAACAATCTTTTTGAAAGAATTTTTATATTAAGGGCACCTGAGAGGAAAACAAGAAAGGTGTTTCCAATTCTCCTCAATGGGATGGGTTCTTGAAATTCCTCAGCACTTCAGATCTAGAATTTCTCTCTCTTGTTGGTGTAGAAAACCCAGACAAACATAGAACTCAAAGGGAGCTCACAAAGTGAAATAATGGAAAATTTGACAATGATAATGGCTCAAAGTCAGACCAAGAGCATAGATCCAGAGTGATCTAATAGGAAACAAAAGGTGACAAATGAATGGGAAAACCCTTCTATTTATAACAAAATATTGGGTCATTCTAGATCTTGGTGCATGATTAAAATAGTATTAACCAAATCTAGATCCACCTTTAATGGAATATTTTATTATATTTTTTGGAGGGAAAAGGTATTTGACTTGGGTCAAATCCCTTTATTTGTAAATAATAAATAAATAAATTATTTATTTATTATTTTAAGGAAGTGTTTCAATGATAATTAAATAAATAATTATTTATTTAATTATTTATAAATGATTTAGTCATATTTAACAGGAATATTATTTAAATAAGATTTAAATAATTATTCCTAGAAAATAATAAGATAAATAAGGATTTATCTAATTAATTTTCTTGTTTTGGGTTAAATATAACCAGGAATAATAATTAAATTATTGTTTAATTAATTATTCCATGAGGAAAATCAAACAAACATAGATTTGTTTAATATTTCCTTTTGGGGTTTCCTGTTTAGACCATAAACAACCTAATAAATGTGTTTTATTAAGTTATTTTACATAGTGAAAGAAATTTTACTTAAAATTGGTCTTACATGGTGTACTTGGGTCCATATAATGATAATAGGTTAGATGACCAAAAAATGGTGTAACAGATTTCCCCCCAGCGTGTGAGTGTTAGGAGAAAATCGTATGACCGAAGTACGTTGTAAGAATTCAATCACCATACATCAAAAGGGAAGTCAAAGAAAGAAATGTAAGGTATTCTAAAGTGCTAAAGAACTAGACCCTGAGGAGATGACACTTACAGGTGCAACAAGTCTCTTTTTATGAGAGGGTACCTGTGCTAGAGGCGGCGGGGGAGGCATACCTATGCCCTCCAAGACAAAGTACAAAAGAACAGTGCGTCCAGTAAACAAGGTATCGAACTATAAAGTACATGCTGACATAAACATGAGCTAGATAAAAGATATAATGATGAATCCCACATAAATGTTGTGCCTGGGATAACAGCCATGACTTATACAATAATAGCTAAGTACATGAGATACAAATACAACCCAAATGCCCCCTATCAATGGGGAAGGGCTCACAAAATCTGATTGATACATGCAAATCAAAGAGGTGCTGCAAGCAGCTAAGGCCGACATCATCAAATATATGGAGCTGCATCGAAGGTTGCGAGGAAGAGGTCATCCGGGCATGTGGGGGGCTACCTGCAGGGCCACCCCCTCATGAGGGTTGATACATCTCACACACACCCGGGAATCACTGATATCAACTGTTGTATTACTGAACCATCAAGTATACGGATCTTGATCATGCTGAAAGGAGCTAGAGCTAAGAAACAATCAAGTCAAAGGGAAATAATGAGCCCCTTTGCCTGATCCAGGGCACCGAACAAGAGTGGAAGTTGCAACCAAGGTACACTGCCCTCTAGACCTGTCTTCTGGAATGAATGAGCTGATGTCGACAGAAGGAGGTCCGCCGTAGGTGAGGCAATAAGGGATCCTCAACTAAGGCACGAGAGAAAATATTAGAGTGACAAACAGACTGACACTAATGATGATGATGAAGTGGGGGATATTGAGTAGCGAACGGATGACTTCCCTTTTTAGAGCATAAAGGGCATGGATGATGTTGGCAATATGATGCAGAGTGTTGTCCTTGATGGCAACCCACTTGATGAAGATTATGGCAACCGACTTGATGAAGTTGTGCTTGATGCAATACGTCTTGATGATCTTGTTAAATGATGTAAATATGATGTATCTACAGTGAGTACAGAAGGTAATGAAGAAAGGAATTCAGTATGTGCTAGATCTGTGATGAAAAGAGTATGTCTCAATACATACGCGGATTTGTCTAGGAGAAGTCGTGTATGCACGCGGGAAATAACGTTCCAAGTCGCGTATGGGCAAAAGCGCTCAAAAAGTGCAAAACCAGGGGTAACCACCATGGTATTGACCCATTGTATTGGGTAATGTTTCGTCTAAATGACCCCGTCCAGGAATACCATCGGAATTAATGTGGTTTTGGCTCATGGTATTGAAAAAGGGTAAAACTATATAAAGAGATGAAATTCATTATGCAAATCATGAGTGTGGGTGCAAGATGTCTGAGCTTGAATGAATACTTCTCTCTGAAGTATATCTGAATGAAAAGGGTTACAGTTGAATGATAGATCTGAATGTATGATGCACCAATGAAGAAAATTATGAAGAAGGGAATCTAGATCTGAAATGTATTCGTATCTTCTAGATCTGTTTGTGGAATGATTAGATCTGAAATGAGGCGAACATCTGTCTGAAGTAAAGGGTTAAATCTATGTGATGTATCTGTTCTGAAGAATTGCAATGACCTAAATGTCTGAAGAACCATACGCTAGTTTGCCGCAGAGGAAGCGCGTATATACACGGCTTAACTGAAGATAAAGCACGTATGCGCAGTGAACTTAGCTCCGTAATATGTACAGAAATATACGCGGGTTGGTATGGTAAAAGACGCGTATATACGTGGGATCAGTGAAAGAAAAGCGTGTATGAAAAGCTAGGGTTGCTGAAGTCTGAAGTATAAAATGTCTGATCTGTTCTGATGTGTTACTGCTATCTGATGATGATAAATTCTTTTGATCTGGGTTGTCTGAATTAGCTTAAATGTGTGGAGTGGGTTCAGTCTGAAAATATGATGAAACAAGGCCTGCAAGTTGTGCTCTATTGAATTTGTTTGGATCTAGTGTGAAAATTGATGAAATGTGGTCCATGGTGGAGCTGAGGGTTGTAGCTCCCTTCCAGGAGAGGCTGGTAAATGAGAGCAGGGGGTCGTAGCTCCCTTCTAGGAGAGGCTGGTAAACGAGCGCAGGTGGGTGCCTGCGTGCTGGTAGGAGGCTGCGCCAGCACATATGTTGTAAGATGTTTTCTTTATAATAAAATATTGAAGGCTGAGCAACGGCAGTGGTGGTTTTCTCCCGACTTGGGTTTCCACCTAAAAATCCTGGTGTTCATGTGTGATGCTTATGTGTGATGACTTATTCTGTTCTTACTGCACATGTTTATTGTTTATTGAACATATGATGAATGAATGATGGAATGATATAAGTGTAGAACTAATGGCATAATTAGATCTCTGTGTATACGCGAGTTTCATAAAGGGTATCTGCGTATATACGCAAGTATGTATCAGGAAAGTAGCGTATGGGTTTTAGAAATAAGAAAAAGTGAAAATTTTTTAGTATGCCCTAAATACTGATTCACCCCCCCTCTCAGTATTTTTCCCAACAATTGGTATCAGAGCAGGTTCTTCTGTAGAAGCCTAATCGCTTGAAGGAGATCCGTCGCAATGGGAAGTCATGAAGGAGTAATGTCTCTAAAGCCACCACTATTTAGTGGAAGCAATCTGATATTCTGGAAGGTACGAACAAAAGCATATCTGCAAAGTCTTGGTGTAGAAGTATGGGCAATCGTGGAAGAAGGCTATCAATATCCGGCAAGTATTCCTACTGATGCGGCTGAAAGGAAGAAGTATGAAATCAATGCCAAAGCAGTGAATGTCTTATTAGGAAGCATGTCTGAACCATAAGTTGCTAAGGTGATGCAGCTAAATTCAACAAAAGAAATATGGGACAAAGTAATTCTGAGCTATGAAGGAGATACAAAGGTAAAAAGTGAAAAACTCCAAACTCTCATAATTGAATATAAAAATTTAAGGATGCATAGTGATGAAAGTATTGCCAGTTTCTTTTTACGTCTTGATGATATTGTAAATTGAATGAGAAATTTGGGTGAAACCATGGCCGATACTACTCTGGTGGAAAAAGTCTTAAGATCTTTGACTTCAAAATTTGACTCTAAAGTTTCAGCTATTGAAGAAAGGCAAGATCTGCAAACTCTTACTGTTGTTCAATTACATGGTATCCTGACTGCTTTTGAAATGAGACAAGGAGGTCCTTCTCAAATCAAAGAAGCTTCTTTTAAGGTGTCTGCAAAAGGAAAAGAAAAGGAAGTTGTCAAGGAATCCAGCTATATATCTGAAGAAGAAGAAGAAGCAAATTTTGTGAGAAGACTCCAACTAGGAACCGGAAGATTCAAAGGTAAGCTTCCGTTCAAATGTTTTGATTGTGGAAGATTTGGTCATTATGCTGCAAAATGTCCTTATAAAGAAACATCTGCTAAAGGGAAAGAAGTAGCAAGACGGAATAAAAATCGATCCAGTGCAAGAAAAAGTTACTATATTAATGAAGACAGTGATGGGGTATCTGATAGTGAGCAAGAATGTGAACAAGATATTACACTGCTCATGGAAAAAGAATCTAGAGAAGAAAAGGATACTTTTGAGGATGCTCTAGAAGACAATGATTTTCTTGAAGAAAACAATCAACTCAAAGTAAGCCTAGAAGAAAAGAACATAATCATAGAGAATTTTGAAAATCAACTTGAAGCAAAAGAAAAACGCATTGAGGAATTGGAGTGTGAAGTAGTAAGTCTAAGAAAAGATAATGAGAAAGTGAAATATC
Source organism: Pinus albicaulis (assembly GCA_034641835.2). Taxonomy (NCBI): domain Eukaryota; kingdom Viridiplantae; phylum Streptophyta; class Pinopsida; order Pinales; family Pinaceae; genus Pinus; species Pinus albicaulis. The sequence goes on from CM076577.1 coordinate 1,217,092,207, forward strand.
TCAATCTTAGATTTGCTAAAGGTTCAGAAACCTTAGATGAGATTATCAAGGTACAACGGTATCCTCTTATAAAAACAGGTCTTGGATATACTGGGGAATATTCCCAGACTTCAGCACCAAATTATCTGAAAGAAGCCACAGCTGGTTCACTACATTCAACCACTCAGCAAGGGAACAAAGGATCTTTATAGGTAAATCATGATCATCTCAATTCAAGGAACATTAACAGGGAGATCTTTCAAAGAAGCTACAACCAACAGGTAAATTCAAATAGAAGATTTCATGATCGCAGAAATTTCTACTTCACAATGTTTCTCATGTCACAATTTTGGTCATAAAGCTGTTCAATGTGTTGCATATAAAACCATCATTACAAGAGAAGCAAGAAAAAAAAGGATGAATATTGAACCAAAGAAAAGCACCTATAACAACTTTTATCCTCTTCAAAACGAAGTTGAATGTACTTATTGCAATAACTTTGGTCATGAAGAATCTGAATGCAGGAGCAAGGTTCAGCCAAAAGAACATGTTCCCTCAAGCTCTAAAGTGTGGAAAAAGAAATAAATACCGGTTGAAAATTGTGGGATAGCATTATTTGCAGAAGGTGAAGAAAATCAATGGTACATTGATAGTGGGTGCTCAAGACACATGACAGGTGACAAAAGCAAACTTCTTGCATATAATGCTCTAGAAAAGGAAAAGAAAGTTACCTTTGGAAATGATACTCTTGTTGTAATTAAAGGAAAAGGATCAGTGTTTCTAAAAGAAAAGGTGAAGGCTAATGATGTCATGTATGTGGATGGATTAAGGCATAACCTGTTAAGTGTAAGTCAAATGTGTGATCAAGGAACAGAATTTGTCTTTAGTTCAAAAGAATGTGTGGTTCGTGATCTTGATACAGGTAAAACTATTATAAAAGGAAAAAGAACTCCAAGCAACCTGTATGTATTGAAGAACTGCAAAGATCAATGTTACTTGAGCAAATCTTCAGAAAATTGGCTATGGCATAGAAGGCTGGGGCATCTGAGCTTCTCTCAAATCAACAAAGCAAGCAAACTTCAAGCTGTTCGTGGTCTTCCCAATATTACTCTACCAGAGAGTATCATATGCAAATCTTGCCAATTCGGTAAGCAGACCAGAGTACAATTTAATGCCAAAGAAGGATCATCAAGTAAGCCTCTTGAACTCATTCATATCGACATATGTGGACCTATGAGGAAAAAGTCACCACGTGGGGAAGAATACTATATCTTATTTATTGATGATTACTCTAGAATGTGTTGGATCGGGTTCATTAAACACAAAGATGAAGCATTTGAAAAATTTCAGATCTTCAAAGCACTGGCTGAAAATGAATTGGATCTAAAAATCAAGTGTCTTAGATCTGATCGAGGAGGAGAATATACACCAAATGAATTCCTTGAATTTTGTGAACAACATGGCATAAAAAGACAGTTCTTTGTAGTTGGCACTCCACAACAAAATGGCGTATCAGAAAGAATGAATAGAACAATTCAACAAATGGCTAGAGCTATGCTTGATGATTCTGGAACACCTGACACTTTCTGGGGAGAAGCAGCACATACAGCAGCAAACATTCTCAACAAGGCACATGTTTGGGTAAATAGTAATAAAACTCCATATGAACTCTGGTATGGTAATTCTCCCTCTGTAAAGCATTTTAGAGTTTTTGGGAGCAAATACTTTATCAAAAATAATGATGAAAAGCTTGGAAAATTTGAACCTAGATCAGATGAAGGGATATTTCTTGGTTACTCATCTACAAGCAAAGCATACAAATGTTACAATAAAAGGCTTCGAAAGATTGTTGAATGTATTGATGTTGTTATTGATGAGTCTCCTACAGCTCCTAAAGAAGAAAAACAAACAACAAAAGAAGATGATGGTGACTTATGTCCTTCTACATCAAATAGAAATGATATAGACAGTGGATCCAATGAAGAACTTGAAGATGATCTATCTGAAAAAGCTCCATCCAGATATGTTCAAAAGAATCATCCTGAATCTCAAATTTTGGGAGATAAGGAATCAGGTGTACGAACAAGGAGAACTATTGTAGGATATTCTAGTCATCCGGCACTTCTATCCACAATTGAACCACACAATGTCAATCAAGCTAGAAAATATGAATGTTGGAAGCAAGCCATGAATGAAGAGCTTGATCAAATTGAAAAGAATGACACTTGGGAATTGGTACCAAGACCACATGATAAAAATGTCATTGGAACTAAATGGATTTTCAAGAACAAGTTAAATGAGAATGGAGATGTTGTAAGAAACAAAGCTAGACTGGTTTGCAAAGGGTATACTCAACAAGAAGGTATAGACTTTGAAGAAACTTTTGCTCCTGTAGCTAGACTTGAAGCCATAAGAATGTTTCTTGCTTTTCAAGTTATCAACAAATCAAAGTTTATCAAATGGATGTTAAATCTGCTTTTCTTAATGGTGATCTAGAAGAAGAAGTATATATAGAACAACCGGAAGGATTCATTTTGGGAAATGATGAAAATCTTGTTTGTAGACTTAAAAAGGCTCTATATGGTCTCAAACAAGCTCCAAGGGCATGGTATTATCGTCTTGACAAATATCTTCAGCAACAAGGATTTTCAAAGGGGTCTGCTGATAGCAACTTATATACAAAAGTTGAAAATGATAAACTATTGATTGTGGTTGTATATGTTGATGATATCATTTTTGGGAGTAACGAAGAATCTATGAGTCAAAAATTTGCTTCTGTCATGCAGCAAGAATTTGAAATGTCCTTACTTTGGGAACTAACATTCTTTCTTGGCTTGCAAGTGCATCAAACTACAGATGGTATATTCCTATCACAAGCAAAATATCTTAAGAAAATTCTGAAGAAGTATGGCATGGAAGAATGCAAACCTGTAAGTACACCAATGATAACCGAATGCAATCTCAGTTCTCATGATGAGTCTCCCACGGTGAATCAACCAGAATACAAATCAATGATAGGAAGTCTACTTTATCTCACTGGGACTAGACCAGACATTATGCATGCAGTTGGGATTGTTGAACGATTCCAAGCTAATCCAAAAGAGTCTCACCTTCAGGCTATCAAAAGAATATTCAAATATCTACAAGGAACTCAAGACTTTGGATTATGGTATCCAAAGAATGCTGATCTTACTCTTCATGCTTACAATGATGCAGACTGGGCTGGAAATGTTGATGATCGGAAAAGCACTAGTGGTGGTGCATTCTATATGGGACCCCGATTAGTATCTTGGCTCAGCAAGAAGAAAAATTCTATTGCATTATCTACAGCAGAAGTAGAATATGTGGTTGTTGCATCTTGTTGCACTCAACTCCTTTGGATGATGCAAACCTTGCAAGATTTTCAAATCAAATGTACACCTCCTATCTCCATTAGGTGTGATAATACAAGTGCCATCAGTATCTCAAAGAATCCTGTTATGCATTCAAAGACCAAACATATTCCCATCAAGTACCACTTCTTACGTGAACAAGTGCTTGAACAAAAGGTGAAGTTGGAGTATGTTCCCTCCAAAGAACAAGTTGCTGAGATCTTTACCAAACCTCTGCCCAGGGAAGCATTCGAGTATCTAAGACAAAAGCTAGGAGTAGTCTCTGCCAGTCAGAAGAACAAATCTGCTTAATTTCAGAAGATTAAATTGGATACGCAAGTTTCTTGAAACACAGTCGCATATATACGCGAGTATTTTCACAGAAATCCGCGTATGGACAATTGCTGACAATTTTGGTTAGGGTCAGCATTTTTTTCAGTTCTGTTTTGATTATTTTGGTTATATGTATTTATGACAGAACATTTGATATGAAGAAGACAGGTATAGGAAGGACAAGTTCAGGGGGAGATGAAGGAATGTGAAAATTTCTATGCTTCACTTTCCATACGCGAGTTAGATGAACAAAAGTCGTGTATACACGCGAGTTCCAGCAGACACAGTCGCGTATGCATTAATGATAAGAAAATTGGGATGACAGCTGAAGATCAGGAGCAAAGGTTCAGGGGGAGCATCAGTCTGACTACTAATGAGTGTACTGTTAGCATTATTCTGGTTATACTCATGCTAATGAAATGATACATGGTTTCTTATGTTGAAGATTATGGATGAGTCCTGTTTGCCTGTTGATAAAGAGTATTCGTTGCTGAGATGAAAGTCTTATAATTCAGAGATAAGGACAGATCATGCAGAGATTGTTGCCGATGACTTGCTGTTGAAGGTGTTCAGGTTGCACAAGCTAAGGAGGAGCCTTGGTCATATGGAAAGGATGTTTGGATGCACATTTTCAGGGGGAGCCCTAGCCTTGCTGAGTATAATGCATTGTTGGTATTATGATGGTTCTGATAGATGATCTCTCTTGAGGTCTTTCTGGTTTTGGTCATGAAAAGTCATATTTGTAATTTGATGAAAAGATCATGTTGAGACCTATGGTGTAAAATTGTAATATTCAGTCATGTAAGGACTTGTTCATTTTGTAAACCCACTTTGTTGGGTAGTTGAGTCAAAATCTGTAAACCCACTTGGTTGGGTAGCTGAGTCACAATGTGTAAACCCGCTTGGTTGGGTACTTGAGTCTCTTATGTAAATTCACTTGGTTGGATCTTTGATGTATGTATGAGTCTTTGGTGATAGGAACTTCATAGAGTCATGTACTTCATTGAAAAATATGTTTTATGATTCCGCATGAGCTCAGGGGGAGCTTGGTCACTTCAGTATCCATCAGATCTGCAGAACGATTCCTTCTACATGAGGAGAAAAACCTTGTGTTGGTTTTGATCCGCCTTTTGCCCTCGATGTCAAAGGGGGAGAGTGACATGGTGTTTGATTAAAGGAATCGAATGGTGTCAAAGAATGGGGAGAGTGACATGGTGTCATTGTATTTTTAATGTATCTATCTATTGTAGTGATCAAACACCATTGTGGTTGCCATCAAGTCCAAAGGGGGAGATTGTTGGCAATATGATGCAGAGTGTTGTCCTTGATGGCAACCCACTTGATGAAGATGATGGCAACCTACTTGATGACGTTGTGCTTGATGGAATACGTCCTGATGATCTTGTTAAATGATGTAAATCTAATGTATCTACAGTGAGTACAGAAGGTAATGAAGAAAGGAATTCAGTATGTGCTAGATCTATGATGAAAAGAGTATGTCTCAATACATACGCGGATTTGTCTAGGAGAAGTCACGTATGCACGCGGGAAATAACGTTCCAAGTCGCGTATGGGAAAAAGCGCTCAAAAAGTGCAAAACCAGGGGTAACCACCATGGTATTGACCCATTGTATTGGGTAATGTTTTGTCTAAATGACCCCGTCCAGGAATACCATCGGAAGTAATGTGGTTTTGGCTCATGGTATTGAAAAAGGGTAAACCTATATAAAGAGATGAAATTCATTATGCAAATCATGAGTGTGGGTGCAAGATGTCTGAGCTTGAATGAATACTTCTCTCTGAAGTATATATGAATGAAAAGGGTTACAGTTGAATGATAGATCTGAATGTATGATGCACCAATGAAGAAAATGATGAAGAAGGGAATCTAGATCTGAAATGTAATCGTATCTTCTAGATCTGTTTGTGGAATGATTAGATCTGAAATGAGGCGAACATCTGTCTGAAGTAAAGGGTTAAATCTGTGTGATGTATCTGTTCTGAATAATTGCAATGACCTAAATGTCTGAAGAACCATACGATAGTTCGCCGCAGAGGAAGCGCGTATATACGTGGCTTAACTGAAGATAAAGCGCGTATGCGCAGTGAAATTAGCTCTGTAATATGTATAGAAATATACGCGGGTTGGTATGGTAAAAGACACGTATATACGTGGGATCAGTGAAAGAAAAGCGCGTATGAAAAGCTAGGGTTGCTGAAGTCTGAAGTATAAAATGTTTGATCTGTTCTTCTGTGTTACTACTATCTGATGATGATAAATTCTTTTGATCTGGGTTGTCTGAATTAGCTTAAATGTGTGGAGTGGGTTCAGTCTGAAAATATGATGAAACAAGGCCTGCAAGTTGTGCTCTATTGAAGTTGTTTGGATCCAGTGTGAAAATTGATGAAACGTGGTCCATGGTGGAGCTGAGGGTTGTAGCCTTCAGTCAGGGGGTTGTAGCTCCCTTCCAGGAGAGGCTGGTAAACGAGAGCAGGGGGTCGTAGCTCCCTTCCAGGAGAGGCTGGTAAACGAGCACAGGTGGGTGCCTGCGTGCTGGTAGGAGGCTACGCCAACACATATGTTGTAAGATGTTTTCTTTATAATAAAATATTGAAGGCTGAGCAACGGCAGCGGTGGTTTTCTCCCGACTTGGGTTTCCACCTAAAAAGCCTGGTGTTCATGTGTGATGCTTATGTGTGATGGTTTATTCTGTTCTTACTGCACATGTTTACTGTTTATTGAACATATGATGAATGAATGATGGAATGATATAAGTGTAGAACTAATGGCATAATTAGATCTCTGTGTATACGCGAGTTTCATAAAGGGTATCCGCGTATATACACTAGTATGTATCAGGAAAGTAGTGTATGGGTTTTAGAAATAAGAAAAAGTGAAAAGTTTTGAGTATGCCCTAAATACTTATTCACCCCCCCTCTCAGTATTTTACACAACAGATGACTTGGCAGTGACTGATATGATATCATGAGGGATAGGGGATAGTGGGGCTGAAGGCCATAATGTGTGACACAAGAGAGGAACCAAGCAATGAAGGATGGAGGACTATGATGGGATACAAAGGGACTCGGGATAGACTCCATGAATGTGATGATAACTCAACTCAGATGCTCTAAACAAGGGTGACGCAATGGTGCTGCCACATAGTAAACGTCCAAATGGGGGACCACAAAAACATGAGTACAAGGGGGTATCTTATGTGAAAAATCGACATGAACAAGGACAAGTAAGGAGGCAAAGTGGTGCCCCAAGTACAAGTGTTGTAAGTAAGGAAATTCAATTTGGAGGAGAGGTGAATAGACCCTTCGTGGACAAAATGTGTCTTGGTGAAGTATTGAATAACAAAAAACTAACAGATACCCATTTGAGTGCTCGGTGAGAGCTTTCCAATGGTGCAGACATTTTGTCAAACAGGGCTACGGTTTGGTCACAGCGGTCGAAAGAAAAATCAGGGGTTTCTCTTCTAATAAGGCATTTTCCCTCCAAATGCATTCATTTGCTTGTGTAGCTTTGGTGAATGTAGAGAGGATAGAAGGCCCTAAATCTTGCGGCGATCATAGCAGACAAACCGACCGTTGGAATTGAGATCCGTTAGCTGCAAGTAAGAAACCTAATCCTCCTCTTTATTTTTGATGGATTGAAAGTTCATATTAGGGTCCAAAATCTCAGGAACATCCCCTCCCTCATCTTCACAGCTGGGTCGCACTATTTGGGCCAAAAAATGCCACCTAGAAAGCAGATTTTGGCCTAAAAAGTGCGACTTGTCCCAGGATTTGGCCAAAAACTGCGACCTGTCAGATGGAGGTGATTTCAGTGCTATTGTGGGTTGAGAGTTGTGTTTTTTGTAAGTGAATATAGTTTTTCCTATCTGTATACTGAAAAATATGATGTTTTTTGTGCAGATATGGTAGATATACAGATCAACTGGAGAGAGAGAGACCTGGGTACATTATTGTCGGAAATCCAAGCGGATCAGGGTGTCCATCGTGCATTGGCGAGGTTTGGGGTTCTGAAATATGTGGAGAACCCTCTGATGAGAGCTGGGGAGCCCTTGTTGGCCCGAATTGTCAGTTATTGGGATCTAGATCATGAGGTCTTTATAGTGCAGGGGCACAGGATCAATTTGACAGTCCAGGATCTGTATTTCTTCACTACTACATTTGACGGAAATTCTGACACTTGGTTCCGACGCTTTTGACCAAATGTCGGAAATTTCCCCAATTTTTTTCCATCCCGCCCGAAACCATCGCTATACCAACGTTTATAGAAAAGTGTCGCAATACCGACACTTAGAAGAGTGTCGCCATTGCGACGTTTGGAGGAAGACGTCGCACTGGCGACACTATGGCCCAACGCGTCGCTATTGCGATGAGTGCAAGTGTGACACAATGTCTAAGTGTCGTAATTGCGACGTTTGGAGGCCTTCGTTGCAATAGTGATGCCTTTTCTATCGTCGGTATAACGACACTTATATGTGCGCTAAATAAAAATACGAAACTTATATGCACGCTACATAAAAATGATTTTATTGTTTCATATCCGTCGCAATAGCTACATTAACGTCTGATATCACGCGCGCATCCGCCCTCCGCTCTTGCAAAACAACATTCGCCCTCAACTCTTGCAAAACAAAATTTTCCCTCAGCATTCGTCCTCAGCGTTCGCCCTCAGCTCTTGTAGAATAGCATTCACCCTCAGCTCTTGTAAAATGGTAAGTTCTTACTGCAAGCCCTTCCTCCTATAGTAGGGTTGACTCTATTTGGGTTTTTTTGGTCAATTCCATCGGATTGTGTTAGGCTGTAGGGTTCTCTCTAGATGTCAAGAATCAAGATTCAATACCCTCTATTATCTTCATCACCCAATACAATATTTAAATTTTTCCCAAAGAAACACTTATTAATTTGGCAGCCATTATTTCTCCCTGCTTTAAAAACCCTACATTTAAATGAAAACAAGCATTGCATTTCAACTACAAAAATATATTAGTGTTCAAATGTGCATGTGTGCTACATTAACGTCTGATATCACGCGCGCATTCGCCCTCCGCTCTTGAACGACGTGCCGCCCTGGTATTCACCCTCGACGACGCGCGGGCTCTTGCCGAACGACGTCGCCCTCGACGTTCACCACGGGCTCTTGCGGAGGCATCATTCGCCACAGGTTCGCCCTCGGCTCTTGCGGGGCAACGGTAGCCCTCGGCTCTTGCGAACGACGTTGGCCCTCGGCTCTTTGCGAACGACGCATTGGCCCTCGGCTCTTGCGAACGGCCGGTAGCCTACGGCTCTTGCAAAATGGTAAGTTCTTACTACGGAGGGCCCTTCCTCTATGGAGGGGTTGACCCTACAGCCTAACCAAATAGCTCCACTTGAGAAAACTTTTCATAATCTTGGGGCTGGATATACTGCAGAGCAAACAATTGTAGTTATCATTCGTGCTCCAATATATTAGTATACTTTTTACATTGAACTGAAGAAAGGGAAACAAGAAAATGCTAGCCATCATACAATGCTTTGACATAAGAGTTTTGAGTGACATACTTGAAAAAATAACTCATCGACTGATATTTATAATCATTTGAGTTATTCAAGTTAAACACAATGTCAAGAATCAAGATTCAATACCCTCTATTATCTTCATCACCCAATACAAGATTTAAATTTTTCCCAAAGAAACGCTTATTAAATTGGCGGCCATTATTTCTCCCTGCTTTAAAAACCCTACATTTAAATGAAAACAAGCATTGCATTTCAACTACAAAAATCTATTAGTGTTCAAATGTACATGTGTGCATTACTTGTGTAGGGTATTCCTTTTCCACTTTCACATTATCCAAGAATGTGTGTAGTATAGTTCATATTTTTTGTGATTTAGATTATCTTGAAAAAGGAAAGGTAAATTATTTCCCATGGAAAAAGAAGGTTTTCCTTTTGTACTACTGGAAATAGTACAAAAAAGTTCCATTTCTACCCGAAACTCCTATGAAATAGGAACCAAATAAAGGCTATGTCCTCAATGGACATCATTTGGCTTTGAAAATGGCCATTACACCGTGTTGTTTCTTATATTACAACACAATAGTTTCTTAGGTCATTTCTTGTTTCTTGAGATGAAAAACAACCAAAGAAATCGTGAAGATCCTTTTAAGAAATAAATGACCATTTCTCAATCATATCTCAACTATTTTTTATTTTATTCAGTGGTTACTTACTTTGAGAGAAATTTGACACTTTTATAAGGAATATAACATAAAAACACAAAATGGGAAGGAATTGATGATGTAGATTACCTTTAGTTGTTGTCAATTAAGAATTGATAATACACGATGCATGTTCTGTACTACAAACTATATTCCTTCCTAGAGTTAGGACACAGAGTATTGAATCAAAGTTGTAATTTCTAACTTCTTGTATTGGTTCATCAGTCTTGAAATTCAGACATTGCATGTCTTCATTGCTTCATGTTTGAATAATTTGCATCATATCGTACAATAGGAAACTAGGAATTATGATTATTATTACTTTATGGATCTGTTAAGTTACTTTTAAGTTTGCATGGTTTAGTGTGAAATTATTCTAGTCCCCAAACACATATAATCAAGGAATTATAATGTGATTTCAAACATTAAATATCAACAAAATCATTTAAATGATATTGAAAGGAAAAAGGTGATGGAAGATAGAAAGTGCCTTACTTAAATGCTCTAAGGATTTTTCAATAGTTGCTCCAAAAGCTTCACTTCAAGGCCCTTCAAGATCGTCTCCAACAATGCTATACCATCGGCTTCAACAATGTTGCTCCAAAAATGTCCTCAAGGTCTTCACAACAAGTTTACTAGAAGTTGCTCCAACAATATATTCAATAAGGTCTTCATTGTCAACTCGTCTCTTGTTTCGGTGCCTTAATGTGCAATGACATGTTTCCAGGACTGAATTCAATGCAAGGCATATTTGAAACTCTAACTCTGCCATCCAGTGTCTTATTAGAAATTATTTTAGTTTTCATTTTGTGTTTTTAAGTTAGATATTGTTTTCAAGTTGTTACATTTATAATTTTAGTGCAATGTGGTAGACTGATGAGAGCAGTATAGGAACAACCCAGAGACGGGATGATCGCGGAAAGAGGCCAGCGGAAGAACATGTAAAGTGCCAGCATTGCTCTATCTTCAGGTATTTTAGTTATTTACATAATTGAAATAATATTAATTTTGTTCAAATATGCAGACACCTAGCCATGGTACGCCTGATGATTCCCTCTTTGAAGAAGAGCTTTCTTCATCCCTATCTCCAGTGTTCTTGTTGCGAAAAAAGGCACGAGATGCAAGGTTGGAATTTAATACTTTGATAGACGCGCCTCAAACACCTGAAACAGAAGTGAGGATAAAAAAACTTATGAGCCAGCTAGAAACATATCAGGTAATAATAAAAAGTCAAAAGGATATTTTTTTTGTTCTGCATGAGATGAATTGTGATAGTTTGATTTTTAATTTTTACATTGACTAAACTAACAAAAAGTTCTTTTGTATGTAGCATTTACTGGCACTTGCTGAAACCGGTGTTGGTGGTAGTAGGACACAAGGGCAAGAGATTGCCCAACAACCCTCTTGTACACCTTCTACTCCTTTAGGTGCCAGGCAAGAAACACACCCTGCCCAAGCAGACACCCAGCCAACCGCTGAACGTGTTGGCAATGATGAGGCTGATATAGCCAACTACATTATTGCGTTTCCTGGAGCTACACGTGTCAGCTCCACAGGGACCATTAATGGCACATTGTTGGTGAACGATGAAGGTGTCCCTATAAAGCATGTACAACTCCCAGGTAAATTTTAATATTTTAACTATTTCATGTACTTTATCTAAAACATATTTATCACGATTTTTATTTTTAAATTAATGATAATATCTTCTTCTTCTTCTTCTTCTTTTTTTTTTTTTTCCTGTGCAGGAAACAATGAGTTCTACATGTATCTGGAGAGCCATGCGTTGGTAATTTTTGGCCCAACCATACGCACAGGGTGGAATTCCCAGAGTTCCAACCTGAAAAAAGAACTTCTAGATTATCTAGAAACCCTTTTTGGGGTCGGCATATTTGACAGAACAGCGGTGGCTCGGGTAGCCGACAAATATTTGAAATATACCAGGGACACCTATAGGACACAATTGCAATTTAACCCTAGATATGAGCATCCTCTCACAGTTCCAGAGAGTGAGTGGAGAGCACTCATCCATGACGGAAAAGAGAAAAGGGCAAAGAAAGAAGGAAAAATGCCAACTGGACCCGCAAGGTAAATTACAACTTTAATTCAATAGCTTTGATTTTCTCTATGTCTAAAATAAAAGTGTGCTACGTCATATCTAAATTTAATATTTTGATGCTAGGTTGCCTGACACCTCAAAGGAAACCAAAGCTAGGATTGAAAAAAAGGGCCATCACAAGCTAGGCCAGGGTGGCTACTTGAAATTGGCCGCAAGAATTGTAATTAAGTAGCTAAACATATTATAATTAATTGTATCGCCTTCCAACGTTTTTGTAATCCTATCAAATATGATTAAAAATACACAGACATATGTAATGTAGGGTGATGACTTCGGAACAGAAACAACAGAGGAAGATAATAATATCGCTTTCCATTTCGGCTATCAAGCCGTAGTTGAACGTCGCATAAGCTTGGGGCAGGTCCCAAGATCCAGAATGCCTGATAAGGTAAAACATTAACCTTTCAATATGTTTGTTTTCATCCATAAATTTAATGTCTGAAAACTTTGTTTAAATCAGGGGAGCAACACTACCAACGACGCAAATAACCCAGTTTTAGAGCCAAATGTAGATGATCTTCACGTGCAACCTAATCATTGTAGTAGGGACCAGGCCGACAATGCTACTATCAGTGAGGGCCGTGATGGTAATTAATTTCCACTTATAATTTTTTCTAATTATACCTTGACGGTTGTCCTTATAACGTTTTTTTTTTAAATGACAGATAATGTTTCCCTTGAGGATCTTACCGCCAAAGAGGAAGATAGGGCAACAGTCCCAACGGCGACAACTGGTGCACCAGGTAAATAATCTCATTGCAATTTTTTTTATTAATATTACCGAACTAGTTCAATGATATTTAAAAACTGACAATTAAAATTTAATATTATTTGTTTTTGTAGGCGATGCCCCGTCACTGGATGAGACCAGACATCGTGAATAAGCAACTAGGTCAGCGGCGACAACTGGTGCACCAGGTAAATAATCTCATTGTAATTTTTTTTTATTAATATTACCGAACTAGTTCAATGATATTTAAAAACTGACAATTAAAATTTAATATTATCTGTTTTTGTAGGCGATGCCCCATCACTGGATGAGACCAGACATCGTGACTACACAACTAGGTCAGCGGTGACAACAGGTGCACCAGGTAAATAATCTCATTGCAATTTTTTTTATTAATATTACCGAACTAGTTCAATGATATTTAAAAGCTGACAATTAAAATTTAATATTATCTGTTTTTGTAGGCGATGCCCCGTCACTGGATGAGACCAGACATCGTGACAACACAACTAGGTCAGCGGTGACAACTGGTGCACCAGGTAAATAATCTCATTGCAATTTTTTTTATTAATATTACTAAACTAGTTCAATGATATTTAAAAACTGACAATTAAAATTTAATATTATCTGTTTTTGTAGGCGATGCCCCGTCACTGGATGAGACCAGACATCGTGACTACGCAACTAGGTCAATGGCGACAACTGGTGCACCAGGTAAATAATCTCATTGAATTTTTTTTATTAATATTACCGAACTAGTTCAATGATATTTAAAAACTGACAATTAAAATTTAATATTATCTGTTTTTGTAGGCGATGCCCAGTCACTGGATGAGACCAGACATTGTGACTACACAACTAGGTCAGCAGTGCGGGTCGAAAGGCACGAAACAGGAGCAGAGCATGATGATATTGATGATGTAATTAGGAGCTTTAAAAATAGGAAGAAGAAAAATAAAATTCGATAATGTAAAATATTGTATTATTATAAGACAAACGTTACCAATGACCATACTTGGAACGTTTTTTGCGTTATATAAAAAACTCATTTATCATACTATTTTTATGTCAAGAATTAATTGCAATGTTTCCTTGCGTACTTTTTGTTGAATTGTTTTTTATTAGTTATTGAATATTTTTTTTATGCTCATGAAAGTAAAAAATGAAATATAGATTGGGTATTGGGGAATTGAGAGTGATGTGAGGGGGGGGAGGGGCCATAAGAGCTTCCACCTTCACGTGGTTGGCCCTGTTTAGTAGAAAATAATTTATTGGAGCGATTTAATCTTGGAGCAAACCTCCCTTGATCCAGCGTAGCAACAAAAAAGTCACTGTTGACTTAGTTGCTACTCTTTCAGATCATGGGAGGCTTGTTCCAAGTTCATGCGACTCCAATAAATTGTTCTTGAAACGAAGAGGAGCTTATTCGGGTATGTTTTGACATTTTCAACATATGTTCTAACATTATCATAAGAATTCATCTTAGAGTAAAAAATACTACATCAATTACTTGTATTTATTGTATAGATAATGATGGATTTTGATTGACTTGGAAGTGCAGGTACAAATCCTCTTGCATCATGAGCAATACAACTTGTCAACCAGGGTCATGTCCAGGATATTTTTGCTTGTGCACTTGACCAAGTTCGTAATGTCACATTTTGTAAGTTCCTTTATAGTTCATAATTCACTATTAAGCTTGTTCATGATTATTATCTAGGTTTTTTGTATGTGTTTTTTCATCTATTTGATTGTAAGAAACTCTACATGTTTCCTGTTGTTCACTATGATTTCATCCATTACCACTCCCAGGATGAATCCGAATTTATTGTTACATAGGTTACTTTATTGTTACTATGATTTCTCCATTTACGATTTCATAGGTTACATCATGTAAAGTTGTCAATCTCAGGTTGGTGATGAGCTTTAGTTCTCCAGATTTGGGGCTTTTCTGATATTTTCTCCCTCATGTCATTCCTGCATCACCTCATTGTTTGAGCATGCCAATTTTCTACCACTTGTACCAATTGGCACATGTAAATCTATGAGTGGTGCCACATTTCACCTATTTTCAATGAGAGTTTAGGGTTTCTCTAACATAGCTTCAGAAATCCGATTCAGTGCCTGCTTGAATATTGTCACATAATACTCATGGTTTGGATTGATGAGCATGTTCTGAATGGTTGGTTGATTCATAAGAACCACCCATATAGTCATCTTGAGATATTTCAGAAGTTTTCTCAGGTTTCCTTTTTCACCGTTCCTAGTGGGTGGGATGGTGTGGGGTGATCCATAAATACTAGTGCTCTTGTAGTAGGGAATTTTTTTTGGGGGATATAAAGGAGCATTTGATGTAGATATCCCATTGGATGCATTCATAGATGGGCATGAGAGGTCAATAATTTAAATTAAAAATATGCAACCTCTAGCATGGCAACCTGAAGGCTGCGAGAGACACTGGTTAAAGATTGTTTTGTGGTGGCCTTAATATAGTCATGATTTCTTTCTATTATCTTAATGCAAATATATAGTCCGGTCTCATTAAAATGAGGATTGTGGTTGTATTTCTCTTTGGTTGTTTCTCTCTTAATGCTCGAGAAGTTGCCAAAAGTTGCGATAGTTGTTTAGTTTGCCTGTTACAACTTAAAAGTGGTTTTTAGCAATGGGAGTCATGTTTTTTAAGGTTCATACTAATATGAAGATCTTGTAATTCTATATTCAGCATAAGAGAAGATGGCCTCTACTTTGGGTAGTATGACAACAATTGCCACATCTACCTCATTGGGTAACAATGGAAAGGGGAAGAAGTTGGGTGCAATTTTTGATAATTATGGCAGACAATTGTCTTCTCTTTCAGTTTTTTCACCCATTTCCTTTAATCCCTCAAGCAGAAGAGGGACTCTGAGATTACGCGACAGAGAGAAGGTAGTTAATACAAGAGCTATGGAAAAGGAGTTGTACTTCAACAAGGATGGCTCAGTGACAAAAAAATTGTGGGTCAGAGAAAAAATTATGTTTAAAGGAAGGTCACCTGCCCGTGAAACTTCACTGCGGTGCATCTTTCCTTGTCCACTTATATTTGATTTTAATGTGTTGTTTTAATTTTTCATGGAAGGTTGTTATTTTAGATGTGTGCTCTAGTTTTATTTTTAACGTTGTATTAGTTCCCCCTCTTAAATGTCTTATATTTGGTAGGCATAATTTGAAAACTCAAAGGTGAAAGGAAACATATTTGTTAACCAGTGGTCTAAAAGGAAAGGGTTATGGCTAAGTCAAATTTTATTGTTATTGATAGTGTAATGAAATGTATCTCAATGCTATGGTTTTGGCCTTTTTATTGGTTGAATTAGAGGACCCAGTTGAAAATATTTGGGCCAAGTAGGCTGGTTTTCCTTTTTGCTGATGGTTTGGTGTATCTAATTGAATTAGTTGCCTAAGGTATTTTTGGTTGCAAACTCCTTTTCATTTTTCATACAGTATTGGCCTTGTGGAGTACATTTGATTGTGTGGTCTTGTTAGATCTACAACATTTGTAGTTGTTTAGTCTTATGGCCGAGGTGCACTTTTATTATGGAAATAGTTGATGCAATATTGTCATTTAATCCTTGCTGCAGGGTAGCATGTTGAGAAGTTTCTTGTGAAACATTTGGTATTCAAAATGACACTTGATCCTATATAGCATCATGCACTTGACTTCAAAATTCATATTCAAAGTGTGCCAGACAATTCTTGCAAAATTTCAAATATTTATGTTGTTTTAAACCATTATCTTTTTCATGTATTGGATGCTAAAAATGTGAAAAAGACTTTGGTATGAAACCAACTGGTGAATAATTTCCAGCAAAACAACCACTTCCAAGACATGATTTAGAAGTAGAACATATGTACTTATGAATCATAGAAATATATCCTTGATGCATTGTCAATGTTTGGCTAGGGTTATTTTTGGAGAAAATAACTCCTTATTCCTAGAATAGTGATCTTCAATACAAGTAAATGCCAGAGAAGAGAGATCATCGTGTGACGCAAAAAAACTGAAATTGGACCCCTAAGGAGAGCTGGTGTGTCTACAATCACTCTGTCAGCATTTTCCCCTGGTTTACCCCATTCTTTTCCTCCAGCCTGGGTCTTCATTGACTTCTTCTTTCTTCGGGTTTATTTATCAAATTCGTAGAATTTGATAAATAAATACCATCCACAATGGTTGGACTTTAATTTATATTCCCGACTTTATATTATCTCCAAGCCTTATAACCAATTTTTAACTTTCAACACTTTGTATTTATACTCCATGTTTCTTTTTAAATAAATAACTTGTAATGAACTTTAGGCTCTATATTTCACCACCCAGCCTTACAAAAATCACGCTCCAGACTTATGCTAATTATCCGCCAATCGTTTAATTAAAAAATTTCATTATACTCCGACCCCACCTACATATATCAATAACCAATCAAACACTCGTATCGTACCTGGCTATCCTCCGCACACCTTAGTTAACCTCCGAGAAAGTTCAACGTGCGACCACCGTCCGATGGCCCTTCTCCAAATCAACGACTCTTGGAAATTTCGCTCGGCTTCCAACGTCGGGCTTTAACGTGCGATGGCGTGGGTTCAACGGTGGTTTTTCGGGGGTCACTTCGCCACATGTCGCATTCCCTATGGAATCGCTCGCGAATAGGAAATACCGCCTACTCCGCAAAAGCGGTGCGATATGGGCAACCCGCTTTTGTGATTCCGCTCGTGGTTTTGGTACAGGGCTTGACCACGGGTGCAAGTCTGGTTCTGCTATCCTTTTGTTTATTAACTCATGTCCAATCCTCGGGTCAGGTTCTGAAAGCACAACAATATTGTCTCTTTTTTAAGAGGGATTTTTATATTTGAACAGTGTTCACGACCCTGGTTCTCTACACAGACCTCGCCTTCGGGTGGGGTGAGTTCACAGGGTTATCCAACAATTTACGGGAATTCAAAGGCAGAAGAATGGAATTATCAGTACCCAATCGCCTCACAGTTAAACAATTCTTCACAATTAGCAGTTCGAGATAATTCAATGGCAATTATGCTTGGAAATCATTTAATTGGAAACAATTGTTCACACACAGAGGTTTATTGCAGAAATCCCCTCTCTACTCTCCTCTTCCCTCTCTACTTTTATTCATCCAAGGAATTACAATTTATATACATAACATATGGCTCTTCGGTTCCTCTGAGAGGACCGTTCTAGAAATCAAAAGGTCTAATTATAATAATTCAACTAACTGAAACTATTCGACTCCTACAACTCTAACTAGTCTAAGTAATACAGTCAGCTGAGGTATTGACACCTAGCTATTACAACTCAAATGTTTTCGAACCCTCCTAGCCACAACATGTGGAAAAAACCTCCTACATTTCTGGCTAGTGCCTAATGCCCCTGCATCATCGTGTGACATAAACCTATTAACAAAAGTGAACAGGGAATGATTATTAATTATGGCATACTAAGTTGTCTGTGATTTTGACTATTTGTCTTTAACATGTAAAAATGTTAAATTCCAAACTTACATCATCATGGTATTTTAGTAGATGTGTGATAGGTAGTATGATAGTATCATATTACCATTCTTCCTTGAGGAACCCACTTCATCCATTAAGATTGCTTTTCTAAAGATTGACATTGTAGATAACCTTAAAAACATTTGTTAACTATTTTTGTTTGACCATTTGATTGTGTTTGATATGTAGAACTCATGGCAGCTAGTGTTTCTCCACCCATATTAAATAATTATTTCCAAAATTTTCTTGTTACTATTACTTTAGGAAAACCATGAAGACGATGAATTTCTTTCACAGACACTTCTGCCACTTGGCTTGTTGTTTATGTACTTTGAGCTCTACAAAAAAAATCTACAAAATTTGTCTATATAAATGACCACAAAAATATAATACTTACCTTTATATTTCAGTAACCCTGTAATAAAGTCTATTGATATATCTTCTAGTCTTTGAATATGTATGTGGAATGGTTGAAGTAAACCTAGAGATTTTACTATCTCTCTTTTATTTATTATGCAAACCTGACCTTCTCTTACAAAATTTTGAATATCTCTCTTCATTCCTTCCAAAAATATATTTTTTGACCCTTTGAGATGTTTTAAGGAACCCTGCGTCCTACCATCAGAGAGACATGGGACTCCCTTAATATTTTTTTATTCAAATATGCTTGTGTGCATAAAAATATTCTACATTTGCACCAAAGTATATCTCTCTTTCACTCCCAATGCTCCATAGAGTTCATCCCATCCTTTATAAATTTTAGTTTTTGTTTAGTACTATTGTCATTTTTCCATTATGGAAAGCTTCTTATAGCCACCTAGGAATATAAAATGTAATTGGATATAAATTTTAGGCCTCTTCTATTTTAGAAAGAGCATCATGTACTAAATTTTCCTTACCCTTTTTGCAGATTATCTCAAAATTAAAACTTTGCATTTTTTCTCCTCATTTTTGTTAATATTCCAATGAAATCCATAGCTTTAAAAAATACTTTATGCTATCATGGTATATCTTGACTTTAAAGTACCTCCCAGTGATATACTATCCCCATTTTTTATTGCATGTAATATTGCTTCCATTTATTTTTCATGCGTAGATTTCACCAAATATTTTCTTTGAATTCCTTGCTTTTAAAAGCCAATGATATCCCTTATTGTGTTAATGTTACGTAAATTCCTTGTCCTAGTGCCTCACACTCTACTGTGAATTTTTTACCAAAAGTAGGTGCAAGCGATGTTGGTGTAGAAGACATGGCATCCATTAAAAGAGAGAATGCCAAAGTAGCCTCATCATTCCATATAAATGATATCTTCTTCAAGAGATATGTGAGTGGACTTGAAATGCATGCATAATTCTTAACAAATGATCAATAATATCATGTAATTCTAAAAAATCTTCTAAGAACCTTGATTTTCTTAGGAATAGGTCATTTTGTAATAGCTTGCATCTTTTGAGGCTCCAACTTCACTCCTTCCTTTAAAACAATATCAACCAAATACTCGAATTCTTATTTCCCAAAAGCACATTTGGATATTTTCACATAGAAATGATCGTTCTCAATAATTTATATAACTTTTCCACATGTTTACTAGTGTGGTATTCCCATGATTTATTATAAATATGTGTATTATCAAAGAAAACCAACACAAATTTTATAAGATGGGATCAAACAAAATTGTTCTTAAGTCGAACCCGTCGGACTTCAAACAGTGATAAACCATAATTCAAACCAAATTCACGTTCCAAAATAGCCTGCTGACATCGGCCAATTTTGTGACGTGAAAACCAAATGAATTCCGCCCTAATCTTTTTCAGGTCTGAATTTGGCTGGCGTACAGAGGGAGAGTTGTGACGTGAATTTCTTATCAAATTCGCCCTAATCTTTTTCGGGTCCAGATTTCCACTGCGCGAGTGGCCCAACCAAATATCCGCTCCTATCCCTCTGTGACGAAACCATCATACATGCTGACGTCATCAATCAAAACCTGCCACCCTTTTGACTTTGTAAATAAAACAAATTGCATCTGCGTCATTTTCATTGTTCCGTGCGCTAGCCAGTCTTCCATGCAACAAAATTCAAAAACCAACTATTAACGCTTGCTGACCGTTACCTTGCTGAAGAGAATTGAATCCGAGTATTTCAGGGTTCTTCTGTCATAACCAGCGCCTGTTTAAACACGTTTCATTTCCCGTAAATAGGCATTTACTCCAATTCCCCGCTAAACTCTGTAAAAAAACCTGGTTTTAGTTTTAATTCTGCACTAAGGTCTGAAAAGAAGTTCAGTTTGGTATTTTTCGTTCCCAGAACTGCAATTATATTCCCAAAACTGGTAATTGTGCCCCTTTTCCACAAAAACCCCAAAATTCCATTTATGAATCCACAAGAACCAGAAATGGAAGTTCCTGTAGCTTTGAATGTCGTGCCCATCAATGCCCCTCATAAGGACTTGGATTATTTTCCTTTAGTCGATATGGATTTTCAAATTAAGGACTTTTGTCTCAGTGAGAATCCTCTTCGAATATTTTTCCGCTGCAGAGACAATTATTTGAATGGTTCTGACATCTTTGGACTTTGGGAATCAAATCTTCCTATGTACCTTCTCCCCACAGTCCATATTTTTCCTGAGTTAATCCATTATTGCTACGCAAATTATGATCCCAACCAACGAGCATTTTTATCCCCAAGTCAAAATGTCCTTTTCCCAATAACTGCTCAGTCCATAAATGAAATGCTACAATTCCAACCTGGTCAAGCTCTCACTCCCCTGTCCATGGTTGAATTACTTGAGAAATCTACTAAGTTATCCCATGAAGAGTTAAACCGCCTATGCCAAACCTTTATGTTACCAGAGCATCAGCCTAAAAACCCTCCCCCTTATGGTTATACTTTCTTTACTGATGAGGGTAGACTTATTTTAAACATGATATCTTCCATAATGGGCTTCAATACTAGTGAGTATGTTGATCACTTAACCCTAGTATTGTTATCCATTTTTACCCCTGGACAGCCTCCTGTTGTCAAGTACGATTTTGCATCTTATATTGCTGACAAAATCCATGATCATTTCATAAGATTTGAGAATGAGAGAGTATTTAAGTATTCTTCTATCATATATCATCTCATGATTAACTTTCAGTCAGAAAATTTCCCTTTTTATGTTAAGAAACTTGATGCCAAAGGGAATCCTAGGTCAGTCATCTTTTGGTCTGCCATTACTCACAATTCCTCTGATTCTCCTTATTCCTATAATGAGTTTGTCGACCTTTTTGTTCATCCTGCAACTACCTTGTTGACAGGAATATCTCCTCCTAGAATTAAAAATGAAATCAAGAAAATCCTTCAGCTCTCAAAGCATTACAAGATAGGTGACTGGTACCTATATCAAAACTACACAGAGATCAGGATATATGGATGTGAATTATGCCCATTCAAATTGCCCAAGTATGTCCCAATGAGACTCTTTGCATTAGAATATTTCAGGCAGATGAATAATTCAGATATAATTCATTTTTGCAATGCAAAGAAAAAGGCTCAACTCGGGATCAAGAGCCAATTAGGTCCCTTCATTTGTAACTCTAGGGAAGCTGGAAAGGAAGCCGAAAGGATTTTAGAAGACTATCTCAGACTACAAAAGAGTTTCTATTGGGTGCCTTATGATCCAAACAACTTTATCTGTGATAGAAGAATGAAAAATAAACAGTCACCATACATCCATCAAAGAATCCCAGAAATAGAACAATATGCTAATATGGATGAATGGACAGAAGGGACATTGGTTGAAAATGATAGTGAGCAGGTCAATGTTGAAATGTAATGAAATATCTTGAAAAGATACTTGACCTAGAATCTTTTGGACAGGTGCGGGGATATTCTTTAGCCAGGACTTTACAACAAAATTTGCAGGAGATTAGTACAGTAGCAGTAGAATCTAAAGGAAAAGAAAAGGAGCCTGATATACAAATAATTGAAAAATTCATAATGACAGAGCAACCAGAGACTTCTAAAGAACAAGGTCAAGGAAAAATTCCTCCTACTCAGATCAGTGAGCCAGAAATTTCTATTTTACAAACTCCTATGAATATAGAAAAGGGAAAAAAGAGAGAGGCTGAAACAACTACTCCTATTGGTGGCTCTTCTGAACAGCAAGATGTTAAAAGGCAGAAATTAACTCCCCTTCCAGAAGATGAATCATTTCAGGAAATCCCTGACAGCCAGGGAAGAGAAGATAGTCAGAAAACAGGTATAGGTAGTGGGACATCCACTAATTTTCAAAAACAGGGAATACAGAGGCAACAAAGTGTAGAAATATCTTCTTTCAAACCTCCAGTAAAAACTGCCTGGGACATCAAAAGAACATTCATCAATATAAAGGCCAGGAACGATCCACTTAGACTTCAAGTGTACAACCAATTTTTGAAGATGGCTCCAAAAAATCAAGAAAGATTGATGTCAGCTTATGACATCCAACAGGGTAAGATGTTAATGAGCCATTTGAAGCCCAAGGTGCAGCAGCCTCAGATAGCTGCAGATTACGTTAGGACTAATTTTTAAGTCTTAGCAAAGGATATCCATCCTTTATATCAAATTGAGCTACACAAGAAAACAGGTGAGATGATTTATTCTACTATGACGGATAAATCAATGATGACCCATAAGTTGCAGGATTCTTTGGATAATACTAATACACAGTTGCAACTTGAAAAAGCCTCCTCCCAGGCTAAGGATAATAGAATCAAAACTTTAGAGGAAATAATCATTGGTTTGGGTCATAATCCTAAAGATGTGAAAGGTATTGAAGCTTTGATCAAGAGAAAAGATGATGATATTGCAGCTCAGAGAAAACAATTAAAGTTACGGCCTCAAGACATCCACAGACTGCAGAAATCATCAAACAAAATTATGAGGAAGAACTAATGGATTTTCTCTTAAAATTGAATGAGCAACTTACTGCAACTGAAAAAGAGCTTGAGAATGCATTAAAAGATAAGCAGGCAAATATTCTAGTATCTACAGCAGGAGTAGTGACAGGTACAACAACAACAGGTCAGCCAGCAAAATTGTCACAGAGCAACACTGCAAATTTGAACACTGATGAATTAACAAATTCAATGGAAGATATGAACATTCAGGCCATAGAGCTTCACAAAACAAAGGAGCAATTGGCCACTCTAGAACATAGATATGATCTTTCAAAAATGAGTGTTGCTGATAAAACAAGAGAAGTGAACAAATTAGAAAAAATAGTCAAAGCATTGGAAAAGGATCTCACATTGGAGAAACCTTTAAAAGAAATAAATGAAATTCTTTGGGATAATATCATTCAATCAATAAAGGATGTTTGGTCCTCAATTCAGATAATGGATGAACAAAATAACTTAGTTAAATTGGCTCTGGATGAGATTGAGAGATCAAGACAAGAGTTGGGAAATATGCCAGAAGAGGCCAATAGACTTATACATTTTTTGAATACTAAAGACTAACAATCAACTTGCAGAAATTGGTTTTCAGGACAGGACCAGAAAAATTCTGGAAATAAAGAAAGTTTTTACTAAAATAACTCTGGTACAGAATTTAGAACGAAGGTGCTCAGATATGCAAGAAGAAATCATTGCCTTCAGAGAAAGATTGAATATTTTGTTAAATAGAGGATTGCCCAGTCCTATAGTTGCAGAAGATAAGCTAATGGACCTTGATAGTTATGTTGAAAAATTGGACAAATATGCTAATAATCAAGCTAGTTCTTCAACCAGTTCATCAACAGCAGCATTGCCTACAGGGAAAAACCTTCATGACAGATTGGAGAATTTATTTTATCTTGAGCATGAAGTAAATCTTTTGTTCCCAAATCAGCCTAATTTCTTCAGATATACTGAGGCTGATGAAACACTAAGAAAGTTGCAAAGGACCAGAGTGCCAGAAGTTCAATGGTGGGAAGAAATAATGGAACTTTTGTAAAAAATTATCCTTACATAAATTTTTGCCTATTTACCACAGTATATCATGATAAAAAGGATAAAAGGATGAACAAAGGTCAAAGAGTATCAGAGCAGTTAAAGAGTATCAGTTAAAGAGGTCAAAGAGTAGCAGTTAAAGAGTATCAGATTGTCAATAATCTCCATGTGGACCGTTACTGGGTTTTATATCAAGTCCCTGTATGTGACATGGGGTATTTTTCTATCACTGTCTGGGGTGGGACTTCCACATTTCTGGATGGATATTTGGGTTCCAATCTTCAGATGTGAAAATGTAATGATTTCATGGACTGTTTTACTTCATATAATATATTCAAAACAACGTTTTTTCTCTTGTGAAAAAAAAATGATTAATGTTTATCACTCTGCCTTCAAAACTAGCGATGCTGGTCTATGTTGCTGGTTTATTGATATGGTCTCATGGTATTTTTATATTTGGGACATATCACACTCCTCACATGATTAGTGTTTTTCTCTGTTCAAGGATTTTGGGTACTTTAATTTTTATTTGGAACAATGGATGTCGGTACTCTATCTGTTATTTTACTATTCTACATACTGCTATTTCACTTTCTTATAGATGCCTTGGGCATATTTGGATGCTTTCTTAGATTTGTCGATAATCTCCATGTGGACCATTACTGGGTTTTATATCAAGTCCCTGTATGTGACATGAGGTATTTTTCTATCACTATCTGGGGTGGGACTTCCACTTTTCTAGATGGATATTTGGGTTCCAATCTTCAGATGTGAAAATTTAATGACTTCATGGATTGTTTTACTTCATATAATATATTCAAAACATCGTTTTTTCTCTTGTGAAAAAAAAATGATTAATTTTTATCACTCTGCCTTCAAAACTAGCGATGCTGGTCTATGTTGCTGGTTTATTGATATGGTCTGATGGTCTTTTTATATTTTGGACATATCACACTCCTCACATGATTAGCGTTTTTCTCTGTTCAAGGATTTTGGGCACTTTAATTTGTATTTGGAACAATGGACGTCGGTACTCTATCTGTTGCTTTACTATTCTACATACTGCTATTTCACTTTCTTATAGATGCCTCAGGCATATTTGGATGCTTTCTCAGATTATCGATAATCTCCATGTGGACCGTTACTGGGTTTTATATCATGTCCCTGTATGTGACATGGGGTATTTTTCTATCATTGTCTAGGGTGGGACTTCCACTTTTCTGGATGGATATTTGGGTTCAAATCTTCAGATGTGAAAATGTAATGACTTCATGGACTGTTTTACTTCATATAATATATTCAAAACAACGTTTTTCCTCTTTTAAAGTTTCAATTTTTTTTTTTTTTTAAATTGAACCTTCCGTCGCAATTCTGGCGTCTTGTAAACGTCGAAATTGCGACATATTAGAAAAGTCAGAAGAGCGACGTTCAAAACGTCGGACCACATTTCGTTGTAATTATGACCGTTTACAGACGTCGGAAGAGCGACGTTCAAAACGTCGGACCACATTTCGTCGTAATTGTGACATTTTACAGACACCGGAAGAGAGATGTTCAAAATGTCGGACCACATTTCGTTGTAATTGTGACAGTTTACAAATGTCAGAAGAGCGACGTTCTAAATGTCAGACCACATTTCGTCGGAAGTGCAACAGTTTATAAAGGTCGGAAGTGCGACGGATTGGGAAACTTCGGAAGAGTGACGCTTGTTTGGAAGCGACGGAAAAAGTGTCGATAGTGCGACACTTTTTAGTTGTGTCGGAACTACGACGGTATGGTAAACCACGTTTTTCCTGCCCTCTAACTATCGCTCTTGCGATGACAATGTGTAGAAATAGCGACGATTTGGCCGTCGGAATTTCCGCCAAATGTTCTAGTGCTTGACTGGTCTCCCACCATTAGGGATGGTGGGAAATACACAGCCAGTGTTACTACGGGGGCGGAACATCATGGAGTTTGTAGAGCGACATTGTCAACCAGGCCTCCGAGTCAAAGGGACTCGGATACCGATTGGGGAACTAGAGAGGTTAGAGACCCGTGCAGTGGCAGTAGCAGTGTTGTGGATCCTCGGCAGCCAGGTGCTCCATCACATCACCGGAGGGCAGATGATGATTGTGGAAAAATTTTTGAGTAGGACCTACTATGGGTGGGCCCAGATGATGTTAGTGTCATTGAAACGGCAGTTGTCGCTTTGCAAGCGGCAAGTGAACCATGATTGTGTGTATGGGACCGTATTGTGCTCCTTCTTTTTTAAGAAGATCTCGACCTTGCGCCCTCGTGCACAGCAACCAGATGGGGGTCCAAGAGAACCCAGGATGCGCCAGTGGGGGCGACTACTATAGAGGAGGAGGAGGGGCGGTCAGAAGGGTGTTCCGACTGGAGTTCTTTGCCCATTGGGATCACATGTCATTGTACATAGATGACTATCCCTATAGTGGGATGAGTTATTGTGGAGATCCGGACTTGCCACTTCCGCCTGGTCGAGTATGGGGGCCCGATGGTGTGTGCTCAACTTAGTGTTCCTAAATTGATGTCATTAAATTGTCAACCAGGGCTAGTAAATTGTTGAAGTGAAGTGCACTATATGTGCCTAGGTATATTTTTCCTACTTCGTTTTTGTTTAGTGTTTTTCTTTTTTTTAATGTTTTTGGTTTTGTGTTTCTATGCTAAGAGGAAAGGAATTAATTTTTGTTTCTATGCTAAGAGGAAAGGAATTAATTTGTTGGCAAGAGAATTTATTGTTCACACTAAAACAGAGTAAAATATCGACTATATATGACACCTAAAAACAGAGAATGCTAAACTTGACAAAGAAAATAACTCTTCACAGTTTGCAAAACTTGACAAGGAAAATAACTTCATAACATGAACTCAGTCCAATTATTTATATTAGGATTATGTTGGAACAACTTGAGAAAAGGATAAGTTTGATGCAATGAGGTTTTTTTTTTAAGCAAACAACTTACAATGTCACAGAGAAAATCTCATCTATGGTTAGAAGTTTGTTGGAACACATTTAGA
The DNA here is from genome assembly GCA_034641835.2 of Pinus albicaulis. Taxonomy (NCBI): domain Eukaryota; kingdom Viridiplantae; phylum Streptophyta; class Pinopsida; order Pinales; family Pinaceae; genus Pinus; species Pinus albicaulis. Next base: position 1,217,119,465 of record CM076577.1, read on the forward strand.
AAATATTATTTGTAACATAGCAAGAAATACTACTTTAAATTAACTTATGATACTAAAATTAATCCACTCTACAACTCAAAATATCACTGTTAAGCCTCATTCAAGCATTAGAAGTCTTTTGGAATAGTTTTGGAAAAAAGGTAGTTTGTGAAAATTATGAGAAATTGCAGAACAGCCAAGACTTCAAAATGACATTCCAATTCTCGTCCTTATGATAATGATGTATTAATAGAGATTAAGAACAAAAATAGTTTGTAAATAATGAAGGCCTGAACTAGAATACAATTGACTAAAAAAACTTAAAATGCATTAAACAGAACCAAACTAAAATGCAATTAGCTTCCGAAATACTACAGCTGAACTAAAATGAAATTAATCTTTGAAACACTACAGCTTCATCTCATTCAGTATTAGTGATGTTTTGGAACAATTCATAAGAGAAATACTAGCTACAACATTCGGTGTAAGTGAGCATGAAAAATAAAGTTCAAAAAACTGTCTAAACTAGGAACAAAACAGAGCTAGAATTACTTATCTAAACAAAAAGCACAGAGCTTCTCGGACAGTAGGGGCCCTCTACCACCGGATCAGCATACAAATCTCCTCAAGATTGCTTCAAATCATGTATTAAATTTTCTCTTCTTTCATTAAAGGAAAACGCTTCAAAACAGAGTATTACGGTCTTGGACAATTTTAACAATAAAAACATCAATCTAGCTAGCTAAATCTCGGTCTCTCGAGTTGTTCTTATAAGCGAAATACATAACTGCCCTTGAGAAGAAATAGGGATAAGTGTCTTTTGCAATTAAAATCAAATTAGAACTCTTGTGGAGGCCTCGTACTGTGCTTAAAGACATCTGTGCAGTCCTTGTCTTGGTAGAAGTCTATCTCTTAGTTTTGGTTTCACACGTGCATAACCACTTGGAGATTTTTGCTCAGACTTCGTAGAGGGCAAGGAATGATGTGGATGAGGTCTGGAATTAAACCATATGATTTTTTCCTTGAGGTGACACCTGGAACCTGTGTCAACATGAAGATAGCTACGGAACAGGCAACTAGCTACAGAATGGCTGCATTCTGTAGCTAAGTCTAGTCAAACATTACTACAACAACAAAACCATAAAACTGTAGCAAGTTAGTCATTATATACATTCCTAAAGTAAATTTAATCAATCCTATTGATCTTTTAAGCCTGAAACTAATAAAGGACAAAGGAAATGAAGTGAAATTTGGTGAAAGAGAAGGACATCTTTAGGGCTCAACATACCCCCACTGCAAAACTTTTGCATGTCCTCATGCAATTAATCCATGTACTCTGAAACTTCTGCTAGGACATCCAACTTCCTTTTTCTGCTTTTCCTGATGTTCAATGGCCTCCTAGGTTTCCTTATGAACAATTTGAATCTTAGGTTTATAAGTTCCCTACTCAACTTTTTGTTTTTCTTCTTTAGCTTCTCATTGGCCTTGTATAGTTTTTCCATTTGCAGAGAGAGAGTTGTGTTCATGTTAATCTTCAGCTTGACTTGTTCCCTGAGAATTTAATTTTCATTCTTTATGTGCCTATTAATTACTTCTAGTTCATATTTATCTCTTCTCAACATTTCAATGGAAGACTCTTGTGGGCTAGGAGTTCTTCGTCTGCTTTCTGATGCTCTCTTTTCCAGTGCCTCAACTTAATTATAAATTTGTTGGTCTGCTGGGTCTACCTCCAGAGTTCCTCTATCAAGGTCCTCTTCATATTGATACTCAGGAGATATATCAATTGGTGCCTCTTCATCCTCAATATTTATAATTCCAGTTTGCTTAACCCCTGTTTTCTTCAATATGCCTCAAAGCCTATGGTTTCTTCTTAGTTTGGATGGTCCCTCACCTCTCTCCTTGGCATACTTTCTTATTCTCTTCTCCTTTTTAAGTTGTTTCTTAATTTCAGCCAATTTCTCAGAAATAATCTGTTGTGTAACCAGCTCCAAAGAGAGAAGAAAAGAGATATTCACGCCTTAGAAATGAGCCACTTCGAGGGGGCAACCTCCAATACATTACATGAATGAACAATTCTTGGATGATTCAATTTACAATACCTCCTTTCTATATATAGGAGTCCATGGGGCCATAATGTAATCCCAGTGGGCCACAATGTAATCCTAGCCGACCTAACAATAATAATTTAGGGGCACAATAATAACAGAATGGGGGTTACAAGGGTACAATAATAACAATAAAGGGTTACACTAACAACAATAAGGTACTATACTAGTAATATAGGGACCTAACATGCCCCTCTCCTTCAAAAAAGCGTTGTCCTCAACGCTTGAGTAGCTCTGGGTGCTTCTGTATAAATTTTTCATCCTCCCATGTAGAATCTTCAGTGTATAAATTCTTCCACTTGATGAGATACTCTGAAATTGATCGATTCCGTAGTTGTCGAGTTCTTGTTTCCATGACCGCTTATGGTTCCAATATGATTTTTCCTTCCTCATCAAGTTCTGGCAATATTGTTTGAACTGGAAGATTTTCTCCTATAACCTTCTTTAAGCATGAAACATGGAAAACTGGATGTACTCGCGAAGAAGCAGGAAGCTCCAATTTGTATGCCATAGTACCAATCTTTTGCAACGCCTTGTAAGGACCATAGTACTTTGGCGATAATTTATTATCCTTCTTTGCTTGCTTGAGGGACATTTGTTTGTATGGTTGTAGCCGTAAAAATACCCAATCTCCTACATCAAAACTTCTCTCGCTACGATGTTGATTTGCCTGTTGTTTCATTCGATTTTGTGCCAAATTCAGGTTATCCTTTAGAGTTGGAGAACTTCTTGCTGATGCTCGATGTGATCTTCCACTGCTTGAACCTTCGAATTTTCCCTTAAAGATGATGTGATGGATGGTGGATGATATCCATAAAGTGCCATAACTGGGGTCATTTTTGCTGCAGTATGGAAGGAAGTGTTATACCACCATTCAGCGAGAGGTAACCACTTGACCCATTGTGTTTGTTTATCAGATACAAAACAACGAAGATATCCTTCCAAACATTTATTTACTATCTCGGTTTGACCATCGGATTGAGGATGATAAGATGAGCTATGAGCTAATTGAGTACCCAAACAAGAAAATAACTCCGTCCAAAAATTTCCAGTAAAAATGGGATCTCTGTCGCTCACAATAACCCTTGGGCTTCCATGTGGCTTTTGAATTCAGTCCATAAATGTAGTAGCAACTGTACTTGCTTTAAATGGATGAGATAATGCACAAAAGTGTGCATACTTGGTAAGTCTATCAACTACCACCATGATGACATTCTTTCCTTCAGACTTAGGTAAACTGTGATAAAATCCATTGAAATCTCCTCCCAACGTTGACTTGGAATGGATAAAGGTTGTAGAAGTCCTGGGGTCTTAATTGTCTCCACTTTATTCTGCTGGCAAACCAAACATTCCGCAACAAACTTTTGAATATCAGATTTAAGGCCATCCCAAAAAAATTCTTTCTTCACCCTGTGGTAAGTTTTTAAAAATCCTGAGTGTCCTCCTAAAGGAGAAGTGTGAAATTCCAGAAGAATCTTTTGTTTTAGTTTGGAATTCTTACAAAGATATAAGTGATATTTGTACCATAAGGAATCATTTTTTCCAACTAAATGTATCAGATGTGCTAGGATCTTGCTGCAACTTTTGAATGAGTGTCCATATATCTTTGTCCTTCTTCCATTCATCTCTTGCTTCGGTTATCAATCTGGTTGGATAATAGAAATGGCACAAAGCAATGCTTCCACCTCTTCATTCTTTCTTGAGAGTGCATCTGCAACAACATTAAGCTTTCCTTTTTTGTAGATTATTTCAAAGTCATAACCCAACATCTTTGTGACCCATTTTTGCTGCTCTTCTGAAGATAGTCGTTCCAAAAAGTGTTTTAGACTATCATGATCAGTTTTTACCTTGAAGTGTCTTCCCATTAGGTAAGTTCGCCATTTCTTTAGTGCATGTAGTATTGCTAACATTTCCTTCTCATAAATAGGGTTCTGTAAATACTTTCCTTTGATTGGACGACTTTCAAAAGCAATGGGTCTTCCTTCCTGCATTAAAACTGCACCAATTCCATTTCCTGAGGCATCACATTCCACAATAAAGGTTTTTGTGAAGTCTGGCGTAGCTAAGATTGGTGCTAGGCACATTGCCTCTTTAAGATGTTCAAAGGCCTTAGTTGCTTCAGGAGTCCATGAAAATGCATCTTTCTTCAATAATATTGTTAGAGGTGTTGCTATTCTCCCATAATTCTTAACAAACTTGCGATAATAGCCTGTTAACCCGAGAAATCCTCGCAACTGCTTTATTGTCTTGGGGACTTTCCATTCCTTAATGGCTTTAATTTTGTTAGGGTCTACTTTAACACCCTCGTGAGATATAATATGACCCGGATATTCCACCTCTTGTACTCCAAAGAAACATTTGGATGTTTTTTCATATAATTGTTTCTCCTGCAATAGTTTGAGCACCCTGTCAACATGTTCAACATGATCCTTCCAAGACCTGCTGTAGATTAGTATATCATCAAAAAATACTAGCACAAATTTTCTAAGGAAGGTTTGAAAATGGAATTCATCAACCCTTGAAATGTAGAAGGTGCATTGGTAAGGCCAAAAGGCATGACCAAAAATTCATAATGACCTTCATGAGTTCGAAATGCTGTTTTTGGAATATCTTCGGTCTTCATTCTAATTTGATGATATCCTGAACGAAGATCCAACTTAGTAAAATAAATTGCTCCATGTAATTCATCCAATAATTCATCAATCACAGGAATGGGAAATTTGTCTTTAATGGTGAGCTTATTGAGCTCCCTATAATCCGGACACATTCGCCATGATCTGTCCTTCTTGTGTACCAGCACTACAGGAGCAGATAAAGAACTTTGACTGGGTTGAATTATACCCGCCTCTAACATTTCTGCAATCATACGTTCAATTTCGCTCTTTTGGAAGTAAGGATATCTATAAGGCCTGATGTTTGGAGGAACACTTCCTGGAATCAAATGAATAGCATGATCATGGTCACGAATAGGTGGGAGTCCTTTGGGAGTTTCAAACACCTTGGAATGATTGTCCAAGACTTGTTGGAGATCTGCAGAAATAGATGATTTTGATGTTGGAACTTCTAGTGAGCATAATTGTGCAATTACGCCTCGTTGTTCTTTCTTTAGAAGCTTTGTCATGCCATTAGAGCTTATTATCCTTCCTGGCTTCCCTTCAATACCCCGTAGTTCAACTTCCTTTCCTTCTGAAAAGAATTTCAAGAAAATTTCTTGAAAATTAAAAGCTACCGTCCCCAAAGATTGTAACCATTGTACTCCTAGTACAACATCAGCACCTCCCATAGGAATGGAAAGCATTGGACTATTCAATACATATTCCCCCATGGTTAGCTTGATATTATGACATTTTCCCGAGCAATTTATAGTTCCTCCATTTGCAACCATCACTTGACATTCTGGTGCTGGGTATAGGAAACAATTCAATTCCTTGGCTACCTTACAATGAATAAAATTATGGGTGCTACATGAATCAATCAACACTATTACCTTTTTCTTCTTGATATGTCCTTCTATCTTGAGAGTTTGAGGAGTGGTAATTCCTGCCAATGCATTACACGATATGGTCGGACTCATTTCTTCCTCTTCTAGGGTTGGTTTCTGGTGTATATCCTCTTCTTGTTCATTTTCTTCTTCCTCTTCACAATCTATGTAAAATAATTTCTTCTCAGCACACTTATGACCTTTAGTGTATTTTCTATCACAACTGTAGCAAAGCCCCTTTGCTCTTTTTTCTTCCAATTGTTGTGGTGTCAACCTTGTAGGTTGTGGAAATCTAGATGTAGCCACACTTCCTTCTTTATAGAATTGAGTAGTAGACTTCCTTGTTGCCATAATTTTACATTCAACTTTTCTTGCCAACCTGAATGCCTTCTCTAATGAATCAGGTTCCAGAACACGAACTTCATGTTGAATGTTATCCTTTAAACTACCTAAGAAGAGATCAATCCTGTGGTCCTCTGAAATATCGGTTACCCTTATACTCAATTTTTGGAAGTCCTCAATGTGCTGCCCCACTAAACCCTTTTGTTTGAGATTTATCAATTGGGTAAAGAAGGTGTTGCTCTTTGTATACTCATAATGTGCTATCATTTCCTCCGTAAAAATTGACCAAGTGACAATTTTTTTACGGGAGCAAAGCCATCGATACCATACAAATGTATTTTGTTCTAAATGTAAAGTTGCAATGCGTACCTTTTGTGTGTTTTGCACGTTATGGAGATCAAAATATTGCTCCATCTCTAGTATCCATGTTACAGGATCCTTTCCATCAAACTTCCTCATATCCATTTTTGGAATATGGTGGTTCTTCCCACCAACATTCGAGTTTATGAAATCACGATTAACATTTATTTTGTTCTCATCATGAGGTTCTTCTCCTATATTTCCGCCATTAGGAATCATTTATGGTTTTAAGCTTGTCATCAAGCCTTCCATGTATGCTTTTAGATCATTCTTCATGTTTTCTATGTTGTCTTTCATGTCATCCATCTTAGCTTCCATGCCCACTTTCATGCCATCCATCTTAGCTTCCATGCCATTCATCTTAGCTTCCACGCCATCCATCTTAGCTTGCACACCATCCATTTTAGCTTCCACGCCTTTCTTCAAACCTTCCATCTTTACTTCCACGCCATCCATCTTAGCTTCCATGCCTTTCTTCAAACCATCCATCTTCACTTCCACACCTTTCTTCAAAGCTTCCATTTCATTTTTTGCTGCTCTTTGCGAGAGTGAAATTTGTTGCACTTGTTCTTGTAATTTTGATAGATCATGTTGCAATTCTTCATCTTCATGAGTCATGGTAGAGCCTTCTGAAGGCTTGATGGGTGTTGAATTCTTTTTAGGGGCCATTTTAGAATCCAATATTGATATCTATTCTACAAGATGCCCTTGGAATCAATTCAACTTGATTCTTCAAACAAGACTTATACGAATTCGGAAAAAAATACACACCTTTTACTAGCTTTTAGGAGCTCTATATTGAAATTGAATTATCTCTGTAGTTGAAAATCTTCGATATCTGAAATTTAGCCCTGTAGTAGATCTCTGAAGCGTCTTTCAAATGCCATAGGTTTGACCTGATTTGGATTCTCCAAGACAAAGTTGTGTCCAATCTCCCACAATGACCTAATTCTGGACTGGTTTAGTAGAGCGAACTTGTACGACTTGCCACGTGTCACTGTTTTGTCCTTTGTCTCTGAAATTGATAGCCCAGAAACTTCAGTCTGTGTACTTGCAACCAATTTTTACGGAACTTCAATCCAATGCCCAGAGAGAGAGTTATTGAAGTTTTCCCACGATCACCTCTTTGAGATGAAATTCAGGAGCCTGAAAAAGCACTACCTTCCACAGATCATATCTCCAAAAATATTGCAAACCAAGCTCTGAAATTTTTTGACGACTTTCCTCAGGATTTCAGCTTCGCACCATATGAATTTTAGACTCTGAAACTTCGTACAAAAAAATTTATAGCGCAATTTCCACGATGACCTGTTTATGAGCCTGAAAAAATACCTAACTTCCACAGATGATATCTCCTCAAATATTGCGAACCAAGATCTGAAATTTTTAGACAAACTTCCTCAAGATTTCAGCTTCGTACCCTAGAAATTTCAGCTTCTGAAGCTTCGTAGAAAAAAAAGTTATAGCGAAAATGCCACGATGACCTGTTTGGAGCAGCGAAACCCTAGAATCCCAAAGCTCTGATACCAAATGTTGTGTAACCAGCTCCAAAAAGAGAAGAAAAGAGATAGGAACGCCTTAGAAATAAGCCACTTCGAGGGGGCAACCTCCAATACATTTCATAAATGAACAATTCTTGGATGATTCAATTTACAAAACCTCCTTTCTATATATAGGAGTCCATGGGGCCATAATGTAATCCCAGTGGGCCACAATGTAATCCTAGCCGACCTAACAATAATAATTTAGGGGCACAATAATAACAGAATGGGGGTTACAAGGGTACAATAATAACAATAAAGGGGTTACACTAACAACAATAAGGTACTATACTAGTAATATAGGGACCTAACATAATCTTCTCACTGTCCTCTTGTATGGATTTACCAGTTTTAATTTCAACAGATTTGGAAATTGTCCCTCTCCTACTTCTTCTTGTAAGTCTGCCTTCAGATGGAGTTTCCTTGGGTTCTTCAAAGTGATTCCTCACGAGGAACTCATCCCAATTGTCTCCCACCTTTCTCAAATGATGCTCAATTAGGATTTTAACTAGGCCATGGTGATACAAGGTGGTTTCTAAAAATTGAACCCTTTTTTGTACATTAGAGGCCATCCTTTTTAGGCTATGGAGTAAGAAAAAGGGTAAATTGATTTTTTCATCTAATAAATGCATCATAAGTCGAATATGGTAAACATATAGGGTACCAAACCTTCCTTCACAAGTTATAAACTTCTGCAGATTTAACAACATATTTCACCACTTATTCTTTAAGGCTGAACTAGGGATGCCTTTCTTAAAAACTGAGATATCCATACCTGGTGTTTTGAGCATTTGCCTCCATGCTTCATTGTGAAATTCCTTGTTTTTGAACCATCTTTCACCTTGCCTTGGTAATTCTGTTGCTTCTGCAATGAAGGATTCTGTGATAGTGAATTTGACATCACCTAATTCAACTTTTGATCCATTGAAGGACCATGCAAATGTCTTGGTTACCTCTTTATGAAAACCATTGAACTTTTCCAAAAACTGTAACCACCCAACCTGCTGTAGCATCTCTCTAATCTGTGGGTAACCCTTTAAATATTTGGTTCCGACTAGTTCAAACCTTACAATGAGACCCATAGCTTCCTTTCTCAACCTTCAAATTACTACTTCGTTACTGCTCTTCTATTCATGGTGGAAATGGCTGTAGAGAGTTGTTTTTACTCCAAAGATGACTCCTCTGTTTCACAGATCAGAACTGGCTAAGAATTGGCTACGGAAAATGACATGGAGTGGTTATGGAATGAGTGTAATGAGGTGATGGTAAGTTACACGAATGAATGAGTTTGAGGACTATCATGGAGTGAAAGACCGCGGAAAAGTCTCGTGTGAATTTCAAAATCATCATTGAATACTTCGGGTTAGTGACGTGACCCAATAGGTCACTTCAAGTACTAACCGTTGATTTTAATGAATGATGATTTGATATGGCGGAGCGGAAGGGATTTGTCCATGGATTTATGATGGATTTAATCGGCGTTATCAATACGAGTAATTAAAATAACTTTATGAAACATATATATAACTTAACTATGCTATAACTTTCATAATCTATCATTATAATAATTTCACAAGTTACCTTAGTCCTTCCTTTGATTTTTGTGATTTTAATATGCTCTTCCTTCCTTTGAAAATCATTGATCTTTCAGTCTTCATAATCCCTTGATTTTGCTTGTTGACATCAGTGTGCAGGATCAATTTTATACTGAGCAAGTGGTTGCTGGATAATTGCCTTCATGATATCTGGCTGCAGAATGTCTGGCTACAGAATGTCTGGCTACAGAATATGCCTAAAAAAAACTTTTGAAACATGGGGTGAAATGATTTGAAACATGAATGGAATGTTGTATGGAATGAATAATGGACCATGAAATATGGTGGAATGGAACATGAGTAAAGTGAATAATGGAATGAAATGGATCACAAATATGAAGTGGAATGGAATGTAAAAAGTGATCAGCAACTTATGATTTGTAATACTCAATTGCAGAAAGAGTTCAAATTTAAAAATTTGAGATGGAAATAAGATGGACCAGGAAATGAAGTGGATGAAGTATGGATGAATGGAGTGAATGAGATATGAATGAATGGAGTGAATTAGATATGAATGAATGGAGTGAAATGGATCATAAGTGGAATGTGATCACTTATGATTTTATGATAGCTGCTTGTAGGAAATGAATAAATTTGAAAAGTTAAAGTGTCAGAAGTATTCTGATTTTCACTTTATATTTTCTGTATAAACATGCTAATCAGTGATTAGTTTTCATGTTTATACTTTATTTTATTTTTTACTTTTATTTTTATTTTTATTTTATTTTATTTTATTTTTTAAATATCTAACTTCAGAAAATTCAATTAAGTTGATGAAGAAGAAAGATTCTTCTTCATTAACTTCACATCACTGTTTTCTTGGAATCTCTTGACAAATTATTCTCTTGAAAGTGGCTTATGATATAGTTTCAATCTATGACCATTTACAAGAAAAGTGACCTCTTCTTCATCTATTGTCTTGATTTTTATTGCTCCATTGTCAAAAAATTTCATAATTTCATATGGCCCAAGCCAAAGTGTTTGGAATTTACCTTGAAAATCCTTGAATTTTGAATCAAACAAAAGGGCCCAGTCACCTTCTTTGAATTTCTTTTCCTTGATGTACTTATCATGCCATCTAGTCCTTTGCTGCTGGACTATATTTGTTTTCTGGACTGCATCCTGTCTGATCTCATCCAATTCATTAATCTGCTCCAATATATGCTTTTTTGCTTCTGTTAGATCAATTCCTAGCTGGACTGCCATTTTAAAAGTTTGAATCTGGAATTCTATGGGGAACAAAACTTGTTTTCCATAAACAAGTTCATAAGGAGTATGACCTGTTGTGCTTCTCCATGTAGTTCTATAGGCCCACAAAGCTTCAGGAAGCCTGTCTGCCCAATATATTCTATGTAAATGAACAGTCTTTGTTAGGATTCCTTCAATGACCTTATTAGTAGATTCCACTTGACCATTTGCTTGTGGATAATAGAGATTATATTTTCTGTGTCTGATTTTGTACCTCTCCACCATTTGTTCCACTAGCTTTGATGTGAATTGAGCTCCCTGATCTGTAACAATTTCTCTTGGGACACCAAAACGAGTAAAAATATCCTCAAAAAGAAAATTAACTACAAATAATTCAGTAGCAGAAAGTAATGGCTTGGCCTCTACCCATTTGGTAACATAATCAGTGAAAACTAATATATATTTCTTTTGTCTTGATGGAGGACTAATAGGTCCTACAAAATATAAAGCCCATTTCTCAAAAGGTTCAATATGTACCTGAGGCTGCAATGGCATCTCACCTGAAGGAGAAGGTTTTCCTACCCTTTGGCAACTGTCACACCTTTTGACATACTCTTTAGCATCTTTAAAAAGGGATGGCCAATAATATCCTAAATGAAGGATCTTATAAGCTGTTCTTTTATCAGCAAAGTGTCCGCCACAAGGTTCATCATGACATGCTTTGAGGATCTCAGGCATCTCATCTTCCCGAACACATCTCCTAATGATAAAATCTGGACCTGTCTTGTATAACTCATTAGAAACCCATGAATATTTTGCACTGTCATAAATGATCTTTCTTTTGTCTCTTGCATTCATTATTGAAGGAAATTTCCATGAAACTAAATAATTAGCAATGTCAGCAAACCAAGGAGTTTGAGTAGAAATTGAAAAAAGATATTCATCAGGGAATTGATCTTCAACTGGGGTATTGTCTTTGATGTTTTGGAGTCTAGATAGGAAATCAACTACTGTGTTTTGTTTTCCAGGCCTATCTAGAATGGTAATGTTGAATTCTTGTAAAAGAAATAACCATCTTATGACTCTGCCATTAGTAATTGATTTTTTCATTAGATATTTAATTGCAGAGTGATCTGTGTGAACAAAAGTTTCATAGCCTGTTATATAGTGTCTGAATTTATTTATGGCATGAACAACATCTAAGAACTCTTTTTCAGTTACAGTATAATTTAACTCTGAAGGAGTCAAATTTTTACTTGTATAGTAGATGGCATAAGGAATCAAGTCTTTTTGTCCCAATACTACTCCTAAAGCTGTATCTGAGGCATCTGTTGAAATATGAAAAGGTAACTTCCAGTTAGGTCCCCTTAAAATAGGTGCTTCAGAGATTTTTGTTTTCAGGGTCTCAAAGGCTAACTGGCAATCAGGATTCCACTTGAATTCACAATCCTTGGTAAGTAATTTGAAAAGTGGAGATGCTATCTTGGTGAAGTTTTCTATAAACCTTCGATAATATCCTGTAAATCCTAGAAAACTCCTAACATATTTTTGACAACTTGGAATAGATAAGTTAGAGATGACTTCAACTTTTGGCTCATCAACTCTAATCCCATCCCCTGAAATGTGATGCCCCAAAACAATTCCTTCAGTAAACATCATAAAACACTTCTCATGACTTAGTGAAAGATTTGCTTCTTTACATCTCTTTATAACTTTTTCCAAGTTTGCTAAGGCTTCTTCAAATGTGTTTCCATAGACTGTGAAATCATCCATATATACCTCTACACAATCATGTATTAGATCTGAAAATATTCCTAGTACTGCCCTTTCAAATGTTGCAGGTGCATTGCATAGTCCAAATGGAAATACTTAGTAAGCATAGGTACCCCAAGGACAGGTAAATGTGGTTTTGTCTTGATCTTCAAGTGCTACTTGAATTTGATTATAACCACTAAACCCATCTAAAAATGAAAAGTACTTTTTGCCAGCTAATGTATCTAAAACCTGATCTATGAAAGGTAGGGAAAAATGATCTTTAAGAGTAGCTTTGTTTAATTCCCGGTAGTCAATACATACCCTCCATTTACCATTTTTCTTTGGCACAATTACCAAAGGAGAAACACACTGACTATCTGAAATGGGATAGATAAAGTTGACATTTAACAATTTCTGCAATTCTTCTTTAACAATCTGCCTAAGATTTGGATTCATCCGTCTCTGAGGCTGTCTTATTGGTTTACAATTTTCCTCTATGTAGATGTGATGAGTGCAAGTCTTAGGGCTTATCCCTTTCATGTCAGTGTACTCCCATGCATATGCAGAAGAATGTCTCTATAATATCCTGACTAGCTCTTCTTGTTGAGATTTCTCTAGGTTCTTGTTTATGTTTAAAGTTTTGCCTGGAAATATCTCAATTGTAGAACTGCCAAATTTATCCATAGAGTAAAGAGACATATGTCTTGATGATAGAAACTCAATGTTGGATTCTTCTTGAAATTTTTCATGTTTGTATTCCAAAAAGGATTCAAAATTTTCTAAGGTATTCAAAATCTGGCTATCTTCACTAATTTCTGAAATTGTGAAGAGAGGTTGTATGTCTTCTTCATCCTCAATCCATTGAGTGTCATCTAATTCTGTAATTTTCTTTGCTGGAGGATACAAGGTAAACCTCTTGGTTGAACTACCATCAGAGATGTACATATCACCAAATCTACAACTAATGAAAGCATCAGTTGTAGCTAACCAAGGCCTTCCTAATATAACAGGATGCCCTCCTAGATTATTCTTAGGAGTTAGGATCATAAAATCCATAGAATACTCCCAAGAATATAGGGACACTGGAATGTCTTCTATTACCCCATCAGGTTTGATCACAGATCTGTCTGCTAATTGTAATAGTGTGGGTGTAGAAAGAAGATTAGGAAGCTTTAGTTTATCCATGATTTGTCTACTCATGATATTGATTGCTGCTCCTAAATCAATAAGTGTGTTTTGGATCTCAGTTCCATTGATGTGTATCTTAACAACTGGATTTCCTGGGTCTAGATACTTTGGAATGGCAATCTTACCCATCATTATATCTTCTATTTTTCCTGCCAGTTGAATTTTCTTTGTCTCTTTGATTATTTTTTCTGTTTTTTTCATGCTCAACTCCTTTATTGTTTTTTCTAGAATTGGAATTTCCTTGATAGCTTGTAATAATGGAATCTTAATACAAACATTTCTGAGCTCATCTAGGAAATCATAATTAGGCACCATAATTTGTTTTTCTACACCCCTATCAATTTGTAATCTTTCTAGAAAGGGAGGTGTAGATGTAGATGTTGTTGGCTGCTCTAATATAGGAGTTGAAATTATTGGTTCTTTTTGTTTTGATTTTTCAATATTTGGGTCTTGGAAAGATGTGTCTTCTTCAAGACTTTTATTTGCCCATAGAGAATCTTCCTCAAAGTTTTTTTGTTCTTGTATGATTACAGAAAGTTTCTTCTTTTCAAGTATTCTGCCAGACCTAAGTTGAACATCACTAAGGTCTAAAGGAGTAATCAAATAAGTTGGAAACTGTTGGCCTTCTATCATGTATGTGTTCTGAGGATTTTTATTATTGGGGTTTGGTATGGGTTGGGCAGGCAACTGATTTGTTTTCTGAGGAAATGGTAATGGAAGTGGTTGATTTTGATGTTGTGGATTTTGAGGATTCTGTTGAGGATTTTGTTGAGGAGGGAAATGTGGATATGGTGGATATTGATAGTACTGAGAGTATCTTCCATAGGGATTTTGTGCTCCTTGTGCCCAAGTTTGAGATTGATTTTTAAATTGGGGCCAAAGTTGCTGCCAAGAATTCCAATTTGGTGGGGGTTGATTATACATCTAATCATGGAATCATTGTGTTTGAGGTCCTTGTCAAGGCCTCCTAGAGACAAAATTGAGAGATTCTATGGAATTTGTAGGAGTTTCTTCTTGAAAGACAGCTTTAAGACCAGGAAGTGAAGGACAACTCTTGGTCTCATTTTTTTCTGAACAAATTACACAAGTCTCTACTACTTTTGCATCCAAACGGCACTCTCTCAAGGCATGCTTCTTTCTACATTTGGGACAAAACATTGCTAGGGCATCAGATTCATCTTTTTGCTTGTTTTGTAACTTAAGGGTGTCTATTTGTTCACTAAGACTCCCTAAGATGTTAGATTTGAATTCATCAAGCATATGTCCTATTTCTGCCCCTACTCACTGTCCCAGAAGTAGACTTACTTTCCCTTTGCAAGAGCAGGGTCTCTTGGTCCTTTTACAGTTTTGGATTTCCCTCTTGAAAGGTTGATACATAATTCAGCTATTTCAGGTAATGTGAGCTGAGATATATCCCCTTTTCCCATCATATTAAGGATATCTAGCCATTCATCCCTAATTTTATTCAACAAGAGAGCTTTCAAAGTATCCTGGTCTAAGTTTTCCATTTTTGCTCTTTTGATGTTGTAGTTGAACCTCTCCAACAAGTCTTCTAGGTTTTCATCTTATTTTTGTAGCATTTTAAACACTTCATCCTTATGGTTGACTGGCATACAGTAATCCAAATACCTCTCTAAAAATAAATGTTTCATGTCTTCCCATGTCCTAATAGAATTGTTGATCAAACTCATAAACCATTTTAATGCTGCTCCTTTTAATGCTGAGGGGAATAGTTTAAGTTTTTGAGCATCTTGTAAGTAGTCATAGGTTCTACATAGGACTTCAAATTCAAATAGAAAGGTTTCAGGATCTTCATTTTTAAGTCCATAAAATTTTGGAAGGACAGAGGGTGAAATTTTTTTCATAGTTGTATATGTTTCTTCATCTACTATAAGAAACCCAAAAGAACTTCCCATTTCTCTTCTACCTCTTCCTCTACCTCCTTCTCCTCTACCTCTACCTCTACCTCCTCCAAATAGTGTATGTTCTCCATTAAAGACTCCTCCTCCTCCTTCTTCTGCCATGGTTGATTCTCCTGTGGAAGTGGAAAAGTTTAGGTCTCTAGCAGGGGCCTTTGAATCTTCTTCTAAGACAGGTTTAATGGATGAAGTGGAAGGTCTTTCTGATGGAATGTCTGATCTTAAGTCCTCTAGAAGTCTATGATCAGTGGAGTATGGGATGTGGGTTTGAGTTGGAGGTGTGTTGCCTCTTGGTCTTGGTGGAACAAGTGGTGTTCTAGGAATCAAGCTTCTGCTTCTTATGAATCTACCCCTTCAGTCTCTTTCTCTACGCATATCATTGTTTTTGGGAGGTAAGAAACAAGGCTACCTAGTTACACTTCCTCGGAAACGGCGCCAAAATGTGTGCTCAACTTAGTGTTCCTAAATTGATGTCATTAAATTGTCAACCAGGGCTAGTAAACTGTTGAAGTGAAGTGCACTATATGTGCCTATGTATCTTTTTCCTACTTCATTGTTGTTTAGTGTTTTTTTTTTTTTAACGTTTTTGGTTTTGTGTTTCTATGCTAAGAGGAAAGGAATTAAGTTGTTGGAAATAGAAGTTATTGGTCACACTAAAATAGAGTAAAATCTAGACTATATATGACACCTAAAAACAGAGAATGCTAAACTTGACAAAGAAAATAACTCTTCACAGTTTGCAAAACTTGACAAGGAAAATAACTTCATAACATGAACTCATTCCAATTCTTTATATTAGGAGTATGTTGGAACAACTTGAGAAAAGGATAAGTTTGATGCAATGAGGTTTTTTTTTTAAGCAAACAACTTACAATGTCACAGAGAAAATCTCATCTACGGTTAGAAGTTTGTTGGAACACATTTAGAAAAGATTATTTGTAACACAGCAAGAAATCCTACTCTAAATTAACTTATGATACTAAAATTAATCCACTCTGCAACTCAAAATATCACTATTAAGCCTCATTCAAGCATTAGAAGTCTTTTGGAATAGTTTTGGAAAAAAGGCAGTTTGTGAAAATTATGAGAAATTGCAGAACAACCAAGACTTCAAAATGACATTCCAATTCTCATCCTTATGATAATGATGTATTAATAGAGATTAAAAACAAGAATAGTTTTTAAATAATGAAGGCCTGAACTAGAATACAATTGACTAACAAAACTTAAAATGCATTAAACAGAACCAAACTAAAATGCAATTAGCTTCCGAAATACTACAGCTGAACTAAAATGCAATTAATCTTTGAAACACTACAACTTCATCTCATTAAGTATTAGTGATGTTTGGAACAATTCATAAGAGCAAGACTGGCTACAACATTCGGTGTAAGTGAGCATAAAAAATAAAGTTCAGAAAATTGTCTAAACTAGGAACAAAACAAAGCTAGAATTACTTATCTAAACAAAACGCACAGAGCTTCTCGGGAAGTAGGGGCCGTCTACCACCGGATCAGCATACAAATCTCCTCAAGATTGCTTCAAATCATGTATTAAAGTTTCTCTTCTTTCATTAAAGGAAAACGCTTCAAAACAGAGTATTACGGTCTTGGACAATTTTAACAATAAAACATCAATCTAGCTAGCTAAATCTCGGTCTCCCGAGTTGTTCTTATAAGAGAAATACATAACTGCCCTTGAGAAGAAATAGGGATAAGTGTATTTTTCAATTAAAATCAAATTAGAACTCTTGTGGAGGCCTCGTACTGTGCTTAAAGACATCTGTACAGTCTTTGTCTTGGTAGAAGTCTATCTCTTAGTTTTGGTTTCCCACGTGCATAACCACTTGGACATTTTTGCTCAGACTTTGTAGAGGGCAAGGAATGATGTGGATGAGATTTGGAATTCAACCATATGCATTTTTCCTTGAAGTGACACCTGGAACCTGTGTGAACATGATCAGGAGCTCAGGACCAAGTGTCGTAAAATGGTCAAAAATAAAGGTGCTCAGAACTGGTTTGAACCTGAACGACCAGATAGATCTCGTCTTTCTGATTCCGGTGCCGTGAACGGTTCGGAAAACGGTCGTCGTATGAGAAATTTACGCCCAAAACAAAATTGCCCAATAACCCTTAATTTTTGAATATTTTTCAAAAAAAAAAATATTAAAAAAAAGAATATTCCGCAGAATATTCTTTGGAATATTCCATTTGGGCAGCCAATCACAGGTTGCCACGTTGCAGGCCCGGAGGCCACCACGTGGCCCAAGGTGACGTCAGCAAGGGTATGTGCGTTGTTTAAAATTTTGGTGGCGGTGAGATTCAATCCAATGACCTCCGGATCAATAGCCATACGCCTTACCGTTGGGCCAAACAGGTGGGTCTTGTTATGTGGGCGGCATAAAATTATTTTAAAGTTTGATTTTGTGTTGGGCGGAAAAAGAACGGGGCCAGCACCCCATGCCATACGACCCAGCCCCAAAACCGTGGGTCTATTCCCTTAACCGCCGGGCACGAACTCCAATGCAAACCACCAGCCGATATTTCTGGTCGCATGCGCGCTGAATGCAGAGTTAACTGACAGTCAAGTTGGCGGAAATTTTGGCGGAGCGCCAAATTTGGGCGGACCCGCCATATTTGGCG
The DNA here is from genome assembly GCA_034641835.2 of Pinus albicaulis. Classification (NCBI taxonomy): domain Eukaryota; kingdom Viridiplantae; phylum Streptophyta; class Pinopsida; order Pinales; family Pinaceae; genus Pinus; species Pinus albicaulis. Next base: position 1,217,137,560 of record CM076577.1, read on the forward strand.
GGCCTAACTGACTCCAACTAAAGTTATCTGGAGTTTTTGTAGGGGCAGCGGGCAGTTGGGAGTAAATGGCCATAACTTTGGCTAGGAAAGTCCGTTTTGGACGAATTTTTTTTTTATTTTGGGTCTCTTCGACCTTCTGAAGCCATTGGAACAGGTTTCACAGCCATCTGAGGTCGTTTTCAGGTGATTTTTCTTCGTTGAAGTTCCAGGAGCCACTAGGGCCAAATCAGTTTGGGAGCTGCATTGGGAATTGTGCAGCCAGTGAATGTGGAACGAAGGTCATTCCTGAAGTTTTTCAGCATTCTGAATCCATTTCTACAGCTCGTTTTTCCTTTTGAGGCATTCTTCTCACTGTTTAGCTTCAGGGAAGCTTTCAGGGCCACCAGGGCCATTTCAGTGTTGGAGCTGTTTGGGGGCTATGTTCATCCATTTTTGGTGATTCAAAAGCTTGTTTCTGCTATTTTCGACATTCTGAGTCTAATGGAAGAGGTTTCAGAACCAATTGAGGTCATCTTCACCTCGAAATTCTCCATGCAAGTCTAAAGGGCCATCAGGGCCAATTAGGGAAAAGTACTGTATCAGGTACAATTTCACTGTTTAGTGTTTGGGAAAGAGCATGTTTAGCTAATTCCTATCTTCTAATTCTGTATTTACAGTCAGATCTGTCTTTCGAGACACTCATATTCTTGTATTAGCCTTTGTAGCATTTTTAATACAAGAGGACAAGCCTAGTTTGAGAGGCTTGGTCCAGCAGATGTAGCCCAGAGGAGGGGGTGAACTGCTTTATCATTTTGATGTCTATATTTGCTGAAGATGATATGCTAAAAAAAACTGATATAAAGTGTTAAACAACAAATATACATAACTTGCATACACACATAATCACCTACTCAGCTGCAGAAAGTTATTTGTCTTATTCCGCAAGACATCAAACTTCAAGTATGTGTATGTCAAAGACTTCTAAGTGTTTACTTCATTATTTCTTTAGGCAGAGTCTATAGAGGGCCCGGTAGCCTCTGGAACTCATCCTCTCTTTAGAGGTGACATGTCCGGTGAATGCCCCTACAGTCTATCTCTGTATAAGAAATAAGAAGTTTTCACATTTTCAGAGGTCACTTGGAGTGTATAGCTCACATTTGAAATTATGGGAAATGGATACCTTGCACCCTTAAATAAGTACATTCCATTTTCAGATCAAATGGTATCAGAGCACTAGGTTTGCTTGACTGACATCACTAGCTTGATTGTGTAGCTTGAAAGGTGTCTTAAGCAGTGTTGAAGATTGACTGCTTTATTATTCTGCAAACTACTTGTTGTTTGAGTTTGCTGAAGCTCTTTTGTTCATTTTTATAATGACAACTTTCATAAGTGAGTTCTCAAAATCGTCCTCCTTCACAAGATTTTTTGATGAAGGCTTGAAGCAAGAATTTTTCATCATGATGAATATGGTGAGAGAAATGTATGAGGATGAAAGAAAGAGCTCTAGACTTCAAGAGCAGTTGAATTCCATGAGGGAAGAGAAGCAGTTGCTTTCTGACCAATTGCAGGAAATGGAAGGCCAACTTCGTATTGCAAACATAAAGCTGGAAAGGATGCATGAGTTGGAGACACAACTCCTTGTTGCCAAAGAAGCCTTAGCCAAGTATCAGCTTGAAGAAGAGGTAAACAATTCTAGTTTGTCTTCAATTTCTTATAAGAACGTTTATGCTGGTTCTTTTGAGAAACATACCAGAGGCATAGGGTCCAAGTTGATGTCCAAAATGGGATATGAAGGAAAAGGATTGGGAAAACATGCACAGGGTATAGTTGAGCCAATAATGGTTGAGGTAAGGCCTAAGAATTTGGGTCTTGGCTATGGACAATCTTATGGAGAAAGTTCCAAAGCATCCATGAAGGAAGAAGGTGTGCATCAGCATGCACTTGAACAAGGGAGTGGTGAAAGCTCTAAAACCATTGATGGGATTGATAGTGTTCCAAAGGGAGCTTCTTCTTCTTTCGATTCACCTCCTCATGAAGGTAATGAAGGTGAAAGAGAAAGGTATAAATCTGATTTCAATCATACTTCCTTTGATCATGTAAAGCATGGAAAATTTCCACACAAGCATTGGAAAAGAATTGCATGTTCTTTTTGTGGTTTGTTTAACCATAGTGTTTCTAGATGTTGGAAAAGAATGGCAACATACAGGAAAATTTTGAAGGAAAGGAGGCAAGAAGCCAAAGTTCCAATGAACAATGCAAATCATGCGATCAAGAAGATGAACATGTGTTGCACTTATTGCCATAAGCAAGGACATATTGTTGAAAGGTGTTGGACTCTGAATCCAACAATGCTTCCACAAAAGTTGAAGAAATGGGAGAAAGAGTATGGCAAGAATGGGAAGGAAGTTTCCATCATTGATATGTGTCAGGATCTGATATCGATGTGCAGTTAAAGGAAGCGCCTTTGAAATGGATTGGTAAGAAATGGTTAGAATTCTTATCCAATTAAAGTTGCATGTCTTTTGATTGAATGCATTTTCTTTGTTAAGGGAATGCAAGTTGCAGGATGGAAAAGCTGAGTATGAGACTCACTCTATCATAGCGAAAGTTATATTCATTTCAGCTTTGAAAGTACATGTACATGTGATTGAGGATCTTGTACTTATGATTGTACTTAAGAGAAAGTTGAAGGATAAACTGCATGCATGAGAATGAGATGCATGAGCACAGGGATCATGATGATTTCCATGTATTTTAAACATGTATGTGTGATTAACTTGAAGGGTTGATTACTTTGTTTTTAACCATGCATGTAATGTAATATTGACTTGGAAAAAGTTAATTTGATCTCCAAGATTGTAAAGAGGAGAAATGATGAAGTGTTTCATCTTTGTAAAAGCCTTCTCATTTGGGAGGCAGCTCTTCTTCTGGAGCGGAGGTGCCATGGATGGGCATCGTGACAGTTGGCAAGCCCACATGTTCAGGGGAATATTTCAGCTCATATATCAGCAAGTTTCATTGTTGGTTCCTGCAATTTCAGATTTGTCTGGCGAAAGAACTTGGTCGGGATTCAACAAGTACTTGGCGTATGCAGCAAAAAGTCGCCATGACGACAGTTAGCAAGGCAGGACATTTTTGGCATCAGTATGCTCTTTTGGCTGACTGGAAGAGGATATTTCTATTCCTCAAGTGTTGTAAAGTTCAGATCAGAGATTCAGTAAGCTTTTGGGGACCAAAAGCCTTCTCATTTGGGAGGTGTGATCAGGAGCTCAGGACCAAGTGTCGTAAAATGGTCAAAAATAAAGGTGCTCAGAACTGGTTTGAACCTGAACGACCGGATAGAGCTCATCCTTCTAATTCCGGCACCGTGAATGGTTCGGAAAACGGTCGTCGTATGAGAAAGTTACGCCCAAAACAAAATTGCCCAATAACCCTTAATTTTTGAATATTTTTCCAAAAAAAAAAATATTAAAAAAAAGAATATTCCGCAGAATATTCTTTGGAATATTCCATTTGGGCAACCAATCATAGTTTTCCATGTGGCAGGCCCAGAGGCCACCACGTGGCCCAAGGTGACGTCAGCAAGGGTATGTGCGTTGTTTAAAATTTTGGTGGCGGTGAGATTCGATCCAATGACCTCTGGATCAATAGCCATACACCTTACCGTTGGGCCAAACAGGTGGGTCTTGTTATGTGGGCGGCATAAAATTGTTTTAAAGTTTGATTTTGTGTTGGGCGGAAAAAGAACGGGGCCAGCACCCCATGCCATACGACCCAGCCCCAAAACCGTGGGTCTATTCCCTTAACCGCCGGGCACGAACTCCAATGCAAACCACCAGCCAAGATTTCTGGTCACATGCGCGCTGAATGCGGAGTTAACTGATAGTCAAGTTGGTGGAAATTTTGGCAGAGCGCCAAATTTGGGCGTACCCGCCATATTTGGCGGGCCTAACTGACTCCAACTAAAGTTATCTGGAGTTTTTGTAGGGGCAGCGGGTAGTTGGGAGTAAATGGCCATAACTTTGGCTAGGAAAGTCCGTTTTGGACGAATTTTTTTTTTATTTTGGGTCTCTTCAACCTTCTGAAGCCATTGGCACAGGTTTCACAGCCATCTGAGGTCGTTTTCAGGTGATTTTTCTTCGTGGAAGTTCCAGGAGCCACTAGTGCCAAATCAGTTTGGGAGCTGCATTGGGAATTGTGCAGCCAGTGAATGTGGAATGAAGGTCATTCCTGAAGTTTTTCAGCATTATGAATCCATTTCTACAGCTCATTTTTCCTTTTGAGGCATTCTTCTCACTGTTTAGCTTCAGGGAAGCTTTCAAGGCCACAAGGGCCATTTTAGTGCTGGAGCTGTTTGGGGGCTATGTTCATCCATTTTTGGTGATTCAAAAGCCTATTTCTGCTATTTTCGACCTTCTGAGTCTAATGGAAGAGGTTTCAGAACCAATTGAGGTCATACTCACCTCGAAATTCTCCATGCAAGTCTAAAGGGCCACTAGGGCCAATTGGGGAAAGTACTGTATAAGGTACAATTTCACTGTTTAGTGTTTGGGAAATAGCATGTTTAACTAATTCCTATCTTCTGATTCTATATTTACAGTCAGATCTGTCTTTTGAGACACTTATATTCTTGTATTAGCCTTTGTAGCATTTTTAATACAAGAGGACAAGCCTAGTTTGAGAGGCTTGGTCCAGCAGATGTAGCCCAGAGGGGGGGTGAACTGCTTATCATTTTGATGTCTTTATTTGTTGAAGATGATATGCTAAACAAAACTGATATAAAGTGTTAAACAAAAAATATACATAACTTTCATACACACTTAATCACCTACTCAGCTGCAGAAAGTTATTTGTCTTATTCCGCAAGACATCAAACTTGAAGTATGTGTATGTCAAAGACTTCTAAGTGTTAACTTCATTATTTCTGGCGAGGGCACATGGGGGAGCCGGGTAGCCTACGGAACTCATCCTCTCTTTAGAGGTGACATGTGGGGTGAATGCCTACGGGTCTGTCTACGTAAGAAATAAGAAGTTTTCACATTTCGAGAGGGTCCTTGGGTGTATAGCTCACATTTTGAAATTATGGAAATGGATGCACATGCCCTTAAGCAAGTACATTCCATTTTCGGATCGGAACATGAAGATAGGCTGGCGGAACGGGAAACTAGCTACGAATGGCTACATTTTGTAGCTAAGTCTAGTAAAAAATTACTACAACAACAAAACCATAAAAGTGTAGCAAGTTAGTCATTATATACATTCCTAAAGTAACTTTAATCAATCCTATTGATCTTTTAAGCCTGCAACTAATAAAGGATAAAGGAAATGAAGTGAAATTTGGTGAAAAGGAAGGACATCTTTGGGGCTCAACAGATGGTAAGTGACAAGTGACTGATCTTTTACGTGCATGTTAAAGTTTGTGAATAGTGTATATGGTATTGATCCTTATACTTTTGGTATGCAGATATAGCTCCGGTAAAACCAGCCGGATATATGGGACGACCCGCAGTATCAGGAACTATAGGTGCTAGTGGATCAAGAATGGCCCAGAATGAAGATATGGCCGCCCGCTTGGAGGACATCCGTCGTATATGTGAGGGGTTTTTGACCGGTGTTTCAGAGCGGGGATGGTAAGACTTAGACAATCAGTACATAGAGCTATGTATTGGTCTACCCTCAGAATGGCGAGGTGTCATGCGGCGCATGGCAGTGGCCGATCAGACTGTGCATGATCTATGAGCTATGGGAGTAGAGCCATTGGCTCAGGATCCTCCAGATAGTGATTAGATGTGGGGTAAATGGTGCCTCCTATTGTGTATGTAGGGGCAAGTGGTGCCCCCCAGTTTTGAGTTTTGTTTTTTGTAACATGCTATGGGCATGTCCTGTGTATCAGAGTAGATGGACTCTAAAAACATGTTGTATGACACATATTATAAATATGCATCGTTTGGATGATTTTGAATTTTATTGTCTTGTAGGAAATGTGTGTGATAAATGCCAATCTAGAACATGGTTTGCAATGCTATCTATGCAGTGATTTTTTTCTCTAGGTACATGACTGAAGGTAATGATGCTAAATTCATGTATCAAAATTTTCACTCGTAAATATTATCTAAAATGGATAGGATTATGCACACGATAGACACCATTGAGTTGCATGACAAGAAGTAGGGAATCTAAATGAACATACAGATGGAGGATGCGATGAGAGATGGAATCAACTAAGAGGCCACGCACTCCATCATATTCGGCCTGATTATTGGTGGCAGTACCAATGCAGACCCCATTGGAGAGAACGAGGGTATGAAAGGGGGTAAAGATGGCCTAAGATGCCGAGGCTAGATTTCGAGAATAGCGACTTGCCCCATCGGCGTAGCCAATATAAGGTGTGGAAGGGAGGTCCTACAAAATAGTGTCACAAGACAAGAAATGGGAGGAGGAAGAACAATGATGCCAGCGTGAGTGTATAGTAGACATCAAACGACAACTACGGGAGGGATTAGTCTGGATAGGATGGCTATGACTCATAAACCAACTAGAGGGTGATGTATGAGGGCTACGGGAGGGATAGCTGGTGCTCATGCTGCGGAGAACATCATACATACGGATGGTATCATCCCAGTTATGGGTGGGAAAGAAAAGGTCAGGGAAACCACATGATGCTGCAAAGCTACCTAAATCATCAACATGGGAAGAGAGGCTCACATATGAATCGTCACGGGGGATGATAGAAGAATAGGTAAAAATATGGTCAAATGATGTGGAGCCCAAGAATGTCACTGAAGGGAGAGCAAGCGAAACAAAAGGAGGGAATTCAGAGGGAATGTACTCCGAGGGTTGCACGGATGATGATAGGTAGAGGATGGGGGCGGCAAGTTCCGTCATCTCAACATTAGGGGGGGGGATGTCAATGGTAGCAGGGGGATCCTCGAGCTAACTTGACACATACTGCACAAGTATGGGAGAGGCGGATTGATTTTGTTCAACCTCATACTTGCGAATGACATCTAAAGAGGCTCGATAATGCGTCAGGTGAGTACAATGGTGGGAATTTTTGTAGCACAATATCTCTCAGCCAAACTCGACAGATTTCCTTAGCAATTCAAGGTTGTTGACGAATTATTACTAGAAAATTAAGATGAACTGCAACATGTTCAAGTTGTCAATCACAATCTCAAAATATATTGCTAAATGTATCAGTAGATTAAAATGGGGAAAAGAGAAGTAGGACGTCTCTATAGTCCAGTTGAATGTGATACAATTGTTAGCTGACATAGCACTTCTGCTACAAAGGCTTGAAGTTGTGGAGATGGTATTACCTCTTTACATTAAGAGCTTGGAAGAGTCTTACGGCTTGAGCTTTTTGATATAATAGCTCACATGGCAAGCTTAGGCTTTGAAAGAATCATATCATAAAACAGTGGCGTTGCTAATAAGCAGTTGTTTAAGACGAACTCCCTATTGTTGGATCAATTCAAAGCAAAACATTAGCTCCAGAAGCTACTACAGAAGGCGTTGAGATTGTGCTTGGCCCTTTCATTTTAGATACCTCTGGTCCTAATGATGCTAAATTAAAGTCTGAATATTGTCACCGACTATTGGCTTTATGTTCTAAATAAGGTTTAATAGCAGAATCAAAGATTGGTAGAGCTGATTTGCTAAGGCTACTTATGCTATCTGTTGCTGAAGATATGTTGGAAAAAACGTTTGAAAGTGCAAACATAAAACATCTCATTCTTTTTACTGAACAAGTGTAACCTTGTTCCTGCTCGGGCTACAAAATGGGGGTTTCATGCGCTCTTACGGGAGTATCGCACTCTTGCTTTCCACGCAGGATCACAAATTCATGTGGCAAGAGTTGTCTTCTTTCAGTTCTTAGAGTAGCACTTATGCCAGGATGCATCTGAACACGTTGGTGAAATTCTTTGTCAAGTTAAAAGGGATTATTTCAGAAGAGCTTATGAATTGCAGGATTGAATGAATGGCAGTGACTTCATCTGTCAAATTGCGCAAGATACCAAGCAAATGATTGAAGGGCGAAAAATTACTTACACAAAAACGCAGACCCTCCTAGGTCATGATTTTCGTTTTCAAATTGTGGGCAAACGGAGGAAAATTTCAAAAAACCGCGATGTGGGTTTTTTGCAGAATATGCCCAATTGACTTCTGCAAGGAAATTGCTCAGAAATCCAAATCGGTTTTAGAGATTTCAATGATTCTTCAAATGTCTGTTTTTCCATAAACGTCTTTCAAAATTGGATTTGACTCATTCTACTGAAATTCGATTTGTGTTTGACGTTTTTGTCCACATAAGAGATTGTGGATCCATAAGGAACAGATCGAGTGAAATACATAACTGCTCATCGACTTCAGCTTGGCTTTCTCCTTGATCGCTTTAAGGTTCGGTCAAACATTGCAAGAACAATTTGCAGAATCATATGCTGAGATTTTATCCGCTCAAAGACCACATTTACCAAGCTCTATTGGAGTTCGTTCTTTTGATTGAACTAAGAGTAGTATGATTACGGAAATAACGTGACGAGCTTTTACTTTTTCTTATATATTTTTTGATTGCGGATCAAGCGGAGTTTTCTCAATGCGCTCAGATCCAATGGTCTTGCGGTAGCACAAATTAAATAGATCTTATGAGAGATAGCGCCCCCGCAAAATGGTTTGGTGTAAACCATTATTTACAAAATCTACGGTCATGATGCATTACGACATCACTTGGCCATTTCTCAAGAAACCGATATCATTGCTCCCGTAGGCAGTTATTGGTTTTATAAAACCGTGGGTGACTTTGTCATTAAAACATATGGGTGTAGTGGGACCCATTGTGTACCATTTGTTCTTTACCCTTGCACTAGAGTAAGATCCTATTTTGGGTTTTATATTATATATTATATATATAATATTAAAACATGCATTTTGTAAATTTAAATAATTCCAAAACTTCCAAGAACCAGTTTTAAAACTGATCATAGCAGTTAGGAAGTTACATTAGAAGGCAAATATAAAAGCAGAGGGAAGAAGGGGGGCAAGGGTTCCGGTTTTTGGATCTCCAGACAATGCTCTTTGTACAGAGATTTAAAGTGATTAATGAATGAAAAAAAAACTTCTAGCATTTGTTGATATTGATACATCTCCTAGTTTACATAATGTATTTTCAGTCCTTGAATAAAATGAAGTATCGAAGCAACAGGTCTCTTTTTACGTGTGTAAATAAGAGTTAAAACCCTTAATGGGCGCTCCTTCATTTTAACTGTTATTTTATTTTAATTCTTCTAAAGTTTGAGATGATAGATACTGTACAACAACATATCGTTTTGAGCTTTTTCCTTTCATTCTTCTTCTGAACATTTCATTCTATATCAGCAGATAATAGCGTTGTGGGTCATTTATAGCATTTGATTTTGAAGATTCAATGATTGAAATCTGGAGGTGATTGAACATGGATCAATATTTCTATGACATAATTATAAGAATGTCTTAAGCACGGATTCCTTTTCGCGGCCAAGGAATTTTTTCTTAAGGTACAACATTAATTGGCGCCGTTGCCAGGGACTGAAGAAGCGAAGTTCATTTCCCTGGGTTTTCTTTCTATTTCCTCTGATTGTTCAACGAGGAGGAAGTACTCGGCTGTGTTTAATTTTTACAGAATTTTCATTTTCACAGAGCCAAACGCGAGGTCACATACCTTGCAGCAGAAGGTTTCATAATCCTTTCTTCTTGATGGTGAACAAGATTCAGATTTGAATTTTGGTTGTTTATTATTCACTTGGCGACTCCATGATGAAGGTTTCATTAAATGAAGAATTTTTCTAGCAAGAAGATGAGAAAGTATCATGGAAAAAACATGTATCAGAATTTCCGTTTTTTAAAGGAGGTTCTATTTTTTACTGTCAGTTTAGTGGTCTATTTTCCCTTTTATATTAAAAGGATTGTTTCCTGCTTTATTTTCTCAGAAGATTATACGGCCCAAAATGTAAATTCATTATTGGAAAAAGATGATTTTTCTTTTGCTTGTATTATAAATCTTGACACAAGTGTATCTCCTAAATATCAAAGGAGGGATGATTGTTGTATTACAATCCCAGAAGATAATCAGTCACAGGCTGGGCATAAAGGTGATGATTCATCATCTTTGGATAAAAATATTTTGCCTCATAAGAAATTGACTGCTTTTCAGTTCAAAAACAGAGAAATATTTAAACCCCTGAAGCTGCCCGCTATTCTCCATCAATATCCTTTGAACGGATTCAAGTCCTTGCCAAGTTTCTCCGGGAAGGAGAAGGACATTTCAGCTAAACTACATATCTTGGAATTTGAGTACTTTTTGGACAAATTTCAAATCATTTATGAAGACGTAGCTTTAAGGATGTTTTGTCATTCTTTAAAGCAGGATGCTCAGTAATGGTTCCAGTGTTTGGAAGTAGGTTCAGTTAATTCCTGGCAAGATCTTCAAGATGCATTTCTTACATATTGGGGCGAGAATAAGTCGTATGAAGAGCACCTTTTGGAATTATATTCTATCCGAAGGAAAAGTAATGAATCAATTTCTGAGTTTAATAGGAGGTTTCAAAAAATTTATGTCAGCATGCCAAAAGAAATTCGACCTCCAGAAGCAGCAGCTATGGTCTATTATTTAAAATCTCTTTCTATTGCCTTGGCTTTTTATCTCAAGGAGAGAAAGCCTAGCACTCTGAAGTTGATGTTTCTCCATGTGCAAGAAATCGAAGATAATGCGTGGGCTTGTAGAAATTTTTCCTGCGATGTAGAAAGTCCAAGTTTTTTCAAAGATAAGAGGGCTTGTGAAAGAAACATTGGAATTTCTTTACAAGAGAATGTAAGTTCAGAGGCGAATAAAGATTTCCAAAAAGTGTCAAAAGGTTCCTGTATTGTTGAAGAACAAGAATCTAATCCTTGTGAAGATTCTAGTCAAAACTTAGTTGCAACAGCTGAACTACACTATGAAAGCATGGAAGATCATTGCAATCATTTTGTGAATAGTGAGGAAAATAGTGCAGTTTCTCAGACATGTTTCCAAGAAGAGGAAGATTTTCGTCATCAATTGAGGTTAAATGAAGAACATCAGCATTACAGAGAGAAAACCTTGGATGTTTATTTTCAGCCTCAATACTTGCCTACAGAAAATGGCAGCCAAGTTCCTAACACACAGTTCCTAATTGAAAATTTAAACAATGAAGGAAACTGCCATGTTCAAAGAAGTCTACATCAACAAAATATTCAAAAAAAGAAGGTGGACAAAACTTTATTTCATGAGTTCTATGATCCAGTTGCTGAATATATGGAAAATCTCTTTGGTCAGCAACAAGCTTTAATGCAAGGGTATGTAAAAAGTTTTGTATATGAAAAATTTTCATCGTACGTTCCTGTTTTGATCTTTAAATTTCAGCAGTAGGAAGGTATTAAATCTAACAAGCAGATGCTGGATTGGTTCCATTGGAAGGTTGACTTCACTTGATTAAGTTCAACCATGCTTATATATATAGGATTTGTACATAAATAAGCTCAGGAGTTGAGCATTCCCAGTTGCAGTATTTCTATTTTAGAATTTTCAGTTTAAAAATAAAGATCCTAGAAGAAAGAGGTTTCAGAGAAGTTTTGAAATTTTCAGAGATTTTGGATTGAGAGAAAATTCAGTTTGACTCGACTCCATATCCACTAAAGGCTATTGATATACAAGTTCTCAGCACTTCGCTATCAAAGTGATGTCCCCAATTAGAGCCAGATGTTGTAGCACAATATCTCTCAGCCAAACTCGAGAGATTTCCTTAGCAATTCAAGGTTGTTGATGAATTATTACTAGAAAATTAAGATGAACTTAAACATGTTCAAGTTTTCAATCACAAGCTCAAAATATATTGCTAAATTTATCAACAGATTAAAATGGGGAAAAAAAAAGTAGGACGTCTCTATAGTCCAATTGAACATGATACAATTGTTAGCTGACATAACACTTCTGCTATAAAGGCCTGAAGTTGTGGAGATGGTATTACCTCTTTACATTAAGAGTTTGGAAGAGTCTTACAGCTTAAGCTTTTTGATATAATAGCTCACATGGAAAGCTTAGGTTTTAAAAGAATCATATCATAAAACAGTAGCGTTGCTAATAAGCAGCTATTTTGGTCGAACTCCCTATTGTTGGATCAATTCAAAGCAAAACATCAGCTCCAGAAGCTACTACAAAAAGCGTTGATATTGTGCCTGTCCCTTTCATTTTAGATGCCTCTGGTCCTAATGATGCTAAATTAAAGTCTGAATATCATCACCGTCTATTGTTTGTATGTTCTGAATAAGGTTTAAAAGCAGAATCAAAGATTGGTAGAGTTGATTTTCTACTTGGCTACTTATGCCATCTGTTGCGGAAGATATGTTGGAAAATATGTTTGAAAGAAAATTGCAAACATAAAACATCTCATCCATTTTACTGAACAGGTATTACAAATTCATTTGGAAAAATTTCACTTATTTCAGTTCTTAGGCAGTTTTCACGTATGAAGAGCAAGCGATATCGGTTGGCTTCATTGGATATCTTAATGTTGGGAAATCATCCGTAATCAATACTTTGTGAACCAAAATGTGTGCAAAGTAGCACTTATGCCAGGTGAGACAAAAATATGCCAATGCGTCACTCTTGCAAAATGCACTTTCTGAATTGACTATCCTGGGGTTGTTTACCACAAGCGTGATTCTGAAACGGATATTGTGCTCCAAGGAGTGGTTCATGTTGCAAATTTACAAGATACATCTTAACACATTGGTGAAATTCTTTGTTGAGTGAAAAGGGATTATTTCAAAAGAGCTTATGAATTGTAGGATTGAATGGATGGCAATGAATTCATCTGTCAAATTGTGTAAGATATTAGGCAAGCGTTTGAAGGGCGAAAAATTACCTACACAAAAACGCAGACCCTTCTAGGTCATGATTTTCATTTTCAAATTGTGAGCAAACGGAGAAAAATTTCAAAAAACCGCGACGTGGGTTTTTTGCGGAATATGCCTAATTGACTTTCGTGAGGAAATTGCCCAGAAATCCAAATATTTTTAAGAGATTTCAATGATTCTTCAAATGTCTTTTTTTCCAAAAACGTCTTTTAAAATTGGATTTGACTCATTCTACTAAAATTCGATTTGTGTTTGACAATTTTGTCCACATAAGAGATTGTGGATCCATAAGGAACAGATCCAGTGGAATACATAACTGCTCATCGACTTTAGCTTGGCTTTCTCCTTGATCGCTTTAAGGTTTGGTCAAACATTGCAAGAACAATTTATAGAATCGTATGTTGAGATTTTATCTGCTCAAAGACCATATTTATCAAGCTCTATTGGGTTCGTTTACTAATTGAACCAGAGTAGTATGATTCTGAAATAACGTGACTGAGCTTTTACTTTTTCTTATATATTTTTTGACTGCGGATCAAGCAGAATCTTCTCAATTTGAAGCAGTCTCACAATTGCATATGGAAGCAACCACATATAACATCGAAGTTGAATCAACGACTTGGATCATCCAGCTCAGATCCAATGGTCTTGCGGCATCATAAACAAAATGGATCTTATGAGAGATAGTGCCTCCACAAAATGGTTTGGTTTAAACCATTATTTACAAAATCTACAGTTATGATGCATTACGGCATCACTTAGCCTTTTCTCAAGAAACCGCTATCAGTGCTTCCGTAGGCAGTTATTGGTTTTCAAAAACCATGGGTGACTTTGTCGTTAATACATATGGGTGTAATGGTGGGACCCAAAATGTACCATTTGTTCTTTTTACTTACACTAGAGTAAGATCCTATTTTTGGTTTTATATTATATATTATATATATAATATTAAAACAGGCATTTTGTAAATTTAAATAATTCCAAGACTTCTAAGAATCAGTTTTAAAACTGATCATAGTAGTTAGGAAGTTACATTAGATGGCAGACATAAAAGCAGAGGGAAGAAGTGGAGCAAGGGTTCCAGTTTTTGGACCTCCAGACAGTGATCTTTGTATTCAGATTTCAAGTGATTAATGAATGAAAAGCAAACTTCTAGAATTTGTCGATATTGATATGTCTTCTAGTTTACATAATGTATTTTCAGTCCTTGAATAAAATGAAGTATCGAAGTAGTAGGTCTCTTTTAACGTGTGTAAATAAGAGTTAAAACCATTAATAGGCGCTCCTTCATTTTAACTGTTCTTTCTTATAATTCTTCTAAAGTTTGAGATGATAGATTCTGTACAACAGCATATCGTTTTGGGCTTTTTCCTTTCATTCTTCTTCTGAACATTTCATTCTATATCAGCTGATAATAGCATTGTGGGACGTTTATAGCATTTGATTTTGAAGATTCAATGATTGAACTCTCGAGGTGATTTAACAAGGATCCATATCTCTGTGACATAATTATATGAATGTCTTAAGCACAGATTCCTTTTCACAGCCAAGGAATTGTTTCTTAAGATACAATAGGAATAATGGCCATGGACACCACACAGAGCATAGGGTTTATTGGTGCGAAGAGTCTTTGGGTTCTTGGCTGCGAATGAGGAAGAAACAGAGGGTTCAGGGACCGTAGACTTACGGAACGCGACTTTAACCATGGGTTTAATACGGGGCAACTCGGGACAAGTATGGGTGGCATGATCGATGACATCACACAAGGCACAAGGCTTGGTGGGTGGAGGAGGGGTAGGGTTAGTCGGGGTGGCCTTGTCTTTGGATGCCCCCTTGCAAGCTTTTCCTTTCTTTCCCATTGCTGTCACAACAGGAGAAGGGTCCTATTGAGGTGCTGGTGGCACTGTACTGATGGAAGAAGCTAGGGGAACCGGTTGAACTAGTGTCAAATCAAGGTATGGTTTGGGGTGACCTAGTGGGGTAGCGACTGGAGGGTCAAGGTACCAGATGGGTATGCCCAGGGTCAAATTGCGGAGGGAGAGGGTGGCCATGATGGGGATCGAATAAAATCCGGGAGGGGGAGAAAGTAAAGGTATCTGACCAACGGGGTAATGGACAGGAGGGATGAATCCAAGATGGTTGAGACCTGATGGAACCGACCCATGAAGATAAAGGGGATCATGGGTACCCTCCATAGGAGAAGGGCCAAAAGGAAGAGGTCCGGCTGGTTGAGGCGAAGGGCTAGGAGCAGGTTGCGGTGGGCGAGGTTGAGGTTGAGGTTGCTGACTAGCCGAAGCAGGCCGCTTAAGGTCAGCTCGAGATGATTTCATCATACAAACATTTGCTAAGTTGGGATCAGAGACAGGAGGAGGAGGAATACCAGGGAAGGTTCCAAGCAAGAAGGAGTCTTTGTAGATGCCGGGAGAGACACTGGTCAAATAATCGATGGTTTTCTTATTGGCTACGGAAGAGATGATCGACTCAGGAGAGGTTTGAGTTTTTGGCTCATGATATGTCAACTGGTCAATGGTGACTATATTTCCATTATGAGGGAAAAACATCTTGCGGTGGACCGCGGATGGGACAGCAGACTTGGCATAGGTGTAGCTATGCCCTAAAAGAATGTTGTAATCAAGAGGCGCGTCGATGACTTCAACGTCAACACAAACCGTCTTGCTCACAAGAGTGATAGGACAATTACAGAATAGGCCAATGGGCTAGGAGGCATGGCCATCCCATGCACGAAGAGTGATGGTGGAAGGGGCCAGCTTAGGAGATCTGATTTGTTTCCAAACTGAAGTATACATCACACAGGTAGATGCCTCCTCATCAATAATACACCGAGCCATGTTGGCGTTCAGAATTTTGACTGGGATTTGGAAATAAACAGAAGCAGGAAGGGGAGGATGGTCTGATTGACGGGCGTCGAAAACAATCAATTGGTCATCAGCAGGATCTACAATTCCCATGGCAGATAGTAGAGCCTTCCTTTGAGAAGGACACGACTGGAGGAGTTCCAGTATTGAAATGGCAGCAGGAGACTGCACCAAATCATCTACTATGCTATACGAATGAGCATCTCAACCAGAAGCAGCATTTCGACATAATGGGCCCTTAGGAACCTTGGTATGAACCTCAAATTTGGGCTGAGGGATCTGCAAGGGACCAT
Source organism: Pinus albicaulis (assembly GCA_034641835.2). Taxonomy (NCBI): domain Eukaryota; kingdom Viridiplantae; phylum Streptophyta; class Pinopsida; order Pinales; family Pinaceae; genus Pinus; species Pinus albicaulis. Next base: position 1,217,153,617 of record CM076577.1, read on the forward strand.
TGGGTGTCGAAAGAGGCTTTATAGGACTTGAAGATGGTGACTTGGGGACAGACGGAGAAGGAGGCTTGGGTACTGATGAGACCGAGTTTGAAGGTTAAGGTCGACGGGTAAAGGTGTATCAAAGTTCATCATGGGGATCTGGTAATCGGAGGAACCAGAAAGGGAAGGTTGAGTGGTTACTGGTGCATGAGGTGGTTGGGTAGCCACGAATCCTTGCTAAGGGAAAGAATCAGTAAACACAGCCGGTTGAGAAGTAGCCGCATTGGGGGGAAAAGTAGGGGAGGCATGTTTTCCTCGCAATGTAGCCTGAGACTCCCACATCTGCCGCATTTGTGGTAATAGGGGACAATCATGAGTGTAATGATCGTAAATACTGCAACACGAACAAGGCTTATTTGTTCGAAGAGGCATGTCTGGCTTGGGCTGAGAGCCCTGGTGCTGGTTATCAGTGGTAGCGTCAATACCTGAAGGATTGGATTCATGATTACCAGAGGTAGATTTATTTTGATTTCCTTTCCTCTTTCTTTGAGAAGAAGGAGGATTAGTCGCACCCTGCTGTGAAAATACTTGTCCTAGAGGGGGTATAATTTGTTGTTGCTGGGGTTGAGAAGGAAAGGGAGGTGGAGGTCCAAATGCTGGAGGAGCTGGGGCACCAGGCTGTGGATAAGGATAATGGTTTGGATGGGCAACATTGAGGTAAGCAGGAGGTTGGGAAAAAGGAGGAGGCATGCCATATCCTGGATACATGCTACCTGGAGGGGGAAAAGTGCTGGAGGTGCTGACCCCTCCCAGAGGGAAACCATAGCCCATAGGAGGTTGAGCGTAGGGATGTGAAAGAGCTCCAACGATACTGTCGGCAAAGTGAGATGCCCCTAGGGCATTAGCATCACCAGGTCTGAGGAGTTCAGGAAGGATGGTATAAACATAACCAGATTGCGCATAGATGAGGTCATATTTCAAGGCTATTTGGAGGGCGGCTTCTTCGGTTTGAGGGAACTGGGATGCGACATCTTTGTTGATGTCAGGTAAGAGAGATCGAAGGAACCAGTCCATGTAGACCCGATCTTCAAAGGTGGGAGCTCGACATAAGCTCCTTCTTCTCCGCCATTCCTGGACATGAGTGGAAAGGCGGGTCAAAGATGATTGACGGAAGGAAGTCAAGAGTTCGGTACCAGTGTCGTACCGGAGAGGGAGCTGGAAATAAGATAAGAAGGCTTGGGCAATGGTCGCAAAGGTGGTATTGGAAGAGGCGGTCTGATCAACATACCACTTAGAAGCTTCGCCTGTAAGCGTGCATTGGAACAATCTAAGATGAATGGAATCATCAATAATGGAATTGGATGAACACCACATGTGGAAATATCGGATATGGTTGGAGGGATCTTCACCTGCAAGGTCTTCGAACTTGGGAATATCGGAGGGGAGCTTCGTTGGCATAGAGGGCCAACTAACATCGTGGCAGATAGGATCATTGATCAACTGATTGAAATTGGGGAGACTGAGACCTGCCATATAGGGGAGCAAACAGACAGTCGAGGTAGTTCTCGTCGCGGTTCCACTAGTAACAGTCCCAGCATTAGGGTCGGGGTTGCCGCTAGCGTTAGGCCCTGGACCAGACATGGTGAAGGTAACAGGGGGAGAAACAGAAGGAGGGGGAGAACCCAAAGAATCAGAAGATGAGTCAGAGTGCGGACTCGGGGGAGGACTAACTCGACTATGGCGGGAAGGAGCAAGTTGACCAACCGGAAACTGAGGGTGAAGGCCAAGAAGTCTCTAGGATATATGCCTTGGGGGAACAATGATAATGGCACAAGGGGAAGAAGAATAATCTACAAAGGTAGGGAGGTGTAGAATCAAGTGATGTTAAAGTCTTTGCCTGGCAGTGTTAACCAGGCTCTTCTTAACTTAGGGTCAGTGTGTGGCATGTGTTAATTTTAATTTTTAAACCCAGACGTTTTGAGAGTAAAAGAAAATGTGTGTTGCGTAACTGAAAATAAATCTGCAGAGAACAATATATAGTGCTGAAATAACAGAAAATTAACAGCTAACAATGCATCGATCTAACCCAAGAAGGCGGGTCTCTCAAAACTAGTCTAAAAGAGGGAAAAAATCTAGTCAAAACACACTAAAAAGAGGCTAATAGATCTAAGGTCGGGAGGAATAGGGATCTAAAGGAGAAATCTGCTGAAAAGAGATGCAGAAAACAACAAAGAGGCAGAGGCAAGGTTTTCTGCAACAAAGGAAGAAATCAGCTAAGGGTAGAAGGGAAAAGGAGCTGACCGTAGAGGTAAACCCAAACAAAACTATATGAGATGATTTGAAAGGGAGAAGATCTGATCTAAAAGCGATCTGAAAGTGAGGTATCAGATCTGAAAAGAAAAGGGTTGAAACTCTGAAAATTTAGACGGCTGAAACAGCTAAAACTCTTCCACCGAAAAGTGGAGGGTACTAATGCCCTAAGGGGCTAGATTCCCACTTATTTTAGTAAAACAAATCAGAAACAGGTCTAAATGGGCAGAGACAGAGGCTGGAAAACCTTGACAGAAGCTTCAGACAAACCCAGAAAAATTGTTGGAAAATTGCAGAAAAAAGTGCAGGTCGCAGGTTCTGACCTATTTTCTGTCCAGGTCGCAGATTCTGGGCTGAAAAGTGCGTCCTGTAGTCCAGGTCACAGGTTCTGGGCCGAAAAGTGCAACCTGCAGCTTCGGGTGTCTCGGCGGCAGATTTCAGAAAAAGTTGTCGTCTTAGTTGCGGCTGATGTCTGTTACCTACGCAATAGGGCCAGAAACACATGGAAGTTATAAATTTGAATGTTTGAGGGTTTATAAGTGAAAAATGACATAAAATAGAAAAACAAAAAGCTAGAAAGAAACCCTAGGGTCTGAATCAGCTAGATATGCAGGAATATGAAAAACGACAATGGTCGTAATTGAAAACCCGTGTGGAGTCGCCAATTGTTAGTATGAATATTTTGTCGAAGTGTATGAAAAAGACCACTTTAGCTACGCATAAAAAATAGCCCTAACATCAAATATGGCTGCCAATATCTTCAAATATGTAATTAGTTTATTAAGACAAATGCTGCACAAATCCAGATCTATGCATAAAAAGACATTAAGGAGTAAAAATAAAGTTTTGCTCTATGCATCCAATAGACAAGACAAGAACAATATTTTTGAAATAATTTTTATATTAAGGGCGCTTGAGAGGAAAACAAGAAAGGTGTTTCCAATTCTCCTCAATGGGATGGGTTCTTGAAAGTCCTCAACACTTCAGATCTAGAATTTCTCTCTCTTGTTGGTGTAGAAAACCCAGACAAACATAGAACTCAAAGGGAGCTCAAAAAGTGAAATAATGGAAAATTTCACAATGATAATGGCTCAAAGTTAGACCAAGAGCATAGATCTAGAGTGATCTAATAGGCAACAAAATGTGACAAATGAATGGGAAAACCCTTCTATTTATAACAAAATATTGGGTCATTCTAGATCTTGGTGCATGATTAAAATAATATTAACCAAATCTAGATCCACCTTATATGGAATATTTTATTATATTTGTTGGAGGGAAAAGGTATTTGACTTGGGTCAAATCCCTTTATTTGTAAATAATAAATAAATAAATGATTTATTTATTATTTTAAGGAAGTAGTTGAATGATAATTAAATAAATAATGATTTATTTAATTATTTATAAATGATTTAGTCATATTTAACAAGGAATATTATTTAAATAAGATTTAAATAATTATTCCTAGAAAATAATAAGATAAATAAGGATTTATCTAATTAATTTCCTTGTTTTTGGTTAAATATAACCAGGAATAATAATTAAATTATTGTTTAATTAATTATTCCATGAGGAAAATCAAACAAATATAGATTTGTTTAATATTTCCTTTTGGGGTTTCCTGTTTAGACCATAAACAACCTAATAAACGTGTTTTATTAAGTTATTTTACATAGTGAAAGCAATTTTACTTAGCGAAAAATTGGTCTTACATGGTGTACTTGGGTCCATCTAATGATAATAGGTTAGATGACCAAAAAATGGTGTAACACCATATGTGTGCATGCTTGTGTTAAAGTTTATGTTGGTTATTTTTGTTTCAGTTTATTTTTTCTTACATGTTTTGATGGTCTAATTTTGTGCATGTGCATGGATAATTGAAATTGGAAAAATATTTATAATTGGAGAAATTGTTGATAAAGGCCATCACTATTGATTCACCCCCCCTCTTAGTAGTGAATATATTTCCAACACTAACTCTTTTGTTTCACCACTACTCAAGTTTATGAACTATTCCTAACACCAACACTTAGTAATTTTTTCATTAAGTGTTCACTTTCTTCAATAATGCATCAGAAATCAACAACCTTTTTATCTTCTTTAACAATTACTTCATGAGATGTGTGATATCAATAAACAAAAATAAACAACAATTGACACACATTTAAGAAGGGAGGGTAAACTCCAAATAAAGTCTGCCCAATCACTTATAAAATGTTTTACAAGTTACAATTTTATAGAAGGTTGTGGAGCTTGCCACACAAGCCTGCCAAAATCTACCAACTTGCACAACACTTTGCACTGCCCAATGTTCAACATGTAGCAGCCGTACCCTACATTCAATTTACAACAACCTCACCCAATTCATGCAGCCCACCCGGGTCGTGTAGCTCACCCGCGTCGTACATGCCACCCTGGTCATGCAACTCACTTATGTCATGCAACAGACCCATTCAACACAGTCGTTAATAAAACTCGTTCAACTGTTCATTTAGGAAACCCATTTCAAAAACGAGTTTAGGATTTTCGTTCAACAACTCGTTCATGATTTTCATTCATAATTTTCATTTGGCCCGCCTAGGCGAGTGCATGCCCTGTCGCACCCTTGCATGCTCTTTGGCTCACTCGAACTTCCTGAACCATTCAGACTCATTTCCTTTGTTTTCCTTTGCTCTACACTCGATGTGTTATGTGAACTACAGTTGGATGGATTCCCTTGAATGATTCTCCCTTCATTCAATACATATGCTCATTTTCCAAAATGTTTTATCAAATGATGTGTCCTTCAGACCTGTTCATTAAACTTGTTTCATTAAGCCGACCCGTTTGTTCAATTCACTTCGTTCACCAGATGATACCTATTCGTTCAACTCGTTTTGTTGAGCTGACCTGACCCATTTGTTCGGCTTGTTTCATTCACTCATCGCATGTGTGTTCACATGCCTTTTCTGCAAGGCTCATCCACACGCCTGCCCACACACCCTGTCCACACAACTCCTGTGCACTTTCGTCTCCACGGCTCATCCACAAGTCTCGTTTGCATGCCTATCCGTGTGCCCATCTGCACACCTCATATGTATGTTGGGTGGGTGCCTACTGCTATGACCACTACACCCGCCAGTTAAACGTGCCCGCTATGGGTGACTCGCCCATCGCACACCTGTTTGGTTAAACACGCACATTGGTGACTTTGGTTTTTTGGCTCTCTCATCTGCTCACCAACTCGAGGCCCTAACAAACAACCTAACTCTACCGCCCGTCTAACTCATAGAAAATCATTACTCAATATTATCTATGAATGAGGAGTTGACTCTACTTTTATTATAAGAAACATCATATCATTTGAAATTAATTATGGGTGGTTTATAAGAACATGAATTTTCATCTTATCAATGATGTTGAAGCCTTGAAATATTAACTTGTGTCTTGACATTTTAGAAATATATTATTTTAATTATTCACCAATAATTTTAAATTTTATTATAGAACCATAAAGTACTTACAACTAGTTAGCAACAATTTTAAATCTCATTTTAAAATAAATTTAAATATATAGTAAGGATATGATTGATCTAAATTTGAAAAATTAAAAGTATGTCTTTGTCTTGAATACTGTGAAGAAGAAAATAAATATTACTGAAATAAGAAAAAATTTCCAAAATGCAATAGGATGAAAGAATTTTTCACCTTTGTGGTACCAAGAGAGCTCAAGATGAAGAGCATTTTCCCATAAATGACCCAACATATATTTATATTAAATTTAATTTCAAAATATTTTTCATTCTACTAATCTTTTTAACTTTTTAATTTAGCAAAACTATGATGATATTGAAATGCTTAAATCTTTTGAACATAAAAATAAAATCTTAAAAAAATTAAAGTAATTTCTTACTTTATTAACATTAAATAATCCAAATTCTAATGTTTATCACTATAATCTATCATCAAAAATAAAGTTAAATGTTATTTAAATTTTAACTTATTCATGCTTATTAGATTGTAATTTATACGAATAGATTATAAAATAAATGGATACCTTAATTTTTGTGATATAAAAAAATAATAATAATAAATACTTAATTTGTTTTTTTTTCTATTTTTGAAATTCAATCATAAAATCAATAAATCACTTAATTTTGAATCATACTTTAAATATTTGAAGACCAAATATAACTTTTTTAAACCATTAACATCATCACTATAATTAAAATTATTAAAAACCATATCAATACAAAATCAAAAATAATGTTTATAAACAATAATTAAAATTATTAAAAACCATACGAATATATATTTGAATAATGTGAATTTATCATATCAAAGGTTGGTACAACCAGAGTCAATGCAAACCATTATCTTCGTCTACCACATACATCCACTCAAAACAATTTTTTTTTAAAAATGACAAAAATTTCGCCACATTTTTTATTATGTCATGCCCTCATGGGATCCACCAGATAGTGATTCAAACAAAAGATAATAAATACCATACCACTAAATTCAAAGAAAAACACATATTCACTTACAATATACATTTAGCCATTGAATAAATATTTAAAGGAAGTGACATTTTTTTTTAAGTAAGTTGATTTGCATTGTAAATGGGTGCATTTTTTTGTTGAAACTGGTACCCTTCATTTGTTGAGCTTAAGTTGTTAATAAAAGGAACATAATTATTGATTTATTATATTTTATAAATACTTTAATACACTTCAGTGTTCATGATAAAGTCAAAATTGGCAAGGCCTCTCTCTCCAATATTTGAACCTATGTACAAGATGCTCAAGACAAAATTGAGTTTTTGTAGCTCAAATTTTAGCTACAACAAAAGAGTTGTCATTCTGAACTAGTTATTGTTTAGAAAAACTCCCTTTTTGAGTCTAAATTTTGCTCCCATAAAAAGTCAAATATTAATCATATTTTTTAGGCCATTTCAGGAGCAAATTTGTATAAATATGCAAAGGTTCAGGTTTCACTTCCCAAGCCCATCATCATACTTTGAGAAGAACTCATCAACAACCAGAACAAAACCAATCTTGGATAGATAAGGATGTGTCCTTTAAAATTCTAAATTATTCTAAACCTATCAAGTTTCAAAGTGTTGGGTTTCTTCAGAATGGTTCATTATGACCTGCTCAACATCCCGTTCCTCTTCCATAGCCACAATAGATTGTCAAATGCCAACATTGTGATTGGTTAAGCCATGTGAAGTATTAATTTTTTTATCTTCACCCTTTTACGCATTATGGAAAAGACACTCATCATCCAGACAGATGCTCCAAAACTAAGGCTCATATAAGAACAAAGATTCACCTTGTTTGTATTGCTTCTTCACAATGGTTTTTAACAACTAAGAATATATAGCAGTCATACCTTAGAGTTCGGCCTCGAGTATTGACACATATTGCGATTTATGTTTCTTCATATTCTCACCCTGTATCTAACAGGGGAATAATTGATGAGCATATAGTAGTTTCAAAGATATATCAAGTAATATTGAGCCATATCCTGAACCAGATCCAACTACTAGAGTCTAGATAGAAGACAAAGACATGCCACATGACCATGTTTTTGGTTTGTGGCTAGCCTTAAACAACCACTGACAAAATATTTAAGTTTCTTCTATGTCAACTTGTTTTCATCTTCAAACCATCATCAAGGAGCACTTCTACTTCACAGAAGGCTTCAACTTCTAGCTAGATTGAGAATTGTTCCAAGAACTGCTTCAATCTTTAGTTCCAGAGTTGGTGGTTAGCCTTAAACGGTCACTGGTAGAGACATCGAGTTCTTCTACCTCATTTGGTTTGTGTTCTTCCTTAAACCACCATTCCAGAGAGCACATTCAGCCTTTGGATACCATGCACGTTTTTATTTTCTCTCTTTTCTTAGACTCATATACACCCCTTCATATTAAGGGGGGGATATTAGACACCTAATCTGTAAGGATTTTTAATATCCCCTTAAGTCAAACATGTAGAAAAAAAAACTCAAAAAAAATTTATATTCTTTCACATAGGATCATTTGATCTCATCATAAAGAAATATATCTATTTATTTTGTTTATTGCATGAATTAACATTGATATTATGTGGGTACATAAATATATTTGTATTGTGTTACCCTAAGTCATGCAAATCCTCATCCTGTGTCAAAGGGTTTATATACTATCTAACCCCGCACAAGGAGCCTCCGGTGGTCGTTTCTAATTTGGATGTTGGTATTATTATCACATAACATTTGTTGTCTTGTTAAAAGAAGAACTTTCTCGGACATGTAAAACCGTATCAAGCCACTTGCCTTATCACTGAGACGACAGCTTACACAGTCATGCTCGTTTATTCCCAGGGTTCAATCATATGGTGGGTGTTTTCTCGAGTCAAATGAAGATCAAAACCCTTTGGCACTTAGAATTCTACTTTCATTTGTTTTTCGCTAACTCTTAGTGTCTGGTTTATGCTTCTATAGAGAGATAAACCCTAAGGCCTTGAGTCACTATGTGGATCTCTTTCACCGCCTTCTTCTTACAGGTGACTCACCACCATCCCTTCGTCTGAGCATCACATTTCTTCTTTTCGTGTTAGTCTAGAACCCTTCTGTTCCTAACACTGCCACAACTTCGTTCCTCTAGGTCCTCCTCCTCTCGGCCCGCCAAATGTTGTCAGTGTTCCTCGAGCAGCTTGAACATTTCACAAGGTAATTTGTTCGATGTATATCCATGGTTCCTCTCTACTTACGATGACCCTATTACAAGTTTTATAACCAACACTCTGAATTCCTGAATGACAAATTCTACATCATGGAAGGGTTTCACCCAATATTTTTCAGAAAAGGTATTACCTATTGTGACAATGTTGCTATTTTTATTTACTGCTCCCTTTTCGATGTGTTAATGCTCTAATTTTTTGCATGCTCATTATGAATTTGTAACAGGTATGGTGGCTTCTAGGACTTTCAAGTGGTGTTTCTGCGCTCAGACCCAACATGTTCTATTAAGTTATATTATTGTGCCAAACCTATTGCCTAAGTTTCGTTCAAACTATTCTTCTTTTCCATGGCATATGGAACATGATATTGTAGGTTTAGAATTATTCTAAAGTTAAACAATATTCCTGACAATATTTAGGGTTTGGTAGGTAGTTTTGAACAATGACAAGGTCGTTAGTCGGTTGTTGTTAAAGTTGAATGATGTTATTCGAAATGTCTGAATTCAAAAGGTGAAAAGCCTATGGGTACATTTGTTTATTTTTCTTATTTCCGACATTCTATTTATATACAATGTTTGGCCTAGTCCGAGGGTTCAATTTTTATGTTAATAACTGGTGTCAAGATGCAATGATGTTTAACTCCATTATTTCCTTCTAAGATTTCTGGGTTGTTATGCCATCTTTGTTAATTATTGCAATTTCATTTGGCTTCTTTTGTAACTCTTAATAAATATGAGTTCTTTACTTTGACAATCATTTTTCTTTTTTTACTAGAATGAATAATTGATGTGGTTAGATTCTAAACCAGGTTCAGTTTGGCCTATAGTAGAACTAGGGACTATTTCATCGGGTGGTTATTCAATTAGTCATGCCTGGTAACTAACCCAGGCCTCCATGGCCCTGCGGTTATTTACTTTTCTATTGTATCTATTTCTTACAGAAAGTCAGTTGGGGTTTATCTTTACTTTGACTCTACTCTTTTTTATTGATGTAGTCACATATAGAAGATTAAACCCATAATTTAAATTTGGTTGCCTCCGTTCACTATACCATTATTCAACCATTTCTTGTTGAACAACAAATTTTAGTTAAGGTTTAATAGCCACGACTTCCTTATGTGACTCTTATTATACGTTCAGTTTAACTAGAAATAACACTCTAGTCATGGAACTACATCCATGCCCTTCACCTGAAGGGGTTATTTTACATTTCCCTTAGGCATTCTTATTTTATTTATTGTAGAACATTTTCCTCCTAATCGACCTATTTATTATAGTTTCACAATATTATATTTGACTGATATCATCTTAGAATTATTTATTAAAGTTTCACAATACATTTTCAAAACATTATATTCGACTCATACCATTTTACTTCTAGCCATTGTTATGAAACTAATCACTTTTCCTTTATGTGATATTTTCAAAATAACAGACAGTAATTATTAACCATCACTAAAAATATATTGGTACTTATTTGATTCTCCTACAAACTCAATTAATTTGTGAACCTCTAGGAACAACAATGATCCACCCAACCATGAGATCATTCTTGTTACTGCATCTCCCCCGAGCTTGTTGCATACCCAAGACAATTTTCCTTCCAAAATAGGAGACAGTACCAAAGTACGATTCTGAGGCTATTTGAGAAAATCAGACTTAAACTTTATTATTAGTTTAGGCTCTCACTCCCCAACCAACTCTCGAGTCCCTCACTGTTCCAATTTCTTATGTTCTTTTCTCCCCTTTCCTCAGGTTCTCCATACTCTCTTGGCTCCCTCTCGAAATTTTTTCTCCTTCCGATAGAGGAATTTTGGGTGGGTAACTACATTGCCACAATTTTCTAACTGCCTGGGTACTAAGCTTCCTCTCGCATTGTTTCCCAAAACCTTGGTTCACACATAATCATTATGTAAAGAGAATAAAAATAAATTAAATTAAATTTATAACATATGTTCAAATATGTTTACTTAGTTTCATCCTTCTCAGCCCATTATTAGCAACATTCTTAACTACAATAAATAGTAAATGAACATTTCTGAATTTTATAAGGGAAATCACATCTTCCCCCCTTAAGTGAAAAACCATCTCGATGTTTCCTAAATTTTCAAAAATATAATAGGTAAGTTTATTTCATGAATTTTTCATCCTCCTAGGTAGCCTCCTCTAGGCTAAAGTGCATCCATTGCACCTTAACCTTAGAGATATCTCACTTCCACAACATTACTTATTTCCGGTCTAGGATGGTTAGGGGTTCGACCAGAAACTCTCTGTCCAGTTTGACCTATATCACAGTCACAAGTCATTATTATTCATTTTTCTAACATATTACTAATATCCATCCATAGATACATATTTCATAAATTAATTACCTACATACTTTTCTAATCAATAATGTGTTTAGGATGATAAATGCATTTTTTTAATAAGGATACATGAAAAACATTATGAACCCACATGTGGCTAGGTAAAGCTAGATGATAAGCCACTCACCCAATTCAGGCCAAAATATGAAAGGGACCACAAAATCTGGGAGCCAACTTGGCACAACCTCCCCATTGCAAGGTACTCTTCTTAGCTTTTAACCTCACATACACATGGTCACCTACTCGAAACTCTCGATAACTCCACTTTTTACCAGCATAAATTTTTTTTCTATCTTGGGTAGCTTTCAAATTCAACCTTACTTTCATTACCATTTCCTCTGTTTCTTTGCATTTTGGTTCCCAACATCAATTTGTCTTCTGGACCACTCTAGTTAATAGGTTTTCTACACTTATGCCCATAGAATACTTCAAATGGGATCATTTTTACGGATGTATAATAACTGGTGTTGTAATCTTCCCATTCAGTTGGTTGTTGTTACCATTAAACTGGGAAAATAACTCTTAAATACTCTTAAAGATGATCTGCACACTTTTTACAGCCACTTCCTGCACATGTGCAGATATAGCTAATCTTACCCATGGAATTTTGTGCTATGTTTCCCATTAAAACCTGCGCACCCCATTTAAAATAAAGTAAAGGCGAAAAGTAACTTCTAGAAGCATAGTTGGATGCATATTCTTCCAACTAAAAGCCTCTGAGTCATGCTAGTTCGAGATAAATCCATCCAATCATGGAACTTATCCCCTTGGATCAAGTAACCCTAATCCCCTCATTTGTGATCAAACCCCTCTATTGGTGGATCTCAAACCTCCTCAATTTCTCCTATAAATTGAGTTCAAAATTCAGGGTTAGGGGGTTCACTTATGATAATCTTATGTTGGTCATTCTAGAGTGGAAATCTTGTTAAACCAAGGAGGAAGATTGGAAAGGCATATGGGAGGAATATGTACGACATCAAGGCTCGGTTGTAATATTTCTCTTTATATTATTGAACAATACATTTGGATACTTTTTCTCATTGTGTTGTTTTCATATTCATTAAAAAAATTACAATTATTAATCTCCTTGATCATTAACTTAAGATAGTATTTGGGTTATTACATACCACAAATGCTTTTGATTCTTTTAATGTTTGTGATTGCAGGTTTCTTCTCAGCATTGAAGAACTTCTTGGGACAAAAGGCAAGGTCTTCAACAAACATCTTGTTGAAAGGTAAGAGCATTATCCTCTCTTTTCTAGTTTTGATAATATGAATGCTAATAGATTAGGGAAGGAGATATTGTTATGTATGTTTGTTTCCAGTTATTTGTTGAGATACTAGGGAGATCAATATTGTCTGCAACAGGGATTTATTCATGTAACAAATTGGAAACTCCACTGGGGAACGACTTAGTTTTCTCTTGGTTCTTTTTTTTTTAGCTCTCCGATTTTTCTAGTTTGACTATGTTTGAGTGTTATTGGGTTTGTGAATTTTTAGATCCTCTGAATTAGAAAGCCTTTTGTTTATTTATTTGAAATTTTCTCTCACCTGCGTGGTTTTGTTTCATAAATAGAGCGGAGGTTCTCACAAGTTCTTAGTTTAATATAGTGCACATGCACACTAGTTTTCACTAAATACTTGTGCACCCCATGAGAATTTTTGAAAAAATGAATATCCTCTCTCTCATAGTCTCCTGACAAATTTCTAGAGGTTCAAGCTGACTTACCAACCCTTAGATTCTATTTGTGAACTCATCTTAATTACCTTAGTGTCTTTTTGAGAAATCATCCTTTTTGCATTTTCAGGTAGGGTTTTCCCTGGTTTGGTGAATTACTCTGTTTGGAAAGATAGATTCAGTATCTAGATCATTGTTTTTTTGTCATTTCCCTCTAGAGCTACTAGGTGTCTTGTTATTCTTGTTTGTTTGAGTGATTTTTTTTTCCCACTTGCAAAAGAAAACTTCTAGATAAGTGAAGTATGATTTGTCTTAGTAAAATCGTTGTTTATGAAATTGGTTCTTTTTGTTAAAGTGAAAAAACAATTTATTTTTCTTTCAGCTAGAAGAAATCATGAAAGTGCACTTATATGTATCATTATTGAGATTATTAGTTAAGAGCTTTTATTTTTTGAATTTTTTTTATAATTTTTAGAGTTTTTTCTAGTTGTTTTTTATTTTGAAGAATTGAAATATTGTTTGCTCATGAAATTGTATATTTTGGCTTTGAATCAACGAATATTTTCATTACAAAGTGATATTGGTTATGCTTCAAAATGAAATTGGTTTCTTAATGAAAAAAAATTGTTATGGGATGTTTTAGGGAATTTTCACTTCTCTGAGTTCAAAAAATCCTTCTACCTTCCCTTAATTAGGAATTTATTGAAATTCATCATTTTTTTGAGTCATTTAGAGTAATTTGTTGAGTCAGTCCCAACATCATTGAGTTTCATTTCCATACCCCTCTGCGTAAAAAACATCCAAATTAATACAATGCTTGATAAAATTAATCTAGATATTTTTACATTTTCTAGGGCTATTTCCACGAATCGAGTTTAGGATTAGTTCTTTGGAATAGGGAGTAATTAAATTTCCAAAGCATTATAAAAAAAAATAACATCTTGCAGTAAGGAAAAACCCAACTGTTGCAATTTTTCTCTAGGAAGCTCTACTTAAAAGAGTCATGCACGAGGTCATGTCGGGCCCAATGGAGTAATTGTACCTACTTCATTGGTAAATATAGAAGATGTGCACATATTACAAATGGTAAACCTTGGGTTAACCGTTTTCAACAAGCCTGGGATCACTTGTTAGTAAACCTCGTATTTACCATGTCGAGGAACTTTCAAGGGGATTGAGATTTGATACTCTGCCCTTGCGTGTATATTGGGCCACGGACAGTTCCCCCGGGTTGAATTGTCTTATTTGGTAACCTTAGTGGCTATAATATTTAGGATTTTTCCCAAGGTGACAGTGGAGGGAAGGTCCCACTGTACCTGGATCAGACGTTGACTAGACTCACTTAGACTTTCCATAGGGTAGCCTTCACTTCGATATGGCATAGTGGAGTTACTTGCACCAACTTTTTTCATTAAGTAGGTTGTCAAGGTAATTGTTTTGATCGCTAGTGTTCCACATTAATCTCTGTGAGGTTGGATTTCATCACCAAATAATGATTTTATTATGGAAACATATTATTTTTGTGTGTATTTTTTCTTATATTTTGTAGCGCGTGTTCATTTGTTTGATTTCTTTTAGAGGCCTTATGCATGATTTTTGGATATTTTTTTTCGTGTGTTAAAGAAATTAATCGTGGTTGAATTACCAAGACTTTCACATAGAATTCAGGGGAAACCCCCTGAATATACACCCAGTCAATTGGAAAAAATCAAAATTGAAAGGGTTCAATCATCAGGAGCCGAGTCTTTTGATCAAGGAGAATCATCTATCATAATACATCCTGATTTCGAAGTTAATAAACCTCAAATAAAAGAAAAAATAACAAGATCAACCGAAAATTTCTAAAGTAGTCACAGTAGAATCTTTCACTGGTGATTTTCAGATACGCAACTTACTAAACCATAAATATCTAAACTTGAGTCTAATTCCACTTCATCTAAGTCATGTTCAAATGTTATAGCCCCTACTCCTAGTCATCCTCATTCACCTTGAGTAGAGCTTCTCATCACTGAGAATCTTCCTCCTTGCTTTATTAGCATTGAAGAAACATTTGACGAAGAAGAAGGAATTGAAACTCCCTCTCATCAATAATCTTTATATTTAAGATATAGTGAACCAATATACCCTTTATATTTTCCTTTCACTCATTTTCGACCGAATCCTTGGTATCTTCAATTTACCGATTTTTTACATTCTTCTGGTTACATACATCCTCAATACTGAATTCCATTTTACTATTTACCCAGATATAGTAACATGGCTTCTGAATGTATGTAAACTAATTCATCCATGTTTTCATATTCTCCGAAAATATTTTTTTATGGCGGTCCCTCTATTCCTTTTGGGTACTAGTCACTTTCTGTAAATTTTTTAGGAGCATCTCCTTCCTCTGAAACTTCTACTATGTCAACTTCCTTATTCAATTCTACCACCCAAACTTTGATTGAGGGGCATATTTATATGTTTTTTGGGAATACCCCTCAAGCTAGCTCACAAGGTGGCTACATTGCGCCTGGGGGGCAACAACCTCTTCAAGGGCAGCAACCTCTTCAAGGGAAACAACCTTTTTCAGGAGGAAAACTTTTCATTGGAAACTATCCGACAGTTTTAGTGTAGCTTATTCCCATTAATTATCAAAATTATGGTCCAATGCCTCAAACTGGTTATGGTCAACCCTATGCTTCACAACCCTCACTAGGATATCCTTATCCAGGTATGAAGACCATATGGAACTCCTCGTTTACTAAAAATTATTTGCAACCTACCTTGCAAATGCCTTATAATCAACCTACATAGCTACATAGCCACTTGGATAATTTGGTTACACCCAAGTCCAAAAACTTGTTCAAGGTGCACTTCAAATTACCCCAAGGGCATTTGTGCCAAGTAGCCAACAAGTTGTTCCAAGTACTCCTAGTACTCCTATCCAATCTATTGTGAAAACATATGTTCAACAACTAGGTAAACCCATCCCAAGAGTTCCCTAAGTTTCTATTGCTACGACCCTTCAAATGTAAATGCCAAATGTTACACAGGCTATCCCTCAGACTACTACCCATCAAACCAGACCTACAGTCTAGTCGATTCCTCAAGCATATTTGGGACAACCTGCCATAACAGTTATGAAAACAAGTAAACCTTTTCTTCTGGGGCAGCCCTTTGTAGGTCAACCTCTTGAGGGACAACCCCTGGTAGTTCAACCTCTTCAAGGTCAATTTGTTCAAGGTCAGCCCTTTCAGGGACAATTTCAATATGGAAAATTGGGACAAAATCCATCTTTCCAGAGTCAGCCATACCCTGCTTATACATTTCGGATACCAACTCAACCCCAATTCGATATGGCTACCCCTAGATATCCTGGAGGTGTGCCAATTCCAACTGCTCAAGCTATCCCAGGTTTTCCTGGATACCCTCCTCCAGGTACTGGAATTTTCCCTTAGGATAAGAAATTTTCTCAGCAAGACCCTAACATGCGGTTACCTTTTATAGCAAATTTAGATTTACCAGACTTATCTTGGCTAATGAATGAACCGATTTACTGTCTTCCATTTTTTCCAGCCATGCCTACTAAGTTTCCCAGTGACATTCTGAAGTTTGAAGGGAAGCCAGGAGAGGACCCCTCAAACCATGTTATGACTTATCATCTATGGTATGCATCCAACTCTTTAATCGATGATTCCATTCGTTTATGAATTTTTCAAAGAACTTTGATTGGCCATGAAGTGGTACATTCAGTTACCACAATGCTCTTTCAACAATTTAAATGCCTTAGCAACTTCTTTCCTTACTCATTTTCAGTTACCAGTCCATTATGATAATGGCACGAAAATTTTGACTTCACTCAAACAAAGTACATCTACGTACATTTCAGATCACATCCACGAATAGCGACGTAGACGACGTTTAGTCAATGTTTTCATCCCAATTCAAATTATGGTTGAATGGTTTATCAAGTCATTACTCCCTAAGATTAATGAAGATGTAGCTAAAGGAGGCGTTGTAATAGAAGAATAGGTTATTGCTCAAGCCCAATATCTAGACCTTGTTTATACACAGTCTGGTACTTTGTATGAAAAAAGTACAGATTTACCTCGCCCATGTCAAATTACTACAACTCCTTTCGGTTCTCATGCCACAGACGGTGTTATTGGTACAGTTAACACATCGAAGAGTTAAAAGACACAATCCAAGTCTACTACTCCAATCATAACTTTACCTGATTCACCTAAAGGAGACTCTTCTCTAGAAATTTCCATCGAAATCCATGTCGTAGATTCATCTACTGCCAAAAAAAAAATCATCTGGAAGTAAAAAGAAAGGGAAAGGTAAAAATAAACAAAATAATTCTCCAAAAGAGAAGGCAGAAAAAACTGAACCATCTCATGAAAAAATGAAACTTTGTTATTCTTGTCTTATCTGTGACGAGGATCACTACACAAAAGAGTGCCCACATTGGGCCGAGGTATATAAATTTTTCAAAGGTTCTCCTATGCCCGTTGTTCTTAAAGATCCTTTTCCATCACAAGACAACAAAATGATTTCTCACAACGGATCTTCTTCCAATTCATCAGGGGTTATCCTAATGAAGTCTGCAAAGGTCATGGTTGCAACGCAATATCAACATTATGGATCTAAGAGTCTTGTAACTGGAAACAAAATTGCATCATCCAATCAACCTCCAACGTCAAATCCTCATATTTTCGAACTATTACACATCGATAAACCTAGTCCTAATTTAGTAATTAAACCGCCCGCCAAAGGTGTACTTCAAAAATCGTCTTTCAATCCACATGTAAGAGCCGCTCAGAACTACAACATTGTTGAAGATCTAGCTATGCACCTTCAGAAATATCGGCCCTCGAAGTGATGCAGTCTTGTCCAACTCAGAGGAAGTTACTATTGTCATCTATTGGATAAATTGACCCTCAAGACTCTAATCTTATCGTCTTTTATCTCAAGAAATTTTTACCTAGACTCCCTCACCAAATGGAATTTCAAATACATGTTTTAGTCAAATCTAGGCGAGATTTTCACACAATAATTGGCGAGGGAGCATCTACATGAATTATTTCTTTGGCTTGTTGGAAAAATCTTGGTTCTCCAACAATCAATCAATCACCCACAATTCTGAAATCCTTTGATGGAAAAGGTTTTTTTACATTTGGAATACTCCAAGATTTAGCTATAGAGGTAGAAGGAAAACCCGTTATGCTTGAAGTGGAAGTCATTGATGCCCCTCTTGACTATAACCTTATTTTAGGTTGGAGTTGGTCTTGTGCTATGAGAGATGTAGTCTCATCTGTCTTTCGGTTAATCATGTTTCCTCATAAAGGAAATATTGTCAAAATTGATCAGTTATCTCACTATACTTCAGATCCTGCCTCTTTAGATAATATCCCTTACATTGGAAAGTCGGTTGTCCCTTACAAATATGTTGGAGTAGGACTACTTAAGGATTCCACTCTTATGGGAACTTTCGCCATACCTCCTCCTAATGTGCCTCATACTATTGCCAATATCAACATGATTACATCAAGCACAATACCATTTGATGACCCATGGATTATGCCTTCAAAATCTAAGTTAGACTACTACGGCAATGAAATGCCTTTGAGTCCATATGAATTGGCATATGTAGCGGTACAATCACTTTCTGACCTTTCATCAACTGATACTAATCAAGTGAATGTGATTAGTTATGAGTCTTCTTCTCTACTAGGTTTAACCACAACATATTTTTATGATCCTTTTCAACACACATTTTCAAGTGATGAAAATATTCGGGAAATTTTGTCATCGGATGAATTACCTTGGGACGATCTTCACCATTGCTCCTCTTTTCTACCAGACCTTGATAGAGTTGAAAATTAATTTTCAAAAATCTTTCTGACTAAATATGTTAAGGAACCTCAAAATCCAATGTCAATTCTTCATTAATATTCTAAGACTAATTTAGGAAACATTTCAGCAACAATTCCTATTGACATATCGATCAAACCAGGAATAATTGAAAACATTCATATAGGTGATTAATGCTCAATTAATGAAATCAACATGTACAAAAACGTGTTTCAAGAATTCTGGGACATCTTTGCCTGGTCTTATGAAGAAATGCCAGGAATTGATCCTAATATTGTAATTCACGAAATTAAGACAGACCTGGATGCTAAACCTATTAGACAAATACTACGTCCAATACATCCGCGAAAATTTTCTCCTATTAAAGATGAGGTTGAAAAACTACTTCGCGTAGGATTCATTTATCCTATTCCATTTTCGGATTGGGTATCCAACATAGTTCCAGTGACCAAGGAATAGGGAACTATCAGATTATGTGTTGATTATAGGGATATTAATAAAGCTTGTACCAAAGACAATTATCCTACCCCTTACATCGACCAAATTGTTGATGATTGTGCTGGAAATGAACTCTTTTCATTCATTGATGGATTCTATGATTACAATAAAATAAACATACTCCCTATCGATCAGCCAAAAAACAAATTTTATATGTCCATGGGGCACATTTGTATATTTTAAATTACCTTTTGGATTGAATAAAATTGACGCCACGTTTCAAAGAGCCATGTCTTATGCATTTCATGACATCAAACATATTGTGCAACCCTACTTGGATGACTTTCCTACTCATTTTATGCATAGGCAAGATCATCTTACACACTTACGTGCCATTTTTATGTGATGTAGGCATTACAATATTCGTTTGAATCCACACAAATGTGTTTATTTTATACAATCAAGATGATTTCTGGGTTTCATTATTTCTAAGGAAGGAATTTGTGTCGACCCTTTGAAGGTTGAGGTTATTGTCAATTTCCCTCCTCCTTCTACTCTTCACCAACTCTAGAGTTTGCAAAGGAAAGAAATTTTTTTACGTCTTTTTATCCATAACTATGCGGAGTTAACTAAAGGTTTCACTTGATTATTAAAACATGATGTTACTTTTATTTGGGACGAGCTTACCGATAAATATTTCGATGCACTTAAACACGCGTTGACCCATGCACCATTGTTGCATTCACCTGATTATCACCGAGGTTAATTTTTATATTTAGCTTCGTCTGATTCCACCATTGGAATGGTCTTAGTTCAAGAGGATGAATCTACAATGAACATGTGATTTATTACTTAAGTCGGAACCTTACACCAACTGAGATCGAGTATACACATGTGGAGAAATTTGCCTTGGCAGCTGTTCAAGATGTCCAAAGATTCTATCACTACATATTCTTACGCAAAACAACCATGATATCTTACTACAACCCTATGATGTACATTTTGACTAAACAACTGCTAGGGGGGTCATACTCGAAGTGGAAATTTATCCTATAAGAGTTCGATTTGGAATTTGAAAAATAAAAATTCAAGAAATCACTAGTCTTTGTTGAACTTATGTGTGACTTTCCCTACATTGAATCTAAAACTATGGCAAAATATAATATTCCCGATGAATCTTTGTTTCTAATTAGAACATTAGATCCTTGGGATGGAGATATCATTATATATCTTCAAACCCAAAATTTTTGGCCTAAAATTTCATGATCTAATCAATGTAGGATTCGATATCAGTCTCAACAATATAATAATGTTGGGGACACTCTTTACCGTCATGGTGCTGATTCTATCTTTTGATGTTTTTTAACTCATGAAGAAGCTGAAAGGGTTTTAAATGACTTCCATTCTGGAGCATGTGGTGGTCATATTTTTGGGTTTTCCACAACCCAAAATATATTGCACGCTATCTATTTCTAGTCGTCACTCTTCAAATATTGTATCCTTGCAGTTAGAAAATGTCACAATTGTCAATTTTTTTATGAAAAGATGTGTGCGCCTCACGCTCCTCTTCACCCAATCATAGTCGTTGGTCCATTTTCAAAATGGGGTGCCGATTTTGTTACATGTAACCCTCACTCGGCTAGGGTGGCATGGGTATATTATTCTCACTGTAGATTATTTTACCAAATGGGCCAAGGTGTTGCCTACATTTAAGGCTGATGGTGAAACTGCAACTACCATCGTTAGGGATCATGGTAGCGACTTTAAAAACATTATGATGATTGAAATTTCTTCTCAGCTTAGCCTACGCCATGATAATCCCACACCTTATTACCCATAGGTCAATGGTCAGGTTGAGGCTATAAACAAAGTTTTAACCAATATGATTAAACAGATTGTAGGAAGTCATAAATCAAATTGGCACACCATGCTTTTCTCAGCATTGTGGGCATATCTTACCTCCACAAAAAAATCTATAGGGTTTAATCCTTTTCAACTTGTTTATGGTTTTGAAGTTGTTTTACCATTGAATGTGAAATTCCATTGCTAAAACTAGCCATTGATTTATTACCAGCTAAATTTTGAAGAGGAAAAGCACTTCTTATACTTAGCACAATTATATGAGACTCGTCGCACCGTTGTATTAGTTGTTGAAGCTCATAGAAAATGTGCTAAGGCACAATATGACCAAATAATTAACCCTCATGTCTATTCAAAAGGTTATCTAGTCTTAGTATACGATCAATCTCACAATAAGCTAGGCGCTGGTAAATTTGAACCAATGTGGCATGCCCCTTACATTTTTAAGCGAGTGCTTGCAAAAGCGGCCTATGAATTAGTTGATTATGAAGGTTTCTCTTTAGATAAGCCCATAAATGGTCTTTATCTGAAGAGATATTATTCATTATTTATCTTGTGGAGATCTTCATTTTACATTAGTTACATTTTTCTTAATAGTGTGCCTTATATTAGTTATTTTGCTTCACGAGTTTCTACTACTTTTTCTGCTTATCTCGATTACTCTTGATATTGTAGATGTCTACATTCCCTCAGGATTACATTGAATTTGCTGACGGCGCCTGTCGTATTACACGAAACCAAACTTCTGTTGCTTGGGTTATCTATTCACCCACTGGTGAGCTAGTTTCTATTCATGTGGTTTGCCTTGGTCAAACAACAAACAATATTGCAGAATATAGCGCAGTCATTGAGCTATTATTTGATGCCATTGCATTTGGCATTCAATGTTTGAATGTTAGGTTAGATTTGAAACTTATTGTATTACATTTAAACAATGTTTATGCAATCAGAAATCCATTATTGTTAAGAATTTTTTTACGGGTTAGTCTCTTGGAAAGACAGATTGATTACATTGAATATGAACACATTTCGAGAAATTTCAACATGTTAACTAATGCATTGGCTAATCAAGTTTTATGTAGTTGCAACATTGAATGTAAATTAAAATAATATTCAATCCATATTGAATAAGATACTCGGAGACCAAAAGTAGTAATCTTCATTAGGTCAAAATAGTTGTTTATCATAGTTTGTCAAAAAATATACATCATTTGTGATCATAGGTCCCAAACACCTTATGATCTAAATATACATATACAAAAAATAAAAATTATGACTAAAACAACCATCAGCTATCCATGATGATGATCATGATAGCATAGTATAGCACGCACCACTCAGTGCAGGTATCGTCAGAATGGACCAGAAACCCCAGTCACATGCCTCTGGTATCATAGAGGAAAATCGTTTGTCCTAGTCTTTGGGATATCTATGGTCAACCTCTCCAAATTGTGTTCCAACTCTGTGAGGGCCTCGACTACATCAGTCTGTGTTGAAACTACTGTTATAGGTTGTGATCCTCATCTATCAAATAGACGAAGCACTATTGGTTGTACTAGGCCTACATCTGCGTTAAAATGTTTTTGATTATCAGTATTAGATGTTAAAAAATAAAATAAAAATTATAAAACAAAAAAACTCAAAATGAGACTTTTTTACCTAACTCATCCCACTTTTCTCCAGGTGGGAGTGTTGTGTCAAGGTCACCCCTAAAATCAACCCCTGCATAGGGGAAGTCCTCTACCATGAAAATATGGCTTCTCAACCATATGAAAAATTGAGGTGTATATCAGACAATCAGACCACCATCGCCACCATGGCGAGCCATCAACGAAACCCATAGCAGCAAGGAACTCTCGATCTCATAGGATCCACTACCTATTGTTGTGGTACAAGGAGTGGAATCCTCTCTAGACAAAAAGATATAATAATGACACCATAGCCAAAATTCTTCCGCTTACCATTATTTGCTCGACTGAGTTTTCCTTTCATATTGAAAACTACTCCTTTGCACCAGTTGAATATTGTTCCCTCATAGCAATCAACAGTCATTTTCATCTATGCTTTGGTGTCCACATGAGGAGTTGTGTTGCCACATAATCTAGTAACTTTGAAAGCGATAATCTTGATATCAATTCATTCGATAGATTTTATATCGATTCGACGATATTTCAATTGTGAATCCTGAGTGTAATATTGCACCATATAAGAAGTAGTGGGCTATCCTCTTGGTCGTGTGCCAAACAAAGAAAGTTCTCTTCCCCTACGGGGAAAACCGGTGAGGAAATAAATATACTCTACATCAATGATGAGCCTATGATCTCCAATGATAAAACATTGTTCCTGGATATCCCAGGAATTTATCAACCAAGTCATCAGCTCTACTTGGGCCTTCATTCCTTGTATCGACCAAAATTTGTATAGTCCACAATTCTTTAAAGCCCAAAGCAATGCTGACATGTCAATTGCCTCATTATCATGTGTTTTATTAGGAGAATTTTGAGGTCTAAAATGGGCCTCCTAGGGAAATTATAAAATAATAGTGGAAATAATAAAATAATATTAGATTACATCATCAAATTTTAGAGGGAAAAAAGGAAAAACAATTTTTTTCAACTCGTATTTCAACTTATCTCCCTATGGGTTTACTAAAATTTTTAGTAGAAACACTCGTTGGATGCAGAATTTAATTCCTCATCCAAGGAGTACCCGTGATTCATACTTTATATGGACCCTACTACATGAAAAATGAGAAATACATGAAAAACGTGATTGCAATCATGTTTTGTCATGTATTTCTCATTTTTCGTGTAGCGGGGTCCATCGAAAGTATGCAACATGGGTAATCCTTGGATGAGGAATTAAATTTTTCATCCAATCAGTACCCCCACTCAAAATTTGAGTTAAAAATTAAGGAGATAAGTTGAAAATACAACTTCAAAAATTAGTTTTATTACTTTATTATTTTATAATATTTTTACTTTTTTACTCCAAAAATCGTAAATCATCCCCCATGGTTGACATCATCATTTTTGAATCCTATTGGTTCTTATAAAGTTTATTTTGGTTGTACATTTTTCTTAAGAGGCCTATTTTGGACCTCAAAATTCCCCTAATCCATACTCACGTTCTCTCCACTCAAGAATTGTTGTTTCAATTTTCCTACAAACAATCATTAAAAAACATTAGGAATCTTTTCGAAGAACTTCGAGCAATGTTGATGGAAAGAAAACCATTTTTGAAAAACCCCACAGTGCCTACATAGTTTTTCTTTATAGACAGTGTGTTTTTGTGTACGATCTATACATTAAAATAGAGACAAAATAATAATTTTATGTGTTAAAAATTATCGAGGTGCCCAAGCTCGATAAGGAAAACCTGCACACCCCCAAGGGCATTTTCCAAAAACATATTTTCTCTAAAAAATATCTCAAAGCCTAAAATGAAAAAGAAATCAGATAGAATGCAAGATAATTGAGTGATTAAATACCTGGAACCGACGGTTCGTGAAATGGTCCACCGATTTGCCCAATATTAGCTTCAGAAGTTCTATGGTAAAAACCCTTTTTACTGCTCTAGAAATGACTTGTTCTTTCCACTTTTTATAGGTTTTTTTGAATAAAATAATATTATTTTATTTATTTTGACCTTTCAAAGTTCAAATTTTCAATATTTTTACCATAATTGAGAATAGATTTTTGTAATTTTTGAGTTTTCTGTGCAGAGAATAGGTTGTGTTTAAAAACAAATCATTTTTGATGATAGAGTAAAATTTTATCACTATTTCGGACTCCTTAAAAACACGAAAAAGTGAAACCATGGAGTTCTCTTTTAAGCCCTTTTCACTCTCTAAACATGAAAATATTTCCGATCACTTGACTATTCAAACTTGCTAAAATAAATGAATAGTTGTCTACTCAGTATAAGTTTACCCCTTTTCTGGACTGAAGTGAACTAATTATGAAAAAGGTATACGTTGACTAAGTATGGTCAATAGAGTTCTCTCCTACATTATTTTATCCTTTTTCGGGTTTGAGAGACTACATTTACGAAAAAGAACATTATGGAGTTTACTTATGATTTTCTTCTAAGTCCCTAAAACATAAAAACATTGAGTCAATCCTATGCTGGAATCATTAAAATTAAACAGTATAGGACCCGTCGATCACAACAAGACCGAACCACTCCTCCTTAGGGATCATTAAAATTACTAAGATGGACTAATCCAAAGGATGAGCTTACACAACAAGAAAATTTTATCCTCCTCAAGCTTGAAAAAAATAAAGAGGTACTTGCCAGTAATGGTGGGGGGGGATTGAGAAAAAGAATCCATATTTTATACTTGTTTTAGAAGCAGTGTGTCACTCTTGAACACGACACTTTGCCACACTCGTGTCTGGTTTGGGTAATCCTTTTGTCTTACACTTAATCGAACCTCATTGAAAGTCTTCAGCAGGTTTTGGGTATTATCTTTAATTCAAATGTTGCCAAGCAGTGTTGTTATGTGTTCAAGAGAAAGTTCAACTTCAATTCATTATTCATTGCAAATATTTGTCTCCATTCGTGTTGACCTTCCCTGAGTTAATCCTTCCAAAATATTTCTTCAAAACTTGACATAATGGTTTCGTGTCATAAGCCCTCATGCGACAGCTCACTTCCTATCAACTTTAGCTCATTATCTAGGAATTTGATCTAGAATACCTATCAATACCTTGAAATATGCATGCCTTAATGGCAGGTTTCTCACCTTCGATGATGGGTTTTGATTATTGGCCTTCAATCGAACAGATCTATGAGTGTTCGACTGCAAATAATTCATTCAAATTTCATAGATTGTACTGAGGTACTTTGACAACCATTGTCATTATTGGTGGTTTCTCTCACACTTGTTAACATTTTTCATCATTGACCGATAATCAAGTGGTTTCTAGCATGTTCGACTTCAAAACAATCAATTGCATGGTTAGATTCGTACTAGTTAGAGAAATGGAAATCAATACCCTGGATCTAGTTTCAACCATCCAAGTTGTGAGGAGTTTTGTATTCATGTTTTAGTAAACTAATTCATAACAGATGGTTGCGCCCATTACCAAGACACATAATTAGTTTTTCTCTGAGTATGGGAACGTCGCCTCAATGATGATTATATGTTCACATTGAATTTTTCTTACAGGTTTTTGACCAATGTCTTTGATCCAATCCTTGGTATGATAAAACACTTCACTCTCTTGAAATATTTTCTCATACTTAGCACTTTTGGGGGGAAATATGTTACCCATCATTTTGTCACCATGAAATTCGACAGTGAATATGGATCTATCACCATCCATACTCATGCTTCCTTAGAATTCAAAAATTTATATTCCTTAACCAAGTCTTGGAAACTAGGAAAATAGCTCTTAAATACTCTTAAACATGGCTTGTGCACTTTTTTCAGTCACTTCCTGTGCACACGTGGATATTACTAATCTTACTCACAGACTTCCACACTCTGTTTCCCGTTAAAACCTGTGCACCCCATTTAAAATAAATTAAAGGCAAAAAGTAACTTCTAGAAGCATAGTTGGGTGCATATTCTTCCAACTAAAAGCCTCTAAGTTGTACCAATTCGAGCTAAATCCCTCTAATCATGGAACTTATCCCCTTGGATCAATGAACCCTAATCCCCTCATTTATGGATCCTGCCCCTCTATTGGTGGATTTGAAACCTCCTCAATTTCTCCTATAAATTGAGCTAAAACTTTAGGGTTAGGGGGTTCACTTATGATAATATTATGCTGGTCATTCTAGAGTGGAAATATTGTTAAACCAAGGAGGAAGATTGGAAAGGAATACGGGAGGAATTTGTACGACATCAAGGCTTGGTTGTAAGATTTCTCTTTATATTCTTGAATAATACATTTGGATACTTTTTCCACTGTGTTGTTTTCAGATTCATTAAAATAATTACAATTCTTAATCTCCTTGATCAAGTTAAGCTAGTATTTGGGTTATTACATATTGCAGATGCTTTTGATTCTTTGCATGTTTCTGATTGCAAGTTTCTTCACATGTTTAAAGGAATTCTTGGGACAAAAGGAAAGGTCTTCAACAAACATCTCGTTGAAAGGTAAGAGCATTATCCTCTCTTTTCTAATTTTGATAATATGAATGCTAACAATTTGGGAAAGATATATTCTTATGTCTGTTTGGTTCTAGTTATCTGTTGAGATACTAGGGAGATCGCTCTTGTCCGCAAGAGGGATTTATCCGGGTAACAATTGTTGCATCACATACATCCTTAACATGTCTTCAAGTACTTAATTTACTCACTTTGTCTGCTTGTCTGTCTGAGGGTGATATGAAGTACTAAAATGTATTTGTTTGCCCAATCCTCTAAATAAATCTTTCAAAAATGCATATGTAAACTTAACATCTCTGTTAGAGATTACCACTTTTGGTATTCCGTGCAACCTAATAATTTATTTTATAAATATATTGGAAATTTGAATTGTTTTTTAGGTGGACTGCACTAGAATATAATGCGCAGAATTGCTCAAATTTTCCACCACAACCATTATTGAATCATTTTGTTTCTAGGTCTTAGGTAGACCAGTAATGAAGTAAAGCGTGACAAACTTCCATTTCCACTTAGGGATGGGCAATGGTAAAAGTAACCCGGTGGGATCTTGGTGTTGAATTTTCACTTGTTGGCATTCCAAACACTTAGATAAATACTCTTCCACCTCCTTCTTCATTCCAAGCTAGAAATAATCCTTCCTTAAGGTAATGGCCATCTTCTAATAACCTGGATGACCAACATAATGGATCTTATGACATTGATCTAACATCAGTTGTTTGAGGCTTATTTGATTTGGTACACACACCCTGCTATGATAGAGTGACAAGTTTTTAAAATTTATTACATACCCTAATTATCGTTCACTGGAATTATAAGCTTTTTCTTGTTGCCATAGGAATTGTTACTCAGGGTCTCTTTTAGTTGCTTCCTTAATTTGTTCTTTAAAAGCAATCTCTACTTCACTGAATAAAACTTCATAAATACATTTCACTTTCCTTCTCAATGCATTAACTACTCGATTCCCTCTACCCTTAAGATGTTTGATTTCAAATTCAAACTCACTTAGAAATGAAACCCATCGAGATTTCCGAGCATTTAAAGTAGGTTTCCGAAAATAATTATTCAAACTACTGTGATCTGTCAGTAACAAAAATATTTTCCCAAGAAAATAATGTCACCACATTTTTAGGGCATGAATTAAAGTTGTCGATTCTAAATCATACACTGAGTATTTTTATTCATGCTATTTCAATTTTCGAGATTCACAAGCTATGAATTTCCCCTCCTGCATTAATACTCCTCCTCCACCCTCCTTACATGCATCTATATAAACAATACCCTCTTATTCAAGATTAGAAATTCTTAGGATAGGAGCGATGGTCAACAAGTGTTTTAGGTGATCAAATCTATTTAGCACTCCAAATTCCACTTGAATTTCTTTCCCTTCTTTTGAAGTGAGGTTATGGGATAGGCTACTTTCAAAAATCCTTCAATAAATCACCTATAATAACTAGAAAAACCCATAAATAACCTTATATCTGCCACATTTTTGGGTACAAGCCACTCCATTATAGTTTCTATTTTTTTTGGGTCCACGACTATCCCTTCCTTGGTGATAACATGTCCTAAATACTGAATCTATTCTTTGAAAAACTTACAATCACTATATTTTTCATATAGTTGATACTCCCTTAAGGTCTGTTGAACAATTTGGAGATACTTTTTATGTTCTTCCATATTTTGGGAATAGACTAGAATATCGTCTATAGAAATTAACACAAATTTGTCTAAGTACTCGTGGAACACACTATTCATGGGACACATGAATGTTGTTGGAGCATTCGTTAATCTAAAGGGTAATACCATGAATTCGTAATGTCCATAGTGAGTTATGAAGGTTGTTTTATATATATCCTATTCCTTAATTCTTATGTGGTGATAACCAGATCGTAGGTCGATCTTTGAGAATACAGTCACCCCTTTTACTTGATCGAAAAAATCATAAATTCATGGTAAGGGGTATTTATTTTTTATTGTTAACTTATTAAATTCTCTATAGTTAATGCACAGTCTCAAATTCTTGTTGTTCTTCTTGATGAAGAGCACTAGAGCTCCCCAAGGTGACACACTTAGGTGAATGTATTTCTTATCTAATAATTCCTGCAATTGTATTTTCAATTCATTTAATTCTGGAATACTCATCTGATATGGTACCCAAGATACGGGGGCATCTCCAAGAATGAGTTCAATGGTAAAATCTATGTCTGTATTAGGAGTTATCCCAGATGGTCTTAGAAAAAATATCAACATATTCTTACACAATGGGCAGATTTTCTAGGGTGGCGGTTTTCTCTTTAGATTTTGTATATCCAACTTGCATTGTATAGACTTGACACCCCCTATGGACACATTTCGCTAACTGCGATGTTGTAATGGCTCCTAATCTCCTAGGACATATCACCCCCTGAACCTCTTTCCTTACTCCTTCCTCATTCAAATAGCTTATTATTTTTCCTTTATAGGTAATGAGGGACCAATGTGCTTCCAACTAGTCCATGTTGGTTAGAACATCATACGATACAAGAGGTAGTATATTTAGATTTGAAGATATTAAATTTTCTTCCAGTACTACAGAACAATTATTTATTTTAGATGTCACCATGTGCTTAGTTCTAGTGGCCAGGTATACCAGCCAGGGATTTTTAAATTTGATTGATTTCAAATGACATTTTTCCACTACTTTGGGGCTAATATAACTTAATCTAGCTCCCAGATCAATTAAAATGGACATAGCATGGTTGAAAATTTTACCTTAAAATTCTATCATAGTTGCATGATATTCTGCATGGTGATCTTCTAGTGCAGCATTAATTCTAGGAAAGATTCTTGCCACATCTCACGCCATTGATGCTTATTGAATTTGAGCTACTTGTTCTTCTCCTCTTTGGTAGGGATGATTTTTAACATAATATGGTTCCGCACACCCCCAACATTGCAACAGAGGTCTGGCTGTTGGTTCAACTACAGATTTTTTGAGTTGTTCATTTTCCTTTAATTCATTTTGGGGCTTGGATTTTTTCTAAATCTTTCCCGAGTTCTTGCCTTGCAAATTTATATAAGACCCCTTGAAATTTGTGGATTTATATCCTTTAGTATTATGTAACTATTTCAACCCTTTATTTTCCACCCACTTCTTACTATTATCTCCTTTTGATTTCATTTATTGATAACATATTCATTATTTCTTGATAACTTCGTCCATGGTTTTGTGGTTATCAAATTCTAAGTGTTCCTTCATGAACACAAGTAAGCTACTAATGAACCACTGGAATTTTTTTTTTTCTTCATATATGTACTAAACATATATTAGTAACGAGGTGAATTTAATTATAAACTCGTCCATAGTAAATTTTCCCAACCTGAGATCATGAAATTCTCTAGCCTTCTCATCATAAAACTATTTGGTCAAATAATTATCACAGAAATGTCTTTGAAAGTTGTCCCAGGTTATTTTCTGATCATCAATTTTCTATATTGTCTTCACATCCTCCCACCATAGGGTGAATTTTCCCTGTAATTGAAAAATTTCCAAACGAGCTTTTAATTTGTGATCATATTCATATATTTGAAATTATTTATTCATATTGATAAGCAAGGCTTCAACTGCCTCGTCTTGCTCACCATCAAATGTCAGGGGTTTAATCTACTTGAACCCCCCTTGCAGTTCTGTTTTCTGTCTCTTGGCTTCCTTATGCCTAGAAATATTACCATACTCCTCTTCATTGTTTTCTTGACCTCTTTCAATTTATTTATTTTCAATTGTGGTTTCTGTTCCCCTTCTCTATTTTCATGGTCAGGGCTAGGATTAGGTTGTCTGTAATTTTTCCTATCTGAAAGAATCTTCACGATTCGTTCTTGTTCTTGCATCAATATTGTGTTATCTGCTCATAACCTTTCTATATCTCCTTTCAATTGTTGGAATGTTTCAAACAACACAACATTAATGTTTCTAGATTCTTCACCTAACTGGACCCACATTTTTGGGTTAGCTTCCATTGTGGGTACTAAGTCAACTTTAACTATTGGTCTTGTTGGTTGTGTATTCCCAAATCTCCTCATGATACTACCCATCCCCTCTCTGTTAACACAACAATTTTTGTAATCCTTCATTACCCCAAAGAGGCCACAATGTTGGAACCTGGGGCCTTGATGCCAATTGTAATATCCCCTTAAGTCAAACATGTAAAAAAAACTCAAAAATAATTATGTTATTTTCACATGGGATAATTTGAACTCATCATAAGGAAATATATTTATTTCTTTTGTTTATTGCATGAATTAACATTGATAATAGACGACCACATAAATATCTTTGTATTGTGTTACCCTAATTCATGCCAATCCTCAACATGTGTTGTATGGTTTATATACTATCTAACCCCCCATAAGGAGCCTTCGGTTGTCGTTTATAATGTGTATGTTGGTATTATTACATAACATTTGTTGTATGGTTAAAATAGGAACTTTCTAGAACATGTAACAATATATCAAGCCACTTGCATTATCACTGGGATAACAACTGACGCACTCATGCTCGTCAATTCTCGCGGTTTCAATCACACGGTGGGTGTTGTCTCAAGTCAAATGAAGATAAAAAACCCTTCGACACTTGGAATTCTACTGGCATTTGTTCCTCACTCCCTCTTGGTGTCTGGTTTCTTCTTTTGTAGAGAGATAAACCCTAAGGCCTTGAGTCATTATGTGGATCTCTTTCACCGTTGAACTTATTCCTATACGTGACTCACCACCATCCCTTCGTCTGAGCATCAAACTTATTATTTTCATGTTATTCTAGAACCCTTTTTTTCTTAACATTGTTGCAACGTTGTTCCTCCACGTCCGCCTCCTCTCAGTCCGCCAAATGTTGCTCGTGTTCCTCAGGAAGCTTGGACAGTCCGCAAGGTAATTTGTTTCATGTATCTCCTTGGTTCCTCTCTACTTACGAAAACTCTATTACAAGTTTTCTAACTAGCACCTTGAATTCCTGAACTACAAGTGTTACCTCATGGAAGGGTTTCACCCAATATTTTTCAGAAAAGGTATTACATGTTGCGGCAGTGTTGCTATTTTTCATTACTGCTCCCTTTTTGATGTGTTAGTGATCTAATTTTGTGTTCATTATGAACGTATAATAGGTTTTGTGGTTTCTTGTACTTTCAGCTAGGGTTTCTGCGCTTAGAACCAACAAGTTCTATTAAGTTATATTATTGTGCAAACCCTATTGTCTAGGTTTCATTCAGACTATTCTTGTTTTCCATGCCATATGGCACATTATATTGTAGGTTTAGGATTATTATGAAGTTAAACAATATGCTTGACAACATTTACGGTTTGGTAGGCATTTTTTAGAAACGACAAGGCCGTAAGTCAGTTGTTGTTCAAGTTGAATGATGTTATTCGAAATGTCTGAATTCAAAAGGTGCAAACCTTATGGGTACTTTTGCTTATTTTTCTTTCTTCCAACGTTATATTTATATATAGCATTTGACCTAGTAAGAGAGTTCAATTTTTATGTTAATGACTGGTGTGCAGATGCAATGATGTTTAATGCCATTGCTTCCTCTTGATATTTCAAGGTTGTTCAACTATATTTGTTAATTATCGCAATTTATTTTGGCTTATTTTGGAACTCTTAATAACTATGAGCTATTTACTTCAGATGTCATGTAATTTTCTTTAGTAGAATAAATAATTGATGTGGTTAGACACTGAACCTAGTCTGATTTGGCCTGTAGTAGGACCAGTGATTGTTTCACCTAGTTGCTATTCAATTAACCGTGCCCGGTAACTAACCTAGGCCTCCATGGCCCTGTGGATATACTACAAGAAAAATCACATTGGTGAGGCGAAAATGGTGCCATAAGCTCATTGGTGAGGGTGAGCCTTCGTCTGCGCTGAAACGTCACCAAAGGTGGCGTCGACGAAAGTATAAGTGTTGTGGTGACATTCAAGGTCTGTCACCAATAATGATTTATAGTGACGGATAGTGACCGTCACCATTTCATATGAGCAATGGTGACGGACAATAGCCTCCGTCTGGCGAACGTCTGAGTGGCGTCGCATATAAAGTGTTGTGGTGACATTCAAGGTCTGTCACCAATAATGATTTATAGTGACGGATAGTGACCGTCACCATTTCATATGAGCAATGGTGACGGACAATAGCCTCCGTCACCAAAAAACTGAACGTCACCAAAGGTGGCATCGCCGAAAGTATGTGTTATGGTGACATTCAAGGTCTGTCACGAATATTGATTATAATGATGGATAGTGACCGTCACCATTTCATATGAACAACAACGATTTTTTGTGATGGACCTTTCATGACCGTCACTATTGGTGCATATATATGGTGACGTTCATTGACCGTCACTATAAACGCATTGGTGACATCAAGGTCCGTCACGGATAATGACTATAATGACAAACAGTGACCCTCACCATTTCATATAAACAACAAACGAATTTTATGGTAGCTGAACCTTTAGTAAGCCGTCACTATTGATCTTTGTCTATGGTGGCATTCGTTGTAGTCACCATTTCATATTTTTGGTGAGGGTCGAAAAATGTCACCATAAGCTCATTGGTGATGGTCAAAAGAGCATCCGTCACCAAAAACTGATCTTCGTCATTCCCTATATATGAATATCAGGGCACGATGGAATCGAACCACCAACCTCCTGCTTGTAAAGCGGGTGCTCTTCCATTGAGCTAGCACCCTTTAAAGAATTAGACTTTAAACTAGCAATTGCCCCTAAAGGTGCAAAGATACACCAAAGGAATAAGTACCAGGAAAACCGAAAGAACTCAGTGTCCTTGCTCCTATTTTTATTCTACGACACTCTACAAAGTATGATCTTGATCTATGACGTATTTGTGCCGAGTGGTTATAATTTAATAGTAAATGTTATATTAGATAAAATAAATGAAAAACTTAGAGGCCTTATAGGCTAATTTTTAATCCTTACACCAAAATCTCTTAATATTCAAGTCTATGGAAAAACTCGTTCAAAGTTCAAACCAAAGTAGATTTTAAATGGAAAGCCTAAAACCAGCTAAGTAGTTTACGAGTTAACATTTTGGATATAAATTATGTTCAATTTATATGAAAAGTTATGCCATAACCTTGAAACTGGTTTCTTAGCTAAAAGACTTTCTTAAGTCAACAATGACAAAGAAAGATAGTCATGGCAAGCAAAATTCTCTTGTTTTTTCTAATGAGGGTGCATGTAACTTGATAAAGGTTGTATGAGAGTATCAAACCATAAACAATTTCACTAAAACATGGAAATGACAAAGTCTTGTTAAGCAACAAAGATTTAGTTGAATATATGAAAAGCATCGAGCTAAATGATATAATTAAACTAAAAGTAATTGTAAAAAAATGAAATTTCCATCATATACCATCTGGTTTGGTTAGTTCTTCAAAAAGAGAAAGTGCAATTGCATGATCCAGCTCCTCATCTTGATTATGTAATGGACCATCCTGAACAAAAATGTCCACATACAACAATCAATGTTATTGTATTGGTAAGACTTTTGATATAATCTATCAAAGCATGTACTATGTAGGAGAATAGCTGGTAGTTGAATTACTTCTCTACTCGCATGTACTACCTTTGGTAGTTGAATTACTTGGAAATAAAAATCCTTATTAGAAGATAACGCAAAGAAAAGCAAAAGCCTTTGAATATGAATGGCCATCTTGATTTTATAGAGTTATAATTGAATACTAAAGGACTAGGAATGTTGCAATGAAATAGATGGATGGAGTGTAATAAAAATAATTTGGATAATTTAGGTTGCACATATCTTTAAATGGAACCACTTTTTCCTTTTGGATTCCCAGTCTTTAATATGCAAATAAAATTTTCGATTCAACCAAAGAGCACAATATTTTGAAGTCTTAGTTTCCTGAAACAGGGTAAGGACAACATTTGGAAATGGGGATGACTTTTGAAATGACCACTTTCAAAACCTTTGGAAACAGAGCAACGAGCACTTCCACACACAGGTCCAAAAGTCATGACTTAGGAGCATGAGCACACCTAATTCAAGGATGATTAAATATGAAATGAATTGGGCTGCAATTATACTCAATTAAACGTAAAGCAATGATTAAAATCTATATAAATGACTTAGAAATCAAACATGACAACTTTGGAATATGGTAGAATGTTGGCATAAAAACTTTGTTCATTATACATTCTCTTTCGTTCATTTTTTATGCTTTACTTCCAAATTAGGTGTTTTCTTTGTTGGAGATAGAAATCCGTACATCTAGGTCGAACCATTAATGATGCCCACAATGAAGGGGCATGTAGCTCAGTAGTACAACAGCACACTGGCCAAGGGAAAATCTGGTGTAAATCTTAGTATGTGTAATTTTCAAGACGGGGATAGAGCTAGTTTTGCTTGAGGTTAGGCAGGGGACCTTAGCCAAAGTGTGGCCTAACAAGGGTGTTGGAAATAGGAATACACACATCTATGTTGAACCCTTAAGGGCATCCCTCATGAAGGGGCAAGTGGCTCAGTGTTGGAGAAATCCAACCAGCCAAGGACTTTAAAGTTTCGGAAATGTTTCAAGTAACAGACATTGTTAATTAGCCTATTGTGCTAGACCAAACGGTGGACGACCTGCATTGGAAAGTGTTTGCATGGGGCAAGTGGCTCAGTGTTTGAGTAATCCAACCAACCAAGGACTTAAAAGTTTCGGAAATGTTTCAAGTAACAAACAATTGTTAATTAGCCTATTGTGCTAGGCCAAACGGTGGACGACCTGCATTGGAAAGTGTTTGCTGACCAATATTGAGGCCCCGCCCAAGTTAGAAACTCAGTTAACCCACCTCATGAAAGGGCAAGCGGCTCAGTGTTAGAGCAATCCAATCAGCCAGGGACTTTAAAGTTTTAGAAATGTTTCAAGTAATGGAGAATAGTTGATTATACAATGATATGTGGTTTAACGGTAAGTTTCACTGGGTGAAACTAACGAGACCACGGTTCAAATCCCATTGAATATACGGCCTGCTATGATCTCGCCTCAAGGAGTAGACTCCCCATTTCCTAGAGTCTCCGCTCTTGCTAAATCATAAGATCCGGTATATCTGGCTTATATCTGGCTTACAGGTTGCTGGATATACTCTTGGTGTTATAAGGCTCTTGCTAAATCATAAGATCTGGTATATCTGGCTTATATCAGGCTTACAGGTTGCTGGATATACTCTTGGTGTTATAAGGCAGCCACAAAGGTTGATCCTAGACCTCCCCCAGATTAGTCCAAGGAAGAAATTTTTTGCTGAGCAATATTGAGGCCCCACCCAAGTTTGAAACTCAATTAACACACCTAGCGTGTCTGTGGGCAGTTGCATAATGCATTAGGTTCAAGAGTATAGGGTCAGTCCCTCAGACATGACCCTGGGCCTCCTCAGAGACAGGTAGTAAGTTTAGGAATTCTCCTAATACCCAAAAAATAAAAAATAAAGGAAAAAGAAAGAAATTCTCCTAATACTGAAAAAAAAAATGAAAAAGAAAGAAATAGAAAGAAAAATGACAGTAGTTAATTATCGATTCTCGTGATAAAAAAAAAATAAACGAAAATAAAACAGACAATAGTTAATTAGTAGTTTCCAACTTTTCACTAGCATGTCCTAACATTTTTTGATGTATATGCAGAAAGACTTTGACTTCAGGGTGACTCGGGGGTTGCTTTCTCAAAGTTTAGTTGCATTCCAAAAACTGTTCTGATGTCAACCAACATGGATAAAATATGATCATAAAGAGATAAAATCTGATAAAACTTCAACAAAAATCATGGATGAAGTTCACACTCGACAACAAGATTGACGTGGGAATAAACATCTAAAGCAAACTTTTTAAGGTTCCATATTTCCACTCCTTAATGATAGGTTTAATAAAATAATCAGTTCTTAATGAAGGTGCTACCTCCCCATTAAGTTATAATCTTCTGTTCCCACATTTTAAGAGTAAAAGATAGCATCTCAAGGCACTGGGGCTATTATAAGTGAAATTGTAAGTAGATAGATTGTGATGTTCAGAATTTGTAAGTGACTGGTGTGGACTTCTTAAGCCATGGGTGGTTATTAAGCATGGAGTTAAGCTTGAACCCTGGGGTTTGCCAGTTCATAATTAAGATAAAATATATTCAATGGTCAGAAATTGAAAATTCAGAAGTTGTGTGAAGAGAAACACAGAAGAAGCACCTGGCAAATAGTCTTGGAAAAGAAAGTGTACCCGCAACAGAATGAGCATCGACTCATGCTCAATTTCCAAAGGCCAAAATTATAACCAGTATGTATGGTAGAAGCTGGGAGAACCTGATAAGACTGACCATCCTGGGCAGAAAATTGTTTAGGAGACACCTTGGAGAAGCCAATTGAAGAACCAGTAGGAGAATAGGATGTCTTTATCTTATACAGGTTTGCAACAGGATATGTATTCCCTGATCCTTTCTCTGAATCATGGCTCTTCACCTGAGAACAACTTGTGGGTATTGACCTAGAGGTAGAATGAAATCGGTGTGTCAAGCTTCTGGGAATAAATATATTGAGAAGAAACGATTTAGTATTTTCTCCCTTACTCTTACTTGACCCATTTATATAGCTTCCACTTGTCTTCCTCTTGTCCTGCTTTCCTGAACTCCTCTCCTTTGCTTTATGTTTTTCTGTTTGCACTTCCTCATTTGATCTCTTCTGCATGGCAGCCTTCTGCTCCACCAGATCACTCAGGGGAAATTCATAAGTTGATTCAGGCATTCCTTCAAACATTTTCATGAGCTCCTGTCTGCCTTTGGCAATATCCTCTACCCTGGTTGACATGGGGTATGGATATGAACATGCCGTGTCTGTAGATATGGGATAAGAACTTGATCTAGGATGCCATAGCGGAGGAGAGGTACATGAGTGTTCATCTTCTTTATGTTGAATAGCCCATGAGAACAAACCTGAAGAACCCAATTCATAATCCATCATGGATCAACCCAATTCATCTTTGCTCAAGCAATTTTTTTCTTATAGCTTGCCCTCAAACATTTGTTCTAAATAGCTTGTATTGGGTTTGATCTACCAAATCATCCCCTCCAAATTAGTGCCAGCATATATCATGGGTTGATGGGAAATCAATCAACCGCACAAAGTTAATGCCAATCCTCCCTGTCTTGCTTAGAAAGCAGAGTGGGTCCATAGCACAATTGCGATCTGACTGATTATCTCTTGCTCCATTATTTTTGCACCTTAATGTCCCTGTCAATGTTGCTAGCACTTTACCTCTGTGAATTTACTCCAAATTTGACATGCTAAGCCCCCGATCATCTCTAGTCGCCCTTAGTGATTCGTTCACCTGCATTGCCATAAACCAGAAAGAATGCATAGAACATCAAGAAAAACCTATTCCACTGCAGAAATGAGACATCTTACAAGAAAATCAAAATTGATGAATATGACATCTAGTCCACCTTGTAACGAAACGTCTCTGCGCCTAGTGAAAATAAGGATGGCTTTACATATGTTTAAGGTTAACCTGCCTGCTGCTCCTTCCTTTGACTGGTTTTCATGAGAATCCTGGATCTTAAGCTTATAATGGTGGGTGCGAGTGTCCTGTCCTCCTATTAAACCATCTTATATCATTCAACAACTAAATCCATGCATTTGCACCATTGTATCAGTGTATGAATTTGCATCAATGTACTGAATTAATGACTTCAAATTTTGAAATTTTCCTGCAAGATAACATTTATCATTAAAAAAATCTGATCAAACATGAAGTAATCTCATGAATCCTTCAGATTTATATTGCAATATCCATCTCAGATCGATAGATCCAGAATCTTAAATATTCTTATAGCTAGCAATTGCACCAAGAGGTGCAAAGGAACGCCGGAACATGGATAAGAGAAGTGGGGAGATTGTATAAAGAAATAATCAAGCGAAATATACTAGAAATGAAATACAACCCACATGAGGCTAATTTAAATTAAATTGTTATGAATTTTCAAGTGAAAGAAAGTTTCTAACTGGTGTCCGGCAAGTAGGACTCACAAAAATTGTTATAGAGAAAAACTTGGAAGTGAAATTGAGGTTTGAGGTTTGATGATGTTGATGAAGCACATATTCTACTTGGTGAAAGTGGCCACTGCGAGGATTATTGGGGTTCAGGCTTCTATAGGCAGGATAATACTTTTGAGCTTGAAACAACTTTGCACAATATAGCTTTCAGTTCAAATGGTGCAAATACATATAAATCAAGCAATTTGAGACCTTTAAATGTATGGTCAGAAGCAACAACTCCAGAATCTGTGCAAATGCTTCTAAACTCTATTTGAAAAGAGAAAATTAATTTGATCATTGAAGGAAACTTGTTTGGACCAGGCATTGGTGAGTTGATAAGAAGCTCAAACAATTGGGAAGAGATTATTATGTGGTGTATTTTCAAAGGGCTCAAAGAGTCATTACCTTCTAGATGGCTATATATTTTGGGAGATGGGTTTGAAAATATAGGTAAGAAGAATCAGCCAGCGTCTGAACAGTCAGGGATGAATTTGAGAAAAAACACCAAAGATCTGCCAATTTTGTTGAATGCCTCTGAGCAATGTGGTTTATTGTTTGCTGTCAATTCCTCCTCAGTCATGGATTGCAGGCCTGCACAAAATAAGAATATTCTTATGATTGGTCTCTGTTCTGAAGTTAATAATTTAAAACAATATACTCATAACCTAGCACAAAATACAGATTCAACAGACGTAAATACGGAAAACAAGAATAGTGGAAATGATGATTTTGGATTTCAAACTTAAGGAGCATATAAGGGCGAGGATGAAGTTCTTTTGAAATTTCAGTGGGCAGAGGAGACAGAAAGGATGGGCTGCAGCAAGTTTTTGGAGTCTCGGGATAGAAGAGAAGGGAAAAGAGGCAAACTTCAAGTTCAAAGCACAGAGTAATGACCCCTGGAAGGAGATATTTTGATTCTCTTGTTCAATCTCAGCAGGAAGTAAGCAATGCCTTTGGTCAAGTCGACATTCAATTGTCGGATTCTCTATGGGATGAAGGTGATGGCATTAGCCAAGAGAAGCAGCTGGACAGGGTTTCACATGAATATATCCTTTCTTCATAAATGTATAGGCAAAAAGAACTGGATGGAGGAGGAAGGAAAAAGAAATGTATAGGCAACAAGAACTGGATGGAGGCAGGGAATGAACAAGGAGAATATTCATCTCCATTTATAAGGATTGAAAAAATTTTGGACAATGCCACCCTGGATGTATCTTCTCATCCGGTGAGAATTGATTTTAAACACAAACAGATTCAAGGGATGTTGGGTTCTTTATTAGATGAAAATAAGAAAGAAAATGTGGAGGAACAATTCATTGAGTCTAATGGGGATTACTAGAATCTTTGTTAGATGAGAGAAATCAGTCATGTTCGATTGTTCCACCGTGTGTGCAAATCTCATGTTAAGCCCCTATATTAATAGTGTAGTCCCTTATTATGTTATTCTAACCCCCCTTATTGTTATTATTGTACCCTTGTAACCCCCATTTTATTATTATTGTGCCCTTAAATTATTATTGTTAGGTCGGCTAGGATTACATTGTGGCCCACTAGGATTACATTATGGCCCCATGGACTCCTATATATAGAAAGGAGGTTTTGTAAATTGTATCATCCAACAATTGTGCATTTATTTAATGTATTGGAGGTTTCCCCCTCGAAGTGGCCGAAATTCTACAAGTGTTGACATTCTAAGTTTCTCTTTTCCTACTTTGAACCCACAGCACAACATTTAAAATTAGCTAGGATTCAGGGGTTTTCACTGCCTCCCGGCCTGGTGTCATCGTAAATTTTCACGTTTATGAATTTTTTTTTTCATGAAGTTTTAAGCTTGCACCAGGTAAGAAGTTAAAACTCGAGGTTAATGTCTAAAATTCTCAGAGCTTGGCTTCATGTTATTTACACATACTGTCCGTGGAAGTTAGGTATGTTTTCAAGCTCCTAAACAGGTCATCGTGGAATTTTCACTATAATTTTGTTTCTGAGAAGGTTTAGAATTGGAAATTCATATGGTGCGAAGCTGAAATCCTGAGGAAAGTCGTCAAAAAATTTCAGAGCTTGGTTCGCAATATTTTTGGAGATATGATCTGTGGAAGGTAGTGCTTTTTCAGGCTCCTGAATTGCATCTCAAAGAGGTGATCGTGGGAAAAGTTCAATAACTCTTTCTCTGGGCATCGGATTGGAGTGCCGTAAAAAGTGGTCGCAAGTACACAGACTGTAGTTTATTGGCTATCAATTTCAGAGACAAAGGATGAAACAGTGACACGTGGCAAGTCGTACAAGTTCTTGCTTCTCGGCTTAAACCCAAAATTTTAATTAGGCTTTTGGTCAGTGGGAGATTGGACACAATCACAAGCCTGAGAACTTAAAACCAGTCAGACCTGTGGCATTAAAAAGAGAATTCAGAGGGATACTTCAGTGCTGAATTTCAGATATAGAATAGCCGTAATTACAGATATAATACAATTTCAATATCGAGCTCCTCAAAAGCAAGAAAAGGTGTGTATTGTTTTTTCCGAATTGCATAAGTCTTGTTTGAAGAATCAAGTTGAATTGATTCCAAGGGCATATTGAAGAATTTTTGTCAGTAATGGGTTATATTATGCCTCCAAAAAATAATTCCATACTCATCAAGCCCTTAGAAAGCTATACTATGACACATGAGGAGGAAGAATTGCAATATGAGATATCAAAATTACGGTACCAAGTGCAACAAATTTTGATCTTACGAAGAGCAACCGAAGATGACATAGATGGTTTAAAAGAAAAAATGGAGGCTAATTTGGATGGTTTGAAGGATCAAATAAAATCTATTATGGATGATAAAGTAGTGGAATATCACAATGAACATCAACAACAAGTTCTCCAACTCTCAAAGGATAACCTAACTTTGGTGCAAAATCAAATGAAACAACTGGAAGATCAATATCACATCGAAAGAAGTTCTGAAGCACTCACAGAAACAAGAACTCGACAAGTACAATCAATTTCAAAGTATCTCAGCAAGTGGAAGAACTTTCCTGTAGAAGATTCCACATGGGACGATGAGAATTTTATACAGAAGCATCAAGAAATAATCAAGCGTTGAGGACAACACTTGTTTGAAGGAGAGGGGCATGTTAAGTCCCTATATTAATAGTATACCCCCTTATTATGTTAGTTTAGACCCCCTTATTGTTATTATTGTGCCCTTGTAACCCCCATTTTGTTATTATTGTGCCCCTAAATTATTATTGTTAGGTCGGCTAGGATTACATTGTGGCCCACTAGGATTACATTATGGCCCCATGGACTCCTATATATAGAAAGGAGGTTTTGTAAATTGGATCATCCAAGAATTGTGCATTTATGTAATGTATTGGAGGTTTCCCCCTCGAAGTGGCTTATTTCTAAGGCATTGATATCTCTTTTCTTCTATTTTTGAGAAATTTGGATTCTGACATTCGCGAGACATCAAAATACAGATTTGATATATTTGGGGATGTAAACGAGAAGATCATGAAAATGCATGCGAGAGCCTTCTCGCGGGATCATTTACTTGCAAATTGGAAGAGGTACTAGACCAAGAAGTGGATGGAATTGCACCTTTGTAGGTTCTGTTAATAATCTAGACGCAAGTGATAACGCAGAAGGTGAAATGTGTGAGTTTTCAAGAAAGAGGGATAGATCAATTGAGGAGGCATGAGAGATTAACATTGTGAATGGATCCTCTTATGAAGTGATGGATGCTTTGGGATAGAGAGAAAGCCATTGGATGTCAGGCTCTGTAGTGAAGCATCTCAAAGAGGAGTCCCTCAAGAATGTTCATATGACAAATGACAGGAGATTTAAATTCCTTTATAGATCAAAGAAGTGAATGTGCTAGAGTAACTACACATGAAGATATTGCATTTGTAAATGGTGTATGGTAGGTTGGAGTTGGTGATTGATGTAAATGATGAAAGTGATGTAGAGATGCATGCAACATAGGTTGACTGTAAGAAGGCAGTAACTGAGGCAGCTTGTTCAATTTATGTTGTTTTTGGATGTGCAAAAATCCAGTGGAATTTAAAGTCGTTAGTTGAAGCAATTCACATAGATAATGCAGGGAAGCATAACACAGGGCCGTTATAGGAAAATGTTGCTTTGGTGGAAAAACAAGGAGTTTTATATTTCTTACCCTGCAAAGGCATTGTGAAAAGCAGTGTGTTGGTGGAAAATAGAATAGTTTTGGATTTGTCACTGGAGGAAACCAGTGAGAATGATGTGAGAATGCATGGTATGCCTGTAAAGAATAAAATTTAGTGAAATATTGAGAAGTTTCTGTGGAGGAAATGGAATAAATGCTTGTTCGATTATCAGAGAAATCTAAACCAGGGGAGAATTTTGTAGGTGCTTGTCAGGATGCTTTTTTAAATAATCAAATGCAAGGAATGTTCAGTTCATTTTTGGATGAAAGTAGTCAAGATATTCCACAGAAGCATGCCATGGAGACTGCTAAAGCAGACATCGCAGTGGTTGGATTGCAAGAGGTTCCAAAACCTTTGGTTCACATTAATGAGAATCCTCATAAGCATGAATTCAATCAAGTGTTTAAAAGATGGATGGATTGCAATTGTTAGGAAATGACGATGAACAGTACTGCTCATGTGCTTACCAAATGAAAATCTCTGACCAAAATTCTAGTTAACAGGCACAATGAAAATAATTAGTTGTTGAAAGATTCAGGATCTGTTTATAAAAATGTCATGGAAGAGGAGTTTGCAGTCAGAGATATGGAA
The DNA here is from genome assembly GCA_034641835.2 of Pinus albicaulis. Classification (NCBI taxonomy): domain Eukaryota; kingdom Viridiplantae; phylum Streptophyta; class Pinopsida; order Pinales; family Pinaceae; genus Pinus; species Pinus albicaulis. Next base: position 1,217,197,753 of record CM076577.1, read on the forward strand.
ATGGTGAACGATAATGAGTGTGTTTGGAAAAAAAAAAACTTCTAAGTATGCCCAGGTAAGTGTTACAAAGTTGTCATCAACAACCTTGAGTCAGAGAGAAGAGGAGTCTTCTATGTTACCATGGACTAGTGAAAATATGGCACATACATGTAACCATAAACTAGCTTCTTATATGGAGAAAGCTGAGATAATTTACATGGGCAGTGTAACAACTTGATTTATGGCCTCTGAAGTTCAAGAACCAGAGGATATTTCAAGGCTACATTGTTTCCCTCAGGACAACTTCAGTGAGTACTGTATTATACAATAAAGACATTATTGAGCCAAGTAAAGCTAATTGTGCACAAAGAAAAGCGTTATCTGCAATACAAGCACTTGAATTAAAAGAAGATGGCCATTCTTCTCCACACAAATGAAAAACATCACTTGAAAAACATTTGTCTGTTGGAAGTGCATTCTATGTAATAACATGTACTTCTAATTACCCAGGTTATGAGGAAGTGGCAACACAGACACTGCATGTTTTTCTTCTTGCCAACTTACAAGTTGAAAAGGCATGTGAACAAGCCACTCACTATCATAATAGTGGATCACAAATTAGGAAATCACTTGGCACTGATATTTTTACTCTTGAAAATGTCCGGGATCTGAATGTTTCATTATTGACAGATTCTAAGAAGTTTGACAAATCTGTCATTGCTAATTTGAGTGAAAGTGATGCACTGAAAAAATCAGAGACTAATAAAGTTTCTACTTCAATAGAACCTTTACCTTTCCACAAGGTGAGCTATTACAAGTCTTAATTATTTGATCACTAAATATCTAACACCCAAGCATAGTAGAACTCTGTTGGAACATGAATTTTAGCTCTACAATGTCTTTAGTTTCATAATCTGTCATTGCTAATAAGAAAAACACTTTGATGGACCATTGTAGCTTAGTGAAGATA